>JAPZDV010000142.1:0-15142 GCA_029814665.1 Acanthurus lineatus
TAGGTATATATTTTTTTTTTCACAGGTGTATATATTTCTATCTATAGGTGTATATATATTTTTCCTATTATTTATGTTTAGATTTCTGCATATTGTCTGCTGTTCATTCCATGAGTGACACCACCTGCTGAAACCAAATTCCTTGTATGCTGTGAACGTACTTGGCCAATAAAGCTGATTCTGATTCTGATTCTGAGATAAAGTGTACGAAGTTTCCTGGGGCTAATAAAATGTCTGTGAATCTCGAAAATGATAGAAACAGGTTCATTCCATGAGACGCTGCACATCGCTGTGGGAAACTACAACAAAGAAAGAAGGACCAGGTTAAAGAAACACAGCATAATCCTGAATATCTTGGTGTGATCGGAAAGAGTCATGCTTAACGGTGTTAATTTCGTTGACGAACCTTTTTCATGGATGAAAACTAAATAAAAACTAAATAAAAACTAAATAAAAAGTCAGATATGATGACGAAGACTGTGACGAAACATAACTGACACTTTAGTCAACGAATAAAAACGAGACGAAAATGTTAGAGAGGGACGATTGGAGAAGAGATCCGATCAAAACTGCCCTTTTTGTGGGACAAGTTAGGAAGAAATCCAGTCAGAGCGAATCTTTGGAGGGCAGACGAGTTTGCAGAACTTTGTACAGTTTTGAAGACGTTTTCACGACAGTTAGGTTGTTTACCTACATTACATTTAGTTGTGTTTAGCTGCACAGTCTTAGTTACACAGCTTTGGTTGATTTCAGTGGACTTCGCTCGTTAGCAACACGCTAACATTTTGCAGTAAAAAACGTCATGTGCATTGCGTATCATTCAGGGAGAATTCATATCTTTTTCAGTGAGGCCCTTAGGCTTTTTATGTGAGATTATCTTTCGTGGAAAAAGCCACGGTCGTGTTTTTAACCTTAAGAATAAAATAAAATACATGTTTTGTATTACAACCATTAAATCTGTGTCTGTTTAGCATCTTCAAACCTTAATACCATCCCATAACAGACTGATGGATACTTCAATGACCGGAAATTCTGTAGAAAAATGTAGTCGACTAAAATCTGCTAATATTTGGTCTAAAATTTAGACTAAAACTAGACTAAAAGACTTCAGATGACTAAAATATGACTAAAACTAAATGGTGTGTTATTCAAAAGACTGAGACTGAATCAGAACTTGCTGTCAAAGTTAACACTGATGCTCACAAATGTTCGAGCCGAGCAAACCTCGGATGTTTCTGTCTAAACGTCCACAGCAAAGATTAACGGGGCGCTCACTTCCACAATCCAGGTCACTGACACACTGGTCGGTCACGTTTCAGCCCCGCAGACACGCCGATCTACATCCCAAACAAACCCGGCAGAGGCAGCAGCAGGCCGGGCCGGCTCCGCTTTCAGAGCTGGCTGCTTTTCTGAATGGAAATCATGTCACACATTAATAATGCAGCAGGTTACTCAGTCAGCCCGCAGCCAGGAAAACAAAACACACAGCGAGGTTTCCGCCCGCAGAGCTTCACAGGATCCTCCAGCCACAGATTTTTCCACACGTCAGGTGTCTCTGCTCAGGAAGACAAACACCTGGAAGTGATCGGCAAAGTTTACCTTTCCTCTGACTCTGAGACACCAAAGGTCATCATGCTGGGGATCATCTGAATACACTGGAGGGCAACTTCAGGTTTATTTACGACGGATTAAACAACTAATCAGCTGTCAGATTTGTCTGGAGTTGATTCCCTGTGCAGTAAACTGTTTGCGCTTCATTTAAAGCTGCTGTTCAGTGACAGCTGAACTGCTGTTATCTGCTGAGTTGGCAGTCAGCACGGGAAACTGTCCAAAGAAAAATAAACTGAGTCATATTTTCCACCATTTTAATGGATTCAACTGGTGCTGAATGTCTCAGCGACGTGAAGGAAGAACTTTATTTCAGATCATGGTTTCATTTAATTTCCGTTGTGCTGTCAAAAAAACAAACAAAAAAAAAACACGTCAGAAGCAGGAGGAGAGGCAGTGAAGTTAGTTTACGAGGCGTCCGTGAAGGCAGCAGAATGATCGGCTGTGAAACACAAACTGGATGTTTTCCGAATAAAATAACGACTTTAACTTCATGAACGTGAGCCAGTTTGAGACAAACTCATCACGAAAAGCCCGTTAAACAGCCTGCGGAGCAAAGTTAGCGAGCAAGCTAGCAGCACCGCCGGCGGATAATGTTTACAAACAAGTCGATGGGTCAACCGTAAACAGTTTCGTGGCTAACCGTCCGGTTCGGACATCTCACCCGGTTCTGGAAGCTACCGTCACTCCTCACGGTCCCCGGTAACCCGTGACAGCGTGGTGTGTTCAGGACAGATCGGTCTGAAAGTGTCGGTGCGGGGCTGGACGGTCCGTTTCTCTGTTCCTGTTCCTGCGCACGTCGGACTGAATGAAGGCGCTAGCGGCTAGCTAACATCCCCGCAAAGTTAGCAAACAAGCTAACAAGTTTTTACGGGCAGAGTTTTGTCGGTTTTAACGGATCCGTTTCGCTCCCTGCGGGTCGGGAAACTCACCCTGGGCTCGAAGTGGACGGTCCCCCCTCCCGTTAGTCCATGGCAGCGGCGGAAGGTACCGTCTGGAGCTCCGGTCGGGACCTGCGGGTCGGACCGTCTACGGGCTGGAAGCGGGGTACACACGCACAGCTGACTGCATCCTGATTCCTGACGGTGTCCCCGGCTGCAGCCTGCGGGGGGAGGCGGGATCTGCGGGATGTCGGACAGTAACCATATAAGGAAATGCAGCGCTCGCCCCAGAACAGCAGGGGGCGGTAACGCACCGATTTAATCAAAGCTTTTATAATGAAATTTAATTGCAGGAGAAGATTCAGGATTTGGGTTTTCTCCTTTTTTATGTCTCCTTTTCCCCACAGAAAGTTTAGGACATGAAGTGGTCACAAATGAAATAATTAATTATTCACTCATTGAGTCCAATAACGCTGCTTTTGTGTTTCAGCGGAGGTTGAAGAGCAGAAAACACCTGGTTACTCATTCATTAACTTCTTGTTTCAACATGTCGATAAAAAACACAAGATTTCCTAATCATGTGCCGTGAAACACATTATTCATAACATGGGAAGAGTTTTATTTGTTTGATCAATATAAAAAATGCTGCTGAACTTGTTTTTTTTATCATTAAAAGCTCAGAGTCACAGTGAATACACACGTGATGAGTCTCACGTAATGTTTGGCAGCTTTTGGGTTTACTTTAAAATATTTCACATTTTACTTTACTGTCAAAAGGTTTAGATGAAATAGAAAACAAGATAAATGAATTATCAACTATAATCAAAGGCAAAAACAAGTAAATCATAGTTTCTTCCGTGTTTACTCAGGTAAAACTTAGATTCACTTTAGATACTTCAAGAACGTTTTGCTGTGATTATTCTGAATTTCAAGTGAAATACAGTATTTTTACTCGTGATGGAGTATTTTAATATTCACCTGTTCCTTTTTTTTAACCAATGCAAATGATTTGAAGATTTTTTTCACATCTGATAAAATAACGATGTGTGAAAATCAAACACTCAAAGTGACCAACATTCTGCAGAGCCTTAGACGCACAGTTTGCTAATAACATTTAATCCCGCTTACTTTCACCTGAGTGAAAATATCAGTGCGGAACTTTCCCTTGAGTTGCTGCTTTTAGTGAACAAAAGTGAGATTAAAAGCTCATATTTACATTTGAGGCACAAGATCCATACAAACCAAGTGTTGAGGTAAAAAAGGGATTTAACAGAAAACAAATTTAAAAAACTGATGGTTCAATTTTGTCTTTACAACTTCTGAATCTTCACCAAAGAGTTGCAGATTTCATAAATATTACCTTCATTTTTCTGGATTTACTCACCTGAGGAAAAGCCTCCGTGAAAACTCCGTGTTTCCCACGGGCGCTGAATGCAGCAGCAGTGAGAGGGCGTGGCTAACCTGTCACGAGCAAGAAGGTGTTCAGTGACATCATTAGCGACAGGTTAAGAGCCTCCGCCCTGCAAAAACAGCCGGAACCACAGCAGAGCGAAGACCCCGCAGTTCGACTTCTGCTCACCTGAACAGGTAAGAAAACCAGCAGCACCAGTACGCGGCACTGGGACTGGACCAGTAACAGCTGCAGTGTGTTGTTCAGAGTGTGTGTTTGTGTGTTTGTGTGTGTGTTTTTCAGTTTTAAAAGTTTTAAAGCGGGACAGTGAAGTGTGTTTCAGTGTGTGTCCCAGATTTGGGCGTGTGTGTGTACGTGTGTGTGTGTGTGTGTGTGTGTGTGAGTGTTTTTTGTTGTTTTTGTGGATTTATACACCTTCAACTCATAAAAAGTACATGTACATTTAAATGTAGACATTTTTAACAGTTTTATTTGATGACACTTTTAAATCAGTCTTCGTTATTTTTTATCCAAACTCAGCTTGAAGTCGGTCGGACTGGTTTTGTACTTTTTCAAAACAACATAATTCAGCTTCCAGAGTTCAAGAGGCCAAGTAACCCCAAAACCATTAAAACTCTTGTTAAATGTTCAAAATAACCAAAGTTTCACAAAAAATACTGAATATTATCCATTTAATTCAGTTAAATGTGTTAAAAAGATGTCCAGCACATCCAGAGATCATTGACTTTTTGCTGTCTGAAAGTGAATCAGAAAAAATCAGATAAACCAAATGAATCACTGAATTACAGAAAACACAAATATTCAGAGTTTTACGGGGATTTTCAGGGTTGAAGACTTCGTCACACACCTTATGTTCAAACATCCAAACAACCTTTAAAGTCTTTTTTTAAAGTGAGTTGGTGTTAAAGATGAACCGGTGTCCGTGTTAACTGGTGACCGAATGTGTCAGTTTGTCTGCGGCTCACCGACAAACTGCTGATGTGTTTCCTGTCCAAACAGGATGTTGTCATACTGTGACGAGGCCAAGAGTCGTTCAGAAATGTGAAGTGGTGTAAGTTTAGGAGAGAGGACCCTGTGATTGGACAGGGGCATGATGGGATTGTTTTCAAACACCTGGTTTAACCTCAAACCTCAAACGCTACATGCGACTGCACCACAAGACTGAAAATCAAATGTAATCTGAGTTTTGTCAGGAGGAGAAACTAAAAAAGATCTGAAGGTTTGGTGGACTTGAGGCAGTTAAAAGTGATGCAAGTGTTAAAATAAATACACTCACGTTCCACAGCACACACACACTCACACTCGCACACACACACACACACACACACACACACACACACAGATGCAGAGTTGAGAGCATGAACACACTCAGTGTTGTGTTGTATTCATGACAGAGTCAGCAGGAACAAACAGGGTCTGTGTGTGCAGAGGTGTTGCAGGTGTGTAAAAGGACATCATCATCATCATCATCATCATCATCATCATCGTCATCATCATCATCATCATCATCGTCATCATCATCATCCTGCTCAGAGTGACATGTTAAATGTGTGGAGGGAACTTAAAGTGAGATGCTGATGAAATTAAGATCATACGAGGCTGAGAGACAGACATGTTCCTGCCTTGAGATCACACTCTCTGCAAAGTGCTTCATTCTGTCAGAGTTTTGGTGCTCAGCACTCAGTTTGGACTCTGGTCTAAATGACCTCGGTCAGATGTTTCCTGCTGGAGTCCTTCAGTCTCCTGATGGGTCACTGACTAAGAATTTAGAAGTTCAGGGGGAGGTGAGATGACACATGATGGAGCTGCTGATCACAGGCCAGTTATTCCTTCACAACACCCTTTTTAACAAACAAATGCAGTTTCTCGTCACCGGGATGCTCTGACGACAGCAGCAGCTCACTGGACGTCCTGCTGTCTGCAGACACGTGGCTCCAGCAGTGACGTGATATTTTTGTGTTACACGATGCTGCAGAAGCTTGATATCTAATGAAACGAAGCAGACGTTTGATTTAAGACTGTGCTGCCGTGTTGGGTTGCATCTTCTTGCTCGTGGCTTCTTGTGTCCTCGCTTCATTCAGCACATGTTTAAACATGAGATTCGGGTCACGACTCCTGCAGAGTCACAGTTACACGTTTTATCCGACGGAAACTGCTGAACGCGTGTGTGTGTCATAATGCAGCGTTGAGGGAGCGTTGGAGGTTGGAACAGAAGTCACTCGACTGGTCCCACCAGCTGCAGGCCTGGGAGGGGCTGGGAAGCCTGAAACCGACTCAACTGACTCACTGCTGGACTGACTGTTGCTGTGTTGTGGTGATGTGGTCATCGAGATGTTTCTCATGTCTGTTTCACGCCGGCAGTCGTTGTGTGTTTGCTGCTTGTGTTCATGAAGGCTTTCAGACGCAACAGTCTCTAATGTTGAGCACAAACTCGCAGCAACGTGCAGGCAAAGGTGGAGCTTCAGTTCAAGACTGTCAGGCTGGAAACAAGTCACACAACTCATTCTGCGCTGCTGCAGCAAGAGTACAAGTACCTGCTGCACTGAGCATACTAACACCACACTGCAAAAACAGTCTCTGACATGTAAAAATGTTACCTAAGTAAATGTGATCAGGAGAATGTACGTAAGGTATTAGAAATTAAAGAACTGAATGCAGAAAAAATATCTCCTGTGACATTAAAAATCCTTGAGAATATCAGAGCTTTATGCCTAAAAGTAGCTGATCGGTTCCCGCAGAGCTTTTCCTGCTATGAAAGGTCAGCATGTCTGCTTTTATAGAGAACGATTAAAGCCGAAAGGATCACGATGGTGTTCTTCTATGTTTTTTCTCGACAAATTCCATGGAAGAAAACAACAACATGTTAGCTTTTCTCTCAGTAGTGTCTGACGTTCAGTCTGTGGCTCACAGCTCAGAGCTCATCGGTTCCTTCTGAAGCATAAAACTCCACACAAATATGAAGTTTGATGTTCAGTAGTTTCCTTAAACAGCTGCTGACTCTAGTTTTTTATCAATCAAACAGGAGGGAATGTTGCATTTAACCCACATTTCATGCTCTAGTGAGTATTTACGGCAGCAGGATGGTGTGTGTGTGTGTGTGTGTGTGTGTGTGTGTGTGTGACAGCCAGTCAAAATAAACTTAAGTGTGTGTGTTCATGGTGATGAAGGAACATGTCGGTCAGAGCAACACTGCGTTTGTTGTCGATGGCAGCTTGTTCTTGATGTTCATATAGTTTTTTATGTTTGAACTGATTCATTCAGCACAAACTCTCAATGGAAAGTCGGAGTAAACAGTTTCTGTCTGTCTGTCTGTCTGTCTGTCTGTCTGTCTGTCTGTCTGTCTGTCTGTCTGTCTGTCTGTCCCTCTCTGGGAGCCTCAGGTCTGAACATGCTCACACTCCTCCGTCAAACCAGTCGAACCACTCTGTCACACGTTCACACTCTGTTTGACTATGAAAATGACATGTAGCTGTTAAAGTTCATCTGCAGCTCCACAGGAGGTTTAAGTTAATATTTAAACTGCAGCCTTCCTGCTGTGATTCTCGCTCATAAAACTCTGCATTGTTTCTGTGTTAAACATTTCTCGGCCTGTGAGTCCACACGACAGATCAAATCAGTCCACCGTCACCTTGTAGTTTTCCACGACACGCCTCCTGCTGTTTGAGTTCAGCTGTGTATCGCTCAGAAAAAACACAGCTCAGGGTGTCGTACCGCTCTGTGAAGGGTCACCGTGAACATACAGTCTAATGTGATGCAGGTGTGCAGAGTCCTGACAGGGACGAGTGGATTCAAGCCACTTAAATTCCTGTGAAGGTCAGTCCATCACACACATCGTCAAAGGGAATGACATGCTAACAGGAGGAGGACGTGCAGGTTGGCGTTTTCACAATGAAGGAGGAGGCTTTTAAAAGATTTATCTGCCCTGCTACTCTAATTTCACTTAGTTTTGAAATAATTTAGAGATATTTATCAAAGGAAACATGCAGGACTGAGAGCAAACATGAGTCAGATTTCCAGTTTACACAATCTGTCGACACAGATACGAGAACATAATCTCTCATGATGTATCAGCATTTCTGTGTTTTACACCTGAATTTGTGTGTTTTTGAAGGTGTGTCAGTGAATCCAAAGATAGTCAGAAAGAGGAAAGATACAAGGAAGTAAAATACTAGAGATTCAAACAGTCAACACATTTTTATGAAGCAGACAAAGTAAAAAGGAGCAGCTGCTGAAAGTGAACAGAGTCTGAACTGATCGAAAGACTGAACCAAACTAACAGGGTAACAGGTACTTTTCAAGGTACTTGTACTTTAATGCCACTTTATACTTCTTCTATAATTCAGAGGGTCATATTTAACCTTTCACTCCAACATGATTATTGGCCTCACGCACAGTTCTGCTGCCCCAAATCTTCACTCGAGCACCAAACGTGGATTAATACTGAACCTTTTTTAAAACGTGGTGCTTTGAAGATTTCTGTCTCCTGTAGGAACAAATGAATTTGGAGCTGAGAGACACAAACAGGAAGTCTGGAGGAAAGAAAAAGACAAACATGTTGTTTTTTTTAAAGAGATTTTTACAGAAGCAAAAGACAGAATAACACCAGAGTTGTACTTTTACTTGCAGCATGTTGCTCTTTTAATGCTGACAGTTGCCTGATCTGGTCTGTTGTCATTTGAAAATGCAGAGGCAGCCAATCAGACCACCAGAAGCACCTGTTACCTGCGCAGGTGAGCACAGGTCATGGGTGTGGTGTCGATGCCTGTGCCAGTGTTGTCGTAGCTTAAACATTCACAGCAAAGACTGAAATGAGCCCATGTTGTTGATTTATTTTTATTTCTATTTATTTATTTTATTTATTTCTGTGATCAGTTTGGACATCATTGACATTGTGTGTCTTTTTTCTTCTCCTCAGTCCAACCATGAGGTGGCGCTCTCCTTGTCTCCCCCTCCCCCTGCTCTTCTTCTCCTTCCTCGCCCTCTTTGTTAAAGGAGCAACAGCTTCAGACTTCAGGATCTGTGCCTACAACGTGCAGAAGTTCGACCTCGCGAAATCCAAAAACACCAGAGTGATGCACACTTTGACACGGGTATCTCTCTCTCACACACACACACACACACAGCTGAAGTCGATCCAGCCTCTGTTTCTCAGGTTTTAATGCTTTTTCTCTGGTAGACTCTGAGCTGAAGCCTGAAACTTGTTCCTGATATTTTCTGTCATATTTAGAGATGAACGAGTTTCTCCTGTTGTGCTGAACTTTAACATCTGAAAACCTTCTTCATCCTCATTTTCCACCTATTGCTCAATCTTCAGTAAATTTAATTTGCATTCAGAAGCTGCATGTCATCGAATCTAATCCGCGGTTTCACAATCAGCTACAGCTGAAAACGAATTGATTTTCACGCAAACAAATGAGGAATAATCGATGTTCACTGTGAAGGATGAACTTCAGCATCTGCAGCAAACTGAACCTCTTGATGCTGCTTGAAAACAAAATGAAAACAAAGACTGTCTGACAGGAACTGATGGCAAACATTCTGTCGGTCTGTCTGTCTGTCTGTCTGTCTGTCTGTCTGTCTGTCTGTCTGTCTGCAGATTGTGTCTCGCTGTGACATCTCTCTCCTGCAGGAGGTGATGAGTTCTGATGCCATCAAGTCTCTGCTGACTTCTCTCAACAGGTACAGTTGAATCCCTCTGCGGCAGGTCACGTTCACGAACAGCTGCAGAAATCTGTTCATGTTGAGCTGCTGGCTGGTGTTTTCACTCGTCCTCACACACACACACACACACTCAGAGTGGGACTAAGTGTGTTCAATGAATCTGTGCTCTAAAAGTCGTCCCCACTTTGTAATAAAAGGTTTTATTGATCATCTGATGATTCTCTCAATGGTTAATGAGTCATTTTTGCCTCTCACTGTTTTAAGAAAAAACAAAAATCTCATTTGCTTGTTTATACATTTACCCTGTACCATTTACAGTGGGCTTATTAACCATTGCAATAAATCTTTTACAATAAATGCAGATATTTTTATTAGAAGGTCAGAGACCCTTCAGGAGAGATTGAGAGGATCTTAGAGAGAATAAACTCTGCCAGATATTTTTTCACAAACTGGCAACCTTAACCTTTTTTTGTTACATACGGTTTCTAACTAACCTTTGAAACATCGGTATATAACTTGTTAAACATCTAGAGAACCATTAGTTATGATTCGTAAGTCATTTTAGAGGTGTAATATTTGACTGAGTAACAGCTTGTTTTTAGTCTGGATGTTTTTATAGTGAAGGTGAGTCAGAGGACAGATCACAGTGCAAAATATTCATTTTGTATAAGTTAAAATGCTTCTTATTCAACAACTGAAGCTGTTTAAATGGATTTTGGATCCAACATCACCTGTGAAGTTTGTTTCATGTCAGACACTTTTGGCAGAACGACACAAACTGGAGGATTTTAACGTGAATGTACTGAGACAGAAACACTAACAGTGCTGTTACCATTTCATGTTCATTAATACAACATGGTGCTCATCACCTGAATGTGTCTGCTGTCTGCCTCCAACAGGGAATCTGTCAGGTACAGTGGATTTTATGAGCATGTGGAACATCGTCTAATCATAATTAATCATCCCAATCACTTTATTTACACTCTTTACTAATCCTGATGCTTGTGATTATGGTAAACTGTGCAACATGTCAGCTGACTGTCAGCCAGGTCTGTTTCCATAGACTCGAGGTCCACAAGTTCATCAGTGTCAGACACAAACATGTTCTGACACACCAAACAATCCTGGGCTCAGCACAGCTCAGTCACTTAATGTGACTTATTGTGTTTTTACATTCAGGCTTAAGGAACAGCTCTGTGCCTCCATCACATAAATAGAGCCGACATGGCTGAAGATTTACACGTTGAATCTTGAATCTTCATCATTTAACCAGGCAGCTTTGGAGATGTTATCTTTTGTTCCTGCCTGCAGTTTTTGTGCTGAACTTGGTTAAACTTGTCCTGCAGGCCACCTACAGTCCATTATCTCCATACTGTGGATGCCAAAATGCTGTTTGTTTGTTTGGGGTTTTTTTGTTTTGTTTTTTTTTTCCACCAAACTGACCTTAAACCGCATCCACGTGATAGCCAACAATCATGGCTTAAAGACACCCGGAGGCTGAGACCAGAGGATTGTGTCTTGTCTGTTGAAACAGTCCTTGTTGAGTCAACTGAGCAGATTTAAATCAAATGAAATTATATCCCAGGGTTAAATTGGGATTTTTTTCTGTTTGGAGGAAGAAGGTCCTGATGTTGCAGGCACAAAACTTTTTGACAGGCTGCAGGAAAAACTCAGCTAAAAATGACATTATTGAGCCAACAAGCCACAAACTCACATGCAGTCCAGTTATTTTGTTTTGTAATTCAGCAGATATCAGTAGTTTGTAGAATCACATGGTTCTCTGTTTGTCTCAGTTGGGTTAGTTGGTTATAATCTGTAAAGGGAGAAGTCTTGTTTCATATGCACACTTATTCCAAAGCTGAGAAGGTCATCAGCTGAAATCAAAGACTGCATGAAGGAGGTGGACAGATACACTGAAACCTCGCCGTTTGTTTGTGAACGTTTGGACACCTCAAAGTTTTCATTTTTGCCATCTTGTCTAATTTGGAAGCTGAAAGTGACCATATATGGATAAGGGGTGGAGCTAAGTCATAAGCTAATGCTACAGTTAGCCAGCTAGCTTGGTTAGCAAGGCGCATCCATCATTCACATTGGCATGCTAATTTTGGCTAGCAATAAAAGAAAACATGCTTCAAACAACAGCTGAAAGTTAATGTGTGTTTTCGTTCAACAGAATAAATTTTTTGATAAATACAAAATACAGCAGATATGACGTTGCCGCTACTGACTACTCTCATGTACTTTTACTTCATCACAAATTTTCTTCAAGTCGATTAACTTTTAATGTGGATTCCTCTAAATAAGTTTGCCTTATTAATTCCAGTATTGCTAATATTGATAATATCACTATTGAAGGGTGTAAACGGTATATGGCTTTTTTTGGCTCCACCATAAAAATTCCCCAATTTAACCCCAATCAGATCAGTGGAACGAGGCTTTGTTGTGTTCAGCTGGCGCCTTCTTTCTTTCCAATGACAACTAACAGGGAATAATCTGATTTTGCTCTTTTTGTCTCAGTTTGATTTGTTGGTGATTGACTAATTTGTGATCTGTGGTTGTTGATTCCAGTCTGCTTGTAGTTGTTAGCCTGTTTAAAATTTAAAACGTGGGCTTTGCAAGTTCTCCTTTAACAAATGCATGTTTGATTGTGTCCCTGAGATCTTATCACTAATCTACATGGGATAAAAAGCATGATTCCTGCCTATTTAATTATATTTTCAGCATGGAGGTTGTTGTGCATGTTTGGATCTATGGGGTCAGACAGGTCATTTTAGTGGTAAATATATAAAGGCTGCACATGGGAGCTGTCTGATGGCCATCACAGTGGTGGAAAAAGGACTCAGAGCTTTTACTTATGCAGAGTAATAAAAAAATTAATTATCCGTCACAGGTAAAAGTTCTGCATTTAAAGTCCTGCTTAAGTAAAAGTACAGGAGTATTATTAGCTAAATGTACCTGAAGTATTTCAATAATGTGCTGGTTCTGCAGTAAAATGTCTCCTGTGACTGTTGAATTATTCTAACTACTCTACATGCAGTTAAATCTGAGAGGTCCCCACATGATTAATGAGAGAGGACAGGAAACAAACCGTAAATATTTGATTGGATCTCTGTAAAATATTGGATTATTTGTTATTTGAAGGAAACCCTGTGAGGAACTGAAAGGAGAAATGTGTCTGAACAACTTTCAGTCCTTTGAAACGTGACAAGAGGCCCAAACTAAAACACTGACTTATTTCAAGAGATCATCAGTCAAAGAATTTCAAAGATACCGGTTAAATAACAATGTGTTGTCTTTTATAATTTGATCCATTTTTTACCTTCAAAGGCAGCTAACAGACAGAAACAGACAGAATCTTTGCTAACCTGCTCAGGTGAAGAGCAACTGCTGGAAGCCTTGTTGTGGTGGGTTGAAGACCCTGATGACTTTAAATATCTCAAATCAAGACTTTGGTTTGATCAGACTTCAGATTTAAGGCTCCTGCAGTTGCTGTTACAAGCTGTTAGCTAGTTTCCATGAAAAACACATGCACACAGCTGCAGGCCTCTGTGTCTTTAGTGAGAATTTTTGAGAAACAAAATTGTAAAATAATTCATTTTATTCATTACAGTTTCTTTGATTTTATGATTTATGTCGTGTGTGTATGTAAATCATTAAACTCGAAGGTTCAGTGTGTAAATTCTAGTGGCATCTAGTGGTGAGGATACACACTACAACTAAGTGAATATCCTGATCTTCAGAGAACATAATGTGGGCACTAAAAATGTGAAAAGTCTCAAAAGGCCTCCAAAACCTGGTTTTAGTTTTTCCACTCTGGGTTACTGTAGAAACAAAGAGGACGGACTCCCTCTGTGGATATAAACACTCATCCAAGGTAACAAATCTCACTCTCAGCTGATTTAATACAAATGAAAACATGGTTGTGAATATTATATTCCACTTCTGACAGTGGATCCCACTAATCTTTCACACTGGAGTTTTAGATCCAAAATTCAAAGCTGATTGTGTAAATTTGTCCCAGTTTGGATCGTGGAGTATCAGGATGAATCTGGATGGAGAAATGAATGTCGGCTGTGTGATCCATTCATCCCCAACAACCTCATCCAAATGTGCAAATAGCAGAAAATCTGTGTGTGTGTGTGCATGCATGTGTGCGTGTGCATGTGTGTGTGAGTGTGTGTGTTCTCCTGACCGAGCAGTGTGATGTGTTTCTGTCAGTAATCATCAGTTCTCTTTGTTTGTGTGTTGTGTTGAGGTATGACAACTACAGCTACCTGTCAGTGTCCAGTAAGAATCTGGGAAACTCTCCTGACAACATGCAGCAGTACGTTTTCATCTACAGGTAAGACACACCTGTACACACCTGGGGGCTCCCTCAACCTGTGGGATGTAAACCATCACAAACCGAACAATGACGACTAATGAAGAGACATCAAATGTGCAGTTTCAGTACTTTCAGTTTGGTTGCATCCCTCTGCTGCAGCTAAACATGACGTCTCCTTCTTCTCCAAACAGGAAGGAGACGGTGAATGTGACGGGTCAGTATCAGTACCAGAAGAAACAGTCATTCGTCAGAGAGCCGTTCGCCGTTCAGTTCGAGAGCAAGAAAACTGGTGAGTGAACACAAAAACCCACCTGAACTGATTCACTGACGCCACCAGGACTTGTGTCCAGGTGAAGCAGGGACAGAGCTGCCTGATACATCACGACACCTCATGGATGACATGACTGACTCTTAGACCCTGCTCCCACCTGGTTTTTCCGTCCATCCTGGGTGATCCGGTCACAAATGGACAGCATTAAGTACAGGTGGAAACACACCCAGGATGCATTGAGGACGCATCAGAGAACGGATCATGTAAACCATGTTCAGAGGTCGTTTGAGCCGCATGTGGCCACATTCTTTTAGCAGTGGTAACACTGAAGGACCGCCCACTCAACTGACGTCTTCTGTGTAAGCGGAAGTAGTCACTTGTGTGACAACAGCGTCATAAATGTCCGAGACAACAAGCAGCAGCCACAACAACCGATAACAACAAAACCATGTATGCTAGCATTGTCAACAGCGTCTGAGAATTTCAAAGAGATTTACAATGAAAACCTCAAACATCTCTGTCAACTGTGTTGTTTTGATTTGCCCATTAAGTTCTACTTCTGCTTTTAATATCCTGCAGACAGGAAGAGCGTTCTTCTTCTTCTTCTTCATTTTTCTGTTGGGCTAGGTGCGGTTTAGTGCATTTCTACCTCCCACAGCAAAAAACAACAACACACTTGGTCACTACAAGTGGAAATGATGTCGCTGTCCACTTGTGATTGGCTGACTCAGGACGGATTGAAAAAGTGGGTGGAAACAGGCTCATAGACTTCCTGCCTTTGATCAACTTCTTTCTCTCCTTCTTCTTCTTGTTTTTGCCTCCTTCTCTTGCTTCTCTTTTGTTTGACAGCAATCAAGAAGTTTATTGTGGTTCCTCTGCACACTGAGACCCGTCAGGTCATCCAGGAGATCGACTGCCTCTACGACGTTTTTGAGGAAGTCAGCAAGAAATGGAACAACATGGTGAGGAAACAGGGTTTGATAGGA
>JAPZDV010000143.1:0-15138 GCA_029814665.1 Acanthurus lineatus
GGACGAAGTAGCTGGGGTGAGGGAAGTCTGGGCTTCCCTGCTTAGGCTGCTGCCCCCGCGACCCGACCCTGGATAAGTAGAAGAAGATGGATGGACATTTATTAATCTTTATCACTGTTTTTAATGTCCCTATTAATTATTATTATCACCATCTGAATTTCACTTAATCTTTTTTTTCTATCATTATTTTCTCCTTTTATCAGAGTAATATATTAATTTAACCCCTTATTTTCTAGCAGGGGCTACATTATAAACTACGTTAAGTCCTTTACAGACTAAAACTGACACAGCTTTTTTAAACTACTGTCATGTTGCTTTGAATTCAACCTGTTGTCACAAATGAAGAATTAAGTTAATGTGAGTGGGTCTGCGGTCTTTCTGAGAACTGCTGATACAATTCAATTCAAAGTTGCAGTTTGTTGCCTTAGGTTTGTGGACACTGGTTGTCCATAAAGAAATATGTTTTCTTCAGGTTGGTGTGGCAGAACTTGGCCAGTCTGCACAGAGCTCTGACCTGAACCCCATCCAAAACCTTTGGGATGAACTGGAGTGTCAACTGAGAGCCAAACCTGATCGTTTGACATCCGGGGGGAATCACTGATGCTCTCATGTCTAAATGAGAAAAAGCATCTGCAGCAGGTCCAACATCTGGTAGAAGAATGGAGGCTGTTACAGCAGTGCATCAATGAAATGTGAGTCATGTAACACTGTCACATACTGAGGGATGTTCAGCTGTCCACATACTTTTGGTCATATAATCTGTTCTCTTCCTGAAAGTGTTGTGCCTTTTCTGTAGTCTACACCTGTATGAAACCACAGATTTTTGTTTTAAATTTGGGATTTTATTTGTTCATTTTTTAAAAATTCATTTTCAACAAACATTAATATAAACATAAAAATGATCATATATCATTCTACAAGTTTAACATTACAATCAAACTATTTTATTAAGGACCCACCTAAAAGACCAGTTGAATAATTTATAATGAAAGCAATAGAATTATCTAGAAATGTGTTATTGTTTGACCTTAGCCCAACTTTTCAGGACGTAGCTGGGGTGGAGGAAAATGTCATGAAAGTCATTATAAGGTCTGTTGCAGCAAAATACCTTAAATACCAGGGAGAAGATACCCTACCAAAAGAACGACGACAGTGACTGATTAATTCCTCATGCCCCTTATGGCATCTAAATACCTAACGGTACTAGCTAAAAAAATCTGAACCTGTGCTTTCTAGTACATAACCTCATACATCAGCCTAAATTTGTTAGATACATGCATTTTGGCCAGGAATATCTTTTGTTCCTTGTGTTTCCATTTGTGTACTTCAAAAAGGCAAACTTCCCCTAAAAGGTAAAAAGGTACCAAACCATTTACAAAATACCAAAAAGTAAAGTAAAAAAAACCAACAAAATAATGCAAGCACAAACAAAGAAGAATTAAAATGATTATTTGTAACATGTGTACTTAACTGAAAAATGAAGCAAAACTTTTTTTTTTGTCATTGTTGAGCCAAGTGTTGTAAACAGTGTTATAATTACTTTTAAAGAAACTGACTCAACAAGCACCTTTACAGCCTCACTGACTCCACTGCTCTCACCAGCACACTTGTGTTTTTTGAAATAAGATTGTGTAGTAATTTTTTTAACACAAACACTGCAACTAAATGATTTCACCCCTGTATGGACAGTCAAGTGCTGTCTCAGATTCCCTCTTTCACTAAATCCCTTACCACAAACTGAGCAACTAAATGGTTTCTCCTCTGTGTGGACAGTCATGTGTCTTCGCAGACTCCCTTTTTCTCTAAATTCTTTGCTACAAACTAGACACTTGAATGGTTTCACTCCAGTGTGGACAGTCAAACGTTTTGTCAGATTTGTCTTTTGTGCAAATCTTTTATTACATATTGAACAACTAAATGGTTTCTCTCCTGTGTGCAATCTCATGTGTTTGGTCAATGTACCTTTGCTTCTGAAATTGGCTTTACAAACAGAACATGTGAAAGGTCTCTCTCCTGTGTGACCCCTTGGGTGCGAAGTCAGCCTTGAGCTGTGCATGAATCTTCTACCGCAAACAGAGCAACAGAAGGGTGTCTCCCCAGTATGCAATCTTACATGTGTTGACAAATTGCTTTTGTCACTGAAACGTGCTTTGCAAACTGAGCAGCTGAAAGGTTTTTCTCCTGTATGGATTCTTAGATGCGAGGTCAAAGTTGAACTCTGTGTGAATCCTTTACCACAGACAGAACAACTGAAGGATTTCTCCCCTGTGTGGATTCTCATGTGCCTTTCAACATGTTCTTTTCTTTGAAAAGTTTTTTTACACACTGAACAGCTGAAAAATTTCCTTCTGAATGAAGTTTTATATGAGTCATTAAGGAGTCTCTCTGGTGGTACCTTTTACCACAAACTGAGCAACTAAAAGGCTTCATTCCTGTTTGGATTCCAATGTGTTTCTGCTGATGTCTCTTGTTCGTAGTACATTCAGTGGAGATAACTGATATTTCTCCAGCGTTACATGTCATATCACTAACAGATTCTGCATTGTTTTGCAGAGGGTTTGAACCTGTCTGAGGTTCCCTGGTCTTCTCCCAGTCACAACTGTCATCAGTCTCAGGTTCAGAGGGATGTGACATCTCCTCATCAGTAGCTGGTTGTAAATGACTATCTGGATTAAAGTTCCTGACTAGTTCTGGTCCTTCACAGTCATCTCCATCAGCTTTTGTTTTGACCTGTTCAGTTTGTCTCTGATTAAGCTGTGAGAACTGAGGTTTCTCTTCATCTTCTTCACTCTTCAGAGGAACAGGAGTGAATGTATAACTGGTGATATCAGCCTCCTCTAGCCCTTGAAACTGCTCTCCCTCCTGACTGCTCCATAGTTCCTCATGTTCCTCTTTAATGTGTGGCAGCTCTGGTAGCTCTTCTTGGTCCAGAAGGGGGCTCCATTCTTGCTGCTCATGGGGAAACCTCTTCTTTACTCAGCAAAAGCTCCTGGATGTCAGTGGATGAGAATGAAATACATAGACAAGTTTAAGAAAACTGTCATTTCTTGCTAACAAGACCCTGCAAAACCACTACTTTTCAAATGTTTTGAGAAAATAACCTGACAGCTAAAGACATAAAAGCGTTTTTGCAGTTTTAAGATGTGAGGGAGCATTTCTGTTGCATACACTTCAGGTTCTAAAATTGGAATTGGTAAATCTGGAGGAGAATGGTTGATTGAAGAACGACCTAAATAGACCAGGAAAACCTAAGAACTATAGAGGCACACCTAGCCTCCAGAGGCCTGGTAAATCACACCCAGGTGTGATTTTTACCTCAAATTCAAACTCCTGCCTCCCATTGGTTGAGACCCAACTGGATCCAGATGGGGTGTGTGTTTCTTTGGACACTTCTTTGGATCCTCAGAGAACGCTGAGCAACTCAGCTGATTCCCCTCACCAGCAGACGTGGAGATAATCCTTTCTCCAGTGAGAAGACAGACTTGTCAAGGCCACGCTTCTTCACTAGAGTTGACTCTGCTGATCCTTGTCTGCCCTAACCCCAGCTCTAAGAAGAAATCCATGGTTCTGATAAGCTTCAGTCAGCCTTAAATCTATTGGGTATATCAACCTAACATACACATTAATATACACTGTAACTGCAGTAAAATAGCATTTTTTTTTAACTGGACAACTTGACAGAACTGTGCTGAATGTGTGGGGAAAGAGACATCACAGACGTAGCAGTGGATCATTGAATAAGAAGAGCAAACTTTAAAAAGATTGCATCAACTTTATCTGATTTATTTCAAAACGAATTCACATAACGTTTACTTTGTTTTGCTGGTTGTGTGTGTGTGTGTGTGCCTTTTCTGTCTGGCCTGCTCATCACCTGAACTGTCAACTTATTTCCGGTATCCACAAAAGAAGATAACACTCTTAAGCTACACAGGAACTCACAAAAAAGAAATAACTACTTCATAACGTTACAATTCGACTAAAAATAAAGAATACCTATCCGTTTTAACTGGAAAAAAACACATCAAGTCTACATACCTGTCGTGTATGATCCAACTTTCGGGTTGAAATCAGCATTCAGTAGTTTGTGTTGTCGACCAAGTTCTTCCTCGTACTCTGCAATCGTTCTTTCAAACAGCTCAAATATCTCTTGAGCAGCCAAAGTTAGTCGCTTGTTGACAAAACCTCTAAGCGTTTGGACTTCAGACATTTTCACAGATTCACAGCAACTTTTCCTTCAGACACACTCTGTTAAGAACACGACGCTTACTCCGATGTAGCCGAGTTGCTAATGAGGTCCGTCATTTCTAACTAGCTAACTTAATTTACGTCGTAGGACACTTTGGGATGATTTCAACGTTTCAATATTTCCAAATTAAGGGAACGCCACAGAGTCTATTCGGCGCCGTCAGTTTCCAGCTAGCAAGCTACGCTAAATTCCTTTAGAATTCTTGGCTAACAGCAGATGAATCTTGCTGAATTATCCCCAAAGTTTACACAAAGAACACATAAATAGGTGGATACGTGAATACGTTCAGGCTGTATAGGTTCACTCCAGTTGAATTGATCAAGACACATGCGATACGTAATAGGAAGTTAGCCTGTTTGCCACCATAGGCGCACTTGCCTCCGGTACCACACCACTGCCGATTTTCAAAATAAAAGACATTAAACCGTTATTTAACGGCAATTTTGTGAGATATTTATAACGTTCACGGCTAAGCACGCAAATTTTACGTAAGTAAATTTAGAAGTGTCGCAAACTATAATAAAAGCAAATAGTACAGATGCGTATTGTTCTGATTATATTCTTACACATCGAATGCAACCACAAGTGCTAAACATAAATAGAGTGAAAGCAAGGGGAAGTTTGCTTGGTAATGCTAGCGGTGAATGGACGGAGACGGAACTCGGCCTTAGTGACGGTTGGAGCAGCTGCGATAGAGGCCTAACTGTATTTTTCACTGACTTAAAATGTCCAGATATCCAGACAGAAGTGTCTGATTACACTCCGATCTGTTCCGTTTATTTGAAAATGTTTAACATCTGAAATATATCCTGGTGTTCTACGAAGCTATTGAAGTTAGCTTAGCTTGCTAGCTGGAATGTACCCTCAGTTATCAACAGAGCGCACATCGGAGTGAGCAACGTCTTTTTAACGTTTGTGTCTGGAGGACAAGTTGCTGTGTCTTTGTAAAAAATGTCGCACAAACTAATGGACACTATATTTAACCCTGAAGTTGGGTTAAATAAAACAGGTTTGTACAACTTTTTTGTAAGTCTTACATTGACTACCAGTAAGTCTGCGTTGGGTGAATACATACAACACTGAAGCTGCAGGAAATGTAATAAGCTTAGCAGCAGCAACATGACAAGTCAGGTAAATTTGATCTAAATCGTGACCAAAAGTTTGATTTCAAAACTAATTTTTATGAAGAGCTTTTGTAGCTTCATTTCAAGTCAGTACTCAATGATCAGTGCAAATTTAAAACAGAAAATAAAGTCGATTTCATTAAATTATTGGCTTTTTCTCTCACTGCTGCAAACCCAATTTAGAATAAAAACCAAAACCACGCCCCACATAATATAAAAAGTCGCAGGTGTCAAAATATGTTTGTGTGCTGAATATAAAACTATTGTAGTTTGCAGGCTAAGCTCAGACCAACACGGTGGAGTATGATGTACAATATTTACCTCTCGAATGTTCATTTAACTTTTATATTGCCAAGATCATTGAGTGGCAACCTTCATTTATCAGTGCGCACAGAGTCAGTTATAAAACAAATGAAATGAAGAACCACAATGTACAAAAAACAACAATTTTTTTCAAGCAGAGAACACTATTGCAGGTTCTGTGCCCTTCTTGTTTTAGGACTTAACAGGACACCGAACATGTTTCCTACAACACTGGAAGCAGGAAACAAAGAACTGATAACGGTTAACTAACCTGTTTTCATTTGGAACTAACACGAAGACTGGAGCGACTCAACTGAAGTCACAGCAAAGTACTGTGATCTTTTTTTAAACTAGAATTAAATGTAACTTAGAAGTTAACTTTGGACAGAAATTACTTGAATTAATCATTTCCACTTTAAATGAAAAGTAACACTGCCTTCACAAATGTATGTGCAAATTATCACACATAAACATAACCCCATACCACCACAGGTGCTGGCTACTAAACTTGCTGTGATAGCAATCTGGGTGATCTTTATTCTCTTAATAATGCCACATCCATGATTTCCAATGAAACAAATTCACATGTGGGTTCATCAGACTAAAGCACACTTTTCTGTTCTGTGTCAGTTGAATTCAACTCCAGAGAAGATATTGACATTTCTGTCAAAGTTGAACTGCCAGTGGTTAGCAGGACAGTTTTCTAAAGCATGTCTATGTATTTCATTCTCATCCACAGACATCCAGGAGCTGCTGAGTGAAGAAGAGGTTCCCCATGAGCAGCATGAGTGGAGCCCCCTTCTGGATCAGGAGAAGCCACCAGAGCTGCCACACATAAAAGAGGAACAGGAGGAACAAGAGGAACTTTGGAGCAGTCAGGAGGGAGAGCAGCCTCAAGGGCTGGAGGAGGCTGATATCACCAATTTCACATTCACTTCTAGTTCTGTGAAGAATGAAGAAGATGAAGAGAAACCTAGATCCTCACAGCTTTACCAGAGACAAACTGAACAGGTCAAAACAAAAGCTGATGGAGATGACTGTGAAGGACCAGAACCAGTCAGGAACTTTAATTCAGATAGTCATTTACAACCAGCTACTGATGAGGAGATGTTACACCCCTCTGAACCTGAGACTGATGACAGTTGTGACTGGGAGAAGACCAGAGAACCACAGACAGGTTCAAACCCTCAGCAAAACGATAATGAACCTGTAAATGATATGAAATGTAGCACTGGAAAAGCATCAGTTATCTCCTCTGAATGTGCTTCAGACTGTGATCACAAGAGATATTTGCAGAAACACAATGGAATCCAAATAGAGGTGAAACCATTCAGTTGCTCAGTCTGTGGTAAAAGATACCACTGGGAGAACTGCTTAAGGACTCATATGAAACTTCATTCAGAGGAAAAACGTTTCAGCTGTTCAGTGTGTAAAAAAACTTTTCAAAGAAGAGGGAATGTGGCAAGGCACATGAGAATCCACACTGGGGAGAAACCCTTCAGTTGTTCTTTCTGTGGAATAAGATTCACATTAGGCTCCACTTTGACCTCACACATAAGAGTTCATACGGGAGAAAAACCTTTTAACTGCTCAGTTTGTAAAACAAACTTTGGTAACAGAGGTACTTTGTCTAAACACATGAGGATGCACACTGGGGAAAAACCATTCAGATGTTCAGTTTGTGGTAAAAGATTTACACAAAAGACAAATCTAACACAACATATGACGGTTCACACTGAGGAGAAACCATTCATTTGTTCAGTTTGTGGGAAAGGATTTGCTCAAAAGACTAATCTTAGACGACACTTGACTGTCCACACAGGAGAGAAACCATTTAGTTGCAGTGTTTGTAATAAAAGGTTTACTCGACTTGCTCTTGTTAGGAAACACAAGTGTGTTGGTGAGGGCGACAGAACTAAATGAAATAGAAGCAGGTGGCACTATGAAGGGAGTTTAATCTACTTGTACTTAACTTAAGCTAATCAAGCAAAGTCAAATTTGGCAAATTTACAGTTATAGTCAAACTGCTCTTACAGTGTGACTGTATAAGATGTTAGTTTGTTGAGATGGTGTTAATATAAAAGGGGCATGTTTGATCACACACTGTTTCTTGTGGCCTGTATGCGATGATCACATTAAGATATGAGGAGTTTAAAAACAATAACAGAAAAATCTAACAGTATGTATTCAAAGGGTAAATCAAAGAGAATAAAATGACATTTGCAAGAAAAAAACTTAAAAATTGTGTAACCCCCGGTTACCAGAGACTGTAAAATAGGTGATTAATATCAGAAATACTATTTTAAATAAACAGTGATATTTTTTTTACCACTTAACTCAAAGGGAAAAGTAGGATAAATGTGATAGTATGAGTGTTTTGTGAATGCAATAAGGTTATTGGAAAATAATTTAAATTGAAAAATAATTAATAGTGTTATTATTAACAGAACAGAATGGTGAAATAGTATTTTAAAACCTGTGGTGAATCTGTGGTTGGAAGACCTAATTTTGAAAATATTTCAGTTATCTTAATCGACACCACCCACGTCTATCAAATGGTTAAACCCGCTCTTTACGTAGTTGAAATCGTGCCACCGCACTTTCTTTTCGTTTATGGACCAGCAATTAAGGCAGACGTGTGTCGGAGCAGGAAACATAGTAGGCGCGAGTAAGTAAAATATGTGTATATAGGATTCATCGTAGCTGCCTAAAAGTCTGATACTGAGTGTAAAGAAAAATATTTTCCCCCAACCAGACTGACCGACCCCTAAAAGACCTGTAGTAGTTACCTCCCTGCTGCTATTTGCCAAAAGAAAATTCTTGGTGAGTTGATGGAGATGCTAATATGTCAATTGCAGCTTGCTGTGAAAATAATAGGAAGCAAATGAACTGTTAAACAGGATGAAGTAATGTAGAAATATGTTAAAAGCTGGCGGTGGCCGACGCTAGTGGCAGCAGAGTCCGCCGTCCTAGCGTGACCAGCCGTTAGCATTAGCCGCGTCGTGTTAACTGTTTTGGGTCTCTCTAATTGCTGATGGTAGCTTGGTTGCTGTAAGGTGCGTGTATGAGAGTTAATTTGTATGTGAACTAATGTTGTTTATGTTAAGCTGAACTGATGTCTTGCTGAGTTGTTGAGTTAAAGATGTTTTATTAGCCACACTGTGATTAAAATGATCCGTTATTAGCTCAAGTTTAAGTGAGCTGAAGCTGGACCTATGCACTATGTGTGGGTAATTGTCATAAAAATTTAATTTTTGGCTCTGAATTAAATATGACATTACAAGCTGTTAAAGTAGGAGTGACAATTTTATTTTGTTGAAGTACCAGGTTACAATGAATGAATGAAACAACAATAACAATACTGTAGTTATGTTAAGTAAAGGAAAAATACATTTGAGCTGTGTAGTGACAGTTTTCCTGGTTTTGTTGGTACAAGGCCAGGTCTGCCTCTTGTCCTTCTTTTCTCCTTTATCCGGCGAGAGTGTCATCCCCCAGAGTCTTGAGTCTTCAGCCCAGCTTGCTTCTGTTGGAAAGAGGTGCAGTTGGTCCTGGAGTGGTGAGCCAACCCACGAAAGGAGTCAACAGAGAGAGAGAGATGCTTGGATTATTGAAGCTCAATAAAGAGTGGCAGGAGTATTGCATTCAGTGTTCCACGTTGGATAAACAGTCAAACAGAGTGGTGGGACAATCGCATTCAGTTGCCCCACACAGCAGAATACAAGGAAATTCATGGAACGAGAAGACGCTAAAGCACTGCACTTAAAGACTCAAAGGATAACACAGTCTGAGTTGAACTTATGGATGGACTTACCCAGTAGCTCATTGAACTGAATATTTGATTCACTGATTTATTGACACTACAGCGTGTAGTAGACTTATTTCGATTGTTTAAATTGAAATTTGCTATTGTTTTGTTCTTTGTTTTTGGATTTCCCTGCTTTTGGGTTGTCGAGTTCCATTAAGAGAACTGATTGGTATTTTAAATTCAGAAAAAAAAGGAATCACCTGTTAAAGTAGAGGCACTATAACTAGGATTCATAAAACTGTAAGGAACTACTAAATAGATAAAAAAAAAAAAAACTTAAGAAGTGCCTGACTATCAACAGTGAACTAAAATAGCATTTCAACCAAAAAAAACCTTAAGTTAATAAAATGCAAATAAAATAGTTATACTTAGCTGATGGATGTATTCCTGGTTTAATCTAAAAAGAAAAAAAAGTGTTAAAGGGGAAAGAGTTTATTTTTTTGGTTTATGATACATGATGTGGAATTGAGTACATCATCATTAGGGGTTTCTTTTTCTACCTCGAATGTTGATTTAAGATTGAAGAATATACTCTTGAAAAAAGAAAGATAACTGAAAGATGAGAAAATATGTTATTTTACCATTCAAATGCAACTCCTAGTCCATGTCTTTTCCATGTCACCTTTGCTGTCCAGTATCCATCGCGCCTGAGCAATCTAGAACTTCTGATACCCTGGTACATATTGAGTGTTCATTATATCTAATTTGTGTGTAGAAGGGTTACACAAGAATCACTTCTGGTTGTTACAATTGACTGATATTTTGGCATTAATTTAGGAAAGAAACACTGGAAAAAATGTTTTTGTCAAGAAACCATATTACTTCACTTTTTGGGCTGGATGACCTCATCAAATGATACTTCAGTGTTATGTAGCAATCAGGAAACAGATTTTAGCTCATGGTCACTTTACAGTGGCTTGCAAAAGTATTCATACCCCTTGAACTTTTCCACATTTTGTCATGTTACGACTACAAACATAAATATACTTTATTGGAATTTAATGTGAAAGACCAACACAAAGTGGCACACAATTGTGAAGTACAAAGAAAATTATACATGATTTTAATTTCTTTTTACAAATAAAAAACTGAAAAGTGCAGTGTGCCCTCTGTCTCATTTTACTGTCATTTATTTATCTTGCTCAAGCATCTGATTTTCACTTGGATAATATTTAGTTTATAAACCTTCCTCTGTGGAAAAAATGCACCAAACATCAAAGCAGTTTTTTTCCTTGAGTAACACAGATCAAAAAATTGATTTGGGGAAAAACAGACGAAGAAATTCACAGTGAACATTTGGCGGGGCAGGACACAACATTCACCAATATCCAATCCAAGACTGTGATCAAACTAACTGTTGTACAAATTTTACTGCAGTTTAAAGGTGGGGATGATATGTCTGGTAATGAAGTGTGTCTGGTTATTGTTAGTGGTCATTATGTTTTCCACAGATCATCCGTAGTTTTAAATTTGAATGATTCATCCATAAATAATTATTAGTTAAATAAAACATTCAACAGTGAACCTATAACAGGCAGTTTCTGCCTTGTTTTTTGCTTCTAATGAAAAAAAATAAAGTTGTGGTTTATCGTGATGATCAATCTTACAAACTCATTATATTGTATCTATAGTGACAAAATAGAGGAGTGAGTGAAAAAAAGTAGAAAGTTTGTGTGATGATGTTTACATGCCAGTGTGGACTGCTGGGAGGTTATGTTGGATCTTTAGATAATTTTGATTAGAAAAAAATAGAAAAAAAACCTCTGTTTCTGCTGCATCAGTTATTTTCAGGTTATTGCTGTATTCTTTAGAAAAACATGCAGACAAAAGACCAAATTGAGCCCAAGTGACCAAAGATAGAAAGGTTTAAAATTGTGAAATTCTCATTTACAGTTATGTAGGGACAGATTTTCAAGTTTTACCATAAAAATGTGGAGACAGAAGAGTTGCCAGAGTTTTAGGAAAATATAAGCCATGTTGATAAACATTGATATGAACTTAATTTTGGATTTTTAAAATTTATTTATTTATTTATTTATTTACTCATTTAATTTTTAAACACACTCATTTAAGGCTTCAAAGTTTGAAACTACCTTTTACACTGTCAACATTTGTACTGACAAATTATTGTGTGCCTCTGATTGACCAAATTTTAAAAATGATTGACAGTTGCCACTGTGACTCCGTTTTGCAGAAATGCAAACTTGGAAGCTATGCAATAACTTTCGTGTCACCTGAGTTTAGACTTGCGGGCTTTCATTTTTTGTCTCTGCTTGCAGCCTGTTGTCTGACAGACAAACATCAGGGCAAACGTCAGAGACAGGATTAAAGGCAGCAGCACTCTGATCTCTTTCAAACTGAATAAAACATTCAATATGGAGTCACGACCTAAATTTTTAAGGCCTAAAAAAATATAACAGAAATTAAAACACCAGATAAAAGTCACTGAGTAAAATATCATCTGACTTATTGAATAAAAACAAACTTCATAAGACAAAAAAGTTTTCTCTTTTTTCTGAGGCTTGACTTTGCTCTCAAACACACCTTAAAAATACTTGCACTTTACGTCAGAATTTAACTCTCTACTTCTACTGCAGATTACAATTTTATATGTAATTTGAATGTGTGTGAAACATTTCTGTAGCTGCACAAATTGTTCTGTATGAGTTTTTAAAAACTGTGCAGAGATATTTTCAGCAGTAAGATCACACATACACAGCTCCAAAAAACTTACCTTTGAGTCTCACTCATCACGCCATCCAAGTTCTTAGACTGCACCATCTGACCACCATAGTGAACAAAGCTGGCCCCTGCAAGCATAGGTACATTATCGCAGCAATGTTTAATGTTTAATGATGTTCAGTAGAGATGTTCGTTCATGTCAGAAATCTAACAATCTTGTGCTATCGAGTCAGTCTGTTTCTTTTAATTGAGCCACCATCACCATTAGTTGACTCAAAGAGAAATCCAGTTTAATGAACTCTCATGAAAGCATTTTACAAGTAATTTCTTGTTAGGTTGAAGAACTTTACAGTTTAGCTTTCAACATCTGTCCATTAGATATTCCAGTATACTTAAAAAGCTGCTCTTTTTCTTTTTAAAAGGAAACACTGAATTTTACCCTCCAACAGTTTGAATCAGTGTAAGTGCTGAAAAAACTGAAACAGGTTTTATTTGTGCGAACATAAAGATGAGGAGACAGCACAAGGCCAAATTAAATAAAACCTACCAAGAGCACCTAAAATTAATAATTTAACAGTTTTTTAAGAGGATCTTAGCTTTTCAAAAAAAGCCATAAACTACTTCTTTTAAAATCTTTTTCTAAATCAATGTTTCCCAAAGGTAGACACAAAACAGATCACAGAACAGTTTTTGTTAGATGCCAAAAATGTAAAATGCAAAACAAGCTGAAAACGTGAATATTTCCTAATTAAAATAGAGGATTGATCCTTACCATATTTTTCTGCATTTTTAGATAAGTTTGTTACAAGATGGTGAGAAACTTATCTGTCTACTGCTTTGACATTCTGTGAATATACTGTATGTCACATTCATTCTACATTCATGTTTTGTTGTCTTCTTTATCCGTTTTTTTACTCTACATTTGATGGCACCACGCAAGGACATAAAATGTACATTCCATTATGAACAAGCTGCATTCATTTTTGGTTTCTGAATTTTTTTTTTACTTCTGAATTTTTTCACTTTAAGTGCGAGAAACAGTCATATTATTTTGTACTTTTTCCTCAATAACACAGAAACAAACCATTTTACTGTTGCACATTTTCTCACTAGGACTAAAGCAACATGTGAAGGTCATATAAGCTAAGCTGATTTCATTAGCTTTGTAGGACACCAGAAGATAACTGACATGTAAAATATTATAAATAAAGGGACAGCGCCGAGTCTATTCAGACAGCTCTAATTGGATATTTGGACATTTTGGGTCCATGGAAAGTACAGTCTGGTCTCTATCCCAGCTGCTCCAACTGTCACTGAGGCCGTATCAAACTAGCAAGCTATGATAATTTTCCTTTGGCATTCTTGGCTAACAGGAAATCAATCTGGGCTGAGACATCCACCAAGTACAAACAACATTGCATGATAACTGCTCTACATCCTCCAAAACATTACACCAATGATGCTGGTAATTATTTGATAAAAGTAATTTTAACAGTTTATCAAACAATAACAGTGGATTAACATCTTGAATATACTGTAAATTAATAAAGAGAAAAAATGTTAGACCGTTTCCTGAACTGTGACAAATATTCTGGACACAAAGACAACAACATGCTGAAGTAGTGTGAATATTAAAATTAGTGTCTAGTGAAAATGTTTTTATAATTCTCAAAATGAATCTCCTAAAATCTAGAAAAAATACCACTTTAGAAAATACTTAAAATGTTGTAGATGTTTGACAGAAAAACCTTTTTGATGATAAATTATTATTATTGACTTGCAAATAACTTGAATAAAGCTGATCGTGAAAAGTTTACCTGAGTTTAAAGCAATTTGCTCAACAAGTATCTGCAGCATGATTTGCCTCTGCTGCTCTCACCAGCACACTTATACTTTTTGAAAACACAAAAGTGATAGAGCCTTTAATCGCAAACACTGCAACAAGTAGTTTCTGCCTCGTGTGGACAGTCAGGTGTTGACTCAGACTCCCCTATCAACAAATCCTTTATCCCTCTTCACAGGAACAGCAATGAATGTGAAATTAGTGATATCAGCCTGATCTAAACTCTGAAGCTGCTTTCCCTCCTGACTGTTCCCTGGTTCCTGCTGTTGCTTTTTAATGTGTGGCTGCTCTGGCGGCTCCTCCTGGTCCAGCAGGGGGCTCCCTTCTTGCTGCTCATAGGGAACCTCTTCTTTACGCAGCATCAACAGCTGCTAGACATCTGTGGGCAAGAATGAAATACATGCACACATTTAGGAAACTCCTAATGTATTTTGTTTGCACACATGTGCAAAGCCAGAGGCGCAGCTTGTAAACAGGCAAGGCAGGCAACTGCTTGGTGCCCCAAGCCACTAGGGGGCCCCCAAGGGCTGACAAATTTTTTACTCCACAGCAATGTCTTAAAATGTAGCAACTGCAGTGACCTACCCCATTAACCCCATCAAACAACCAGTGGTCAAATTGCAATGACATCTATGACGGATACATCCAGTAACTTTACTGAAGTGTGTCCATCAAAGTAACGTGAAAGTCAACCCTGCAAATTGAAGAATTTGCCTAAACGATTTGACTTGAGGGGGGAATTAGCTAAGAGCTGTCTGACACACGACATTTGTTGAGCTTTGTCGCTGTCCAGCCAAATGAATGAATGACTGAATAAATAAATAAATCCATGTAGTTCAGCCGTCTGTTTACGTTTGCAACGAGTGTATGATAGCAATACGCAACGAGACCAGTAATGAGAGGTAACGAGAGCAGATTCTCCAATTGGTTCATGCATTTTCGGTCAAAGAAACACCTATGAATTGATGATATGATTCTACAAAGCTGATAGGACTATCCACTGTGTGCCAGTGGTGCACTGGGCGAGGAATAGCAGGATTCCTCTGCTGCTCCAAATCAAATCAAATCAAATGTTATTTGTATAGCCCTTTACAATAACAAAAAGGTACCCAAAGTGCTTTACAACAAAGCCATA
>JAPZDV010000144.1:0-15068 GCA_029814665.1 Acanthurus lineatus
GGCCTTCTACTTGTGAGTGTGTGTGTGTGTGTGTGTGTGTGTGTGTGTGTGTGTGTGTGTGTGAGCTTCATGCAGAGCCTCATGGTTAAACACACACACACACACACACACACACAGGGACAAAATGCCCTCGTTGTGGTCGAGATTGAGGCTGTTTGTCTTTTTCCAGCAGATGATTTTAGACGTTCGCTGAACTTTCGCTTCATTCCTTCAGTTTCGTGTTTTTATTTACAATAATGACGCCACAAACTCGACAGGATTTGAGCGCTGAAGCTTTGTGTTCATGTCTTCTTTGATGGAGGAGATCAAGTCCACCTTGTTATCCTCTTTAACTTCTTTCTTAGTAAAAGTGACGGTGGAATTAGAAAAGTTGTGAAGAGAGACGAGGCCACGAATGCTGCTGTTTATTCTCACTTTTCCTTTTATGTCTGAATTAACATTTTTCATCAGTAACTTCTTACGAAGCTCATTGTAACCCCCCTTTAAAGGAACATTGTATAAATTTGGTTTAACTTATCGGTTTTTATGAATATTTATGTTGAAAATGAGGCAAAACAAAGCAGGAGGGAGAGAGAAGAAGAGGAGGAGTAATGAGACAAAGGAGGGAGGAAGACTGCAGCTCCATTCATTCGATCTGTCGCTATTCAATCCTGTCATTGTGTTCACAGAGGCGACCCCCCCCCTCAGAAAGAGCCCTGACACACACACACACACACACACACACACACACACACAGAGGAGGCTTTAAATACATCAGTGACCTCCTTTAAACACACTTTCTCTCGTACCGGAGGAATGCAGGGACGAACCCGACACACTCGTTCACAGGAGACTGAGTTCAGAGCTGCAACGATACGAAAGATTGATCTATAACAGTTGTCATAAGGAAGTTATTGATCAGAGAAAATGAGAAAATACAGCAGAATGAATTATTAACCAGACGCTCGCTGAGTTTTGTGTGTGAGCTTTAAGAGCAGCACTCAGCTGTTTGACTGATAACTTTGGTGGTTTTTCAGACGTTTCCTTCGCTGCATGTCTGTGGTTTTTGAGGTTCAGCTGCAGAAACAGTTCATCCCTTTAAAAAGCAGCTGATTAACCGATCACATGCAGTAATATGAACTTTACTGGCAGCTGTAGTCGAGTTTTTTAAGTTTTCAAGCTGCTTTCAGACTGCTGCTGCTGCGTCAGTGGACGTTTCTCGGGGGAAAGTAACTGACATGAGGGGTTTATTTCGTTCACGTCTGTACCGTCACACCCTCGTTACTGTCTGCTGATGGACGTGGACCTGCTCATGTTCCTCCACTCTTCCATCACTTTCTCCTGAGCTGCACTTTGGTCCTGATCGTCCTGCAGCTCTTTTCTGTCTTTCAGCATCACTTCTTTTCATCCTGCTCTTCCTGTCTCTTTTTGCTCTCCTCTCTCTCGTCGTTCCTTTGTCCTCCGGTCACTGAAGTGTCCTGATATGAAGGCTGAAGCCACAGAGATGAATGCAGTGGGACGACACAGAGCTCTTTACAGCGGGTTCATCCTGGGGGAGGATGGAGAGAGCGAGAGAGGGACAGTGTGACTGAATGCAGCGGTGGCAGAAAGTGTGTCCGTCACTGTGGTTGTAAAAACAGCTCGGATGACTTTAACCTGCAGGAAAACGTTTAAAAAGCACCTGAGCAGTTCAGCCTTTTCCTCTTCGAGTTAATTATTTGCCAACAAAACTGTAAAATGTTCACCACAGTTTCCAAAAGTCCAAAAGGTGACGTCTTCAGATGCTTTAAACCAAGAAAAACCAGAAAGGGTTTAATTTATTACGTGCATGAATACTCACATTTGGAATCAGAGAAGCTAGAGACACTAAGTTTTCTTTCCTGGTTAATCTGCTCTTTATTTTCCCTGTTAACCTGTGAAATAAACTCTGTGAGAGAGTGAAGTAAAGAGGTAAATGCACATTTAAAGTTCCCAGAGCTGAAGTTGTTTTTCTTTCTTCCAACCAACAGCTCAAATCCTAAATGATCAGATTTCTTTAAAACCTGACAAAGAAAAGCAGGATATGTGCACCTGTTTGTAACGTGAACCTGTGAATGACGTCTTCTCCCTAAAACACAATCAAACAAGTTATGTGTTTTGTGAATTGTTGTCGCCTGAGTTTCTGTTCATCACTTAATTGCTAGTGGTTACGGTTTACGTCCAAAGTTGTGCAGAATAAAGGTGAATAATTAAATGTAGCTCCTCTTTACCGCCTGTACCTGCAGGCAGTAAATCACAGCAAGTGAAGGGATCTGACTGACTGTTTAACTGGATGTTCAGCCTGTCAGCAGCTAACCAGCCGGTTTTACTGGTGAAACGTCTAACGCACAAGAGTCTCAGCTCTCTGCTGTGACGGACAACATGAGCAGTCTTGGTGTTAAAAAAGAAAATGACCAACTGAATTTCTTTGATTTAAGACAGACAGACAGACAGACAGACAGACAGACAGACAGACAGACAGACAGGCAGGCAGGCAGACAGACAGGCAGGCAGGCAGGCAGGCAGGCAGGCAGGCAGGCAGGCAGGCAGGCAGGCAGGCAGGCAGACAGGCAGACGGACGCTGCACTGTTACTGTTAGCTGGAGGTGGTCGGTTTCTCGCAGCTTTATTTTTAGTGACGTCCTCATACAAAAGAAGTTGTGTTTGTGTCTGACAGTAAGAAATCCCCTCGCCGACCTCACACACTTACAGCCGCAGTGTTGATTAACTGTTTTCACTCTTGGGTGTGTGTGTGTGTGTGTTTCCATGCAGCGTTTCTGGGCGCAGGAACACGTCTGATGACCTTCGCTGAAGTGTTTGTCTCCAGCATGCAAACACCATGAGACTCAGATTAGACGTGAACATGAACGTTTTACAGCTGCAGACGGCTGCAGACGCCAAGGTCACGCTCTTCTTCTTCTTCTCCTGTTTATTCTGCTCAGGTGAATAAGGACGACACGTTTCGCACGCGTGCAGTTAATCAACGTGTCACAAAGACAAACGAGTGCTGGTGAAACACACTGACAGAGGAAGTCATTACATCACTTCCTCTTATGATACATCCCTGATACCTTGTGGCCAAATTTTTATTAAAACATGCAGCTTATTTTTCTGCTTTCTGGTGACACACTTTGCGGTCAGTGTGTGTGTGTGTGTGTGTGTGTGTGTGTGTGTGTGTGTGTTTTTCCTTTGCAGTATCTTATCTCAGTTGTCGTATTCTGTGAAGCTGACACAACAATGCAGTGAATTCATACATATTTCCTGCTTTTAGCCTTTGTAATAGATGACTGTCCTGCAGTGCATCAGGTGCTGCAGAGTCTTTGTGTCTTCATGACGTCGTTATCATCGATTGAATTGATCCCCAGTTACTCTGTGATTCAAAGCAAACATCCTCCGAGGACTAAACATGTCAGCCGGACCTGTCTGATGTGTCTTTAACTTGTTTGTTTTGTCAGATAAATTGGCCAAATCACAAAAACATCTAATTAACTGTCTTATCTTTCAAAGCGAAGCAGCAAACCTCATGTCTGAGACACTAAAACCAGAGAATATTTGGCATTTTTGCTCAAAAAAAATTCCTAAATCATTGATAGATCATGAAAAAAAAGCTGCTGCTGAATGAACTAAATCATTGCAGCTCGACACAGGACTGTGAGACGATGTGTGTGTGTGTGTGTGAGGTTAGTGGTCATATTTGTGCTTGAAAATATCAGAAATAATCACAATTTAAAGCCGTGAGTTTCTTTTAATGTCTTCGTCCGGTTATTGAAGGTTTAATGTTTGAATTTGATTCCCTCCTTCATCACAGAAACTCTACTGAACATTAACACCAAGTGACCTTTTCAATAAGGTTTCACAACAGCTGTAAAGTCAGAAGTGGGCTCTGTGTGTGAGTGTGTGTGTGTGTGTGAGTGTGTGAGTGTGTGTGTGAGTGTGTGTGTGAGTGAGTGTGTGGGTGTGTGTGTGAGTGTGTGAGTGTGTATGAGAGCTCGTTTGTTCTTATCAGAGCTGATTCATTGGCCGACTCTGGGGGCGTGTCGTCTGGTTTGATGGAGAGCAGCAGGTCACCGTGTTCTTCGTGTGTGTCTGACTTCAGGTTTGATCATGTGACCTCAGAAACGCTTCTCATTGGTTTGTTGTTTTGTATCAGTGCAGCAGTTCGGATGTGAAAGTGCATTCCTGTTGTTTGGAGGCGTCGCAGCTAAAATTCAAATAAGAATAAAGTTTTTGAACTGAAACCACATAAAGTTCTTAAAGAGACAAATTTGAAAAATCTAATTTTGTCCGAGAAAAAGCAGTTTTCTTAAATAAAACTGAAGTACGGTGGCCTGTTTGGGACGTATTGACCAAACCGTTTTTGCTCATCCAGACAGGAAGTGAGATCATCCAATGAGATTCACAGCCGGGGGAAGTCGGACTGTACCATGTGAAGTAAAGAAAAGAGGGGGGGTGGTTTCATTGTGTCTCTTTAAAGCACCTTAAACAGTCCATGTTAGTAACATATCAGTGTAATGATTATTAGAGTATTGATCAGAAATGGTTTTATTGTTTTCACAAGCTTTGGTTGATTTCTGTCACGTTTGAATCAGAATCATCATGTTGATTTCATCACTGGAATCAACTGGTTCCTTTTTTTTAGTACTTTATTTTCTCTAAAATAAAAAAATATATTGTCTTAAGTGTAAAAATAATGCACAGAATACATTCTAATGTGGCCTGTGTGAAGAAAATGATGAAAAATCTTCAGTGTTTGACAATAAGAAATATAAAGACCAAAGCTTTTGTTCATGTTGTTGGTTACAGGTGAGTTCAGGTCACCTTTCACTGCACTTTCACTGCACTTTCACTGCACTTTCACTGCACTTTCACTGTCTTTATCTGAACAAAATGGCACAAATGTGAGAAACGTCATGTTTTCTTTCTGCACAAAAGCAAAAATCACATCAAAAATCATCACAAATGCCCTCTTTTTTCATCCACACACACACACACACACACACACACACACACACACACACACGTGGCGATCACGCAGACCGTGTGTGTCCGAGGTGTAACTAAACACACACGCAGCAGCTGAGACAGTGTGTGAAACGATCATCAAGGTCAGAGCTTCATCACAGTGTCAGAGATTCTGTGAATGCTGCGTTCAATGCCAAGTGGGTCACAGAGACCTTTCAGCCCCCCTCCTGCTGATCACACACACACACACACACACACACACACACACAAACACACACACACAGGCGTGAACAGAGGCTGCAGTGTCGGCTGGTGTTTCTGGATTTTTCTTCCCTTTCAGATCGAGTCTGAGATCTAATTAATCTTGTTGCAGCTGAGAGAGAAAGACATTATGAAATTATGTGTTTTTGAGACATCTGCAGAAACACACACACACACACACACACACACACACACACACACACACACACACACACACACACACACATTAGGACTTAAGACGACATATCTTACAGTGTCTTTATCCAACTTTCTGCTCTTTCAGAGACTCAAGTTTGGTGACTTTTGTGTCGAAGGAGTCAAACAAGCGTGTTTCCTTCCTCTTATTTCCTCTGAGTTATTTTTTGTTCTTAAATCTGCAGCTTTTTATTAGTTTCATACTGAAATATTTTTTTAGCTCCACATGGGCAGAAAAGTGCCTTAAGTTACACTGAGAACATGAAAATGCAAACAGCTCAGTTAAAAAAACAACAGAAACAATCATGTGGACGAATCAGGAGCCAGTAAAATAACATTTTCTTAATCTCTAATATGTCTTTATGTTAATCTGACAAGTTTTCACCTCTAATCTTCTTCATACCTCCTTTTTCTCTACATCTTCTCTAATACTTGCCCTCCTTATCCTAACTTTTTCCATTTTTCTTTCTGTTTTTCTCCTCCAGGGGCTTTTTTAATGCACTCTCCAACTCTTTTATTGACTCTCGTCTTTCTCTTTTGGTTGGTCTTTCATGTCCCACCTGAGCACTTCGTCCTCCCCTCAGGTGCACTTAGACTTTGGTTCGTAAGCTTTGCTCCACTTCCATAAAACAAATGATATTTCAGTGCATTCAGTCAGGAAACGTCGCAACTTATAGACAAAAATCTGCTTCTACCCACAGATTTCCACATGTGTCTCACTTTAAAAAAGAGAAGGAATTCACCTTTAAGAAAAGTTAAAATAACGTTATTGGTGATGAAACGGCTCTAAAAACATAAAATAGCTTCAAAACATTCGTTTGTTTGTGAAGTGTGCAGTGTCTTTGCAGGCTTTCAGTTTGTCTGACGTGTCAGTTAATATTTTGCATAATTTCCTGTTAGCACAGCACAAAAATTACATCAATTTCTTGCGCAAAACATAAACAAGAACAGTTTTGTGTTCATTATTTCACAGAATTTTGCATTTATATGGTTTTATACGTGCAATCTCACTGTTTTTTTTATAAAAAGAGAATTAGATTTTTGTTTTACGGCGTCAAAGCCTCCCGTCTCTCCTCCATCGTTCTCCGTTTATCAGTCGGGTTTTTTTTTTACAGTTTGTGAACTTTGATGCTGAGAGACGAGCGAGACGACGCTCGCTGAGGAAAAAATGTCTGTAGTTTAATAATCTGGAGAGGCAGAACTGTCACAGCTCATCCATTCCTCTGCTCCTGTGTGTGTGTGTGTGTGTGTGTGTGTGTGTGTGTGTGTGTGAGTGCTGTACGTGACATTGAATGATGCTTTTGTAAGCTCGCAGTTCCTGAAACTCTCAGGATGACATTCAGTTGTGAAAAAGGGGAAAGTTGAGTCGAGTTTCCAAACTGGGCCGAAGTTTTGCTTCAGAAAGCGACGCGACAGTTGAAATTAAAAGCCTCAAAAGTTTAAAAGTGAAAGTTTAAAAGATTAAAAGTGTTTTGTTTCTGTTGTTTCGTGTTCGGGTGGAGATGTTTGGCGAAAGATGGACGAACCTGCTGGGTCTCAGTGTCCTTCACTCTCTTTAAAACTTCCATATTTTTAAACATGCTGCTCAATTTTTTAAGTTTATATGCATCAATTTATGATTATTACCAAACAAATGGATCGTCTAGCAGTAGATTTTAACACAGATCGAAGTAATTTGATCAATATAGTAGTTGATCAGATAATTTTTTACTCATGCTAGTTAGCCTAGCATGCTAACTGACACGGTTGTACTAAATAAGACTGTGAATGAAAGTTGCTCTGTATTTACTGATGACCAAACAAGAAAATATTTGTCAGATTATCAATAAATCAATAAGAAAATAAACAGATCAGGTTTTTATTGATCCTGAATAGAGTCTGTTGTTTTTATTTAACCAACATGTGGAGAAAAGTTTGAACTGAAGCCTTTATTTGCATGTTTTTTTCAGTTTGTCATGTTTAATAATTTGTGTAATATTGCGAACAGCGTAGCTTTCATCGATCAGCTGCTGGAGTCGAGGCCTTGAGATCAGTGTATAAATGTGTTTTCTAAAACGAGTTAGTCATCGGTTGTTTTTTATTTCTCCATGACGGTTCAGAAACCAGGCGTGCCAATGACAACATGATGATGTTTGTTCACACAGTTTTATTCAATATGTTTCGATGTGTGTTTCAGGGAAGGCAACGAGCCCGGAGACGAGCTGGTGGTGACCTACAGGGAGCTGCTGAGGAGGGTCTGCCAGTTCGCCAACGTCCTCAAGTCTCAGGGTACGTTTGGTGAACCTGATCCGAAACTACGGCCGTCAGAAAATACTGAAGATTCACATAAGTCGTCTATTAACACATGAATAACAGAGGTCTCCCGTCTGCTGCTGCCTTCCTGTCCGTCTCTTTTTGAGCAGGAGTGAAGAAGGGCGACCGTGTGTCCATTTACATGCCGATGGTGGTGGAGCTGGTTGTAGCCATGCTGGCTTGTGTCCGCATCGGAGCCGTTCACTCCATAGTGGTGAGTTGGAAACACTGCAGTAACACATGCACATCACATTAACATGCATACGGTGAATTCTGCTTAGTTTAAGATAAAAAAAACAGAGATGTAACCAGCTTAAGGTTTTCCCTTCTGCCTTGCTGTTGGTTAAATTCATCTGTAGACCTGCCGTCACTTGTTTATGATGAATTTAATTATATAAGTACTTATTTTTTTGGGGCAAAGATGAAGTGCGCTGCTTTTAAATGTCAGAACAACCAGCAAGGACACTGAACGTTTGTTCATTTAAAGTTCAAATAGACAACAACTGCATGAAAACTAATAATTTTTTTAAATAAAACATTCACAGAATTTTTAAAGAGGTGCAAAATGAAAGTAAACATTTTCCTGAAAAAAAATATAGAAGTGAAATAGATATTTAAAACATTTTGGTCCAAAATGATCATAATATTTACATTTGAGCAAGTTGACTAACAAGATCTGATTGGCTGAAGGATCTCTGAGCCAATAGAATAACTATGTTGATGTCACATGTCGTCATCGACCTCTGAGGCTCAGAAGTTAGCATTAGCGTTAGCGTACAGTTTCTTTGCTAAAATGTCTGATCATAAAGTATAAAAGTAGGATTCAGCAAATCTAAAGCAACTACACAACAAGTCAGAGCAGTCAGAGTCCTTACAGTCTGAACTAGAGTATTGTTACCAGTTAGATTGTCAAAATCAGAGAAATATCAGGTTTAATCCCTGTAAAGATGTGTTAGCATCTGTCAGTTTCATCTTTAACATTATTTTAAAACAATAAATCATCACACAGGCTCCCTTGTTCAAAATCTGTGAGGATGAAACTTTCAGCTTTACAAATCAAAAACTGCAGATGTTTGTAACCAATGAACTTGCTCCTCTTTCACTTCTGTCACCAGTTGAATCAGACTCTCACAGCCTCTTTGAATTAATAGTTACAGTTACAGTCATGGTCACTGGCCTCAGTCGGTCTCAGGTCGGCTCGGTCGGTCCACCTCTGGAGCTCTTTTTTCTCATATTCTCCTCCCAAAGCTCCTGTTCTGACACCTTAAACTCCAACACTTCCCCCACGTAAACTGCATGGCTTAATAACATGGCCGACATCATGGTGCAGCTCCTGAAAGAAGTCTGATGTGTTTTGGGGTTTTTTTTCTGAATGAAGAACAGAAGAATAAAAAACTTGAGACTTGTTTCGTGGACTCACTTACAGTTTTGACGCTTGTGTGTTCTGCTGTTTCTCAGTTTGCAGGTTTCTCTGCCGAGTCTCTGTGTGAGAGGATCATGGACTCGCAGTGTTCGCTGCTCATCACAGCAGGTGAGTTTCAGGTTGAACAAATCTCCGCTGCAGGTTTCAGGCCTCGTGGGGTCCAGTGATCGATTTTTTTCAAAGAATTATCATCAAACTGCATGTGAACTGTTCCTGAACCGCATCACCTGCTGATGTGCCCTCCCACCTGAATGTGACCTTTGACCTCTGAGCATACAGACGCAAAGAAAAGCACATTTTCACTTCACTGTGTTCACAAGAACTGATTGAACATAGAAACACATAGAAACACATAGAAACAGCTCACTTTGTGTTGTTTTTACGTCTCATAAGACTAAACAGGAGCTCTGCTTATTGATAACGAACAATAAGATATTTGTTGGTTGTGGAAAGTCAGGAAATACAAAATACACAAATGAAGAAAACAGTTTTCATGCCATTTTTATTGATTTTCAACATCAAATTAACTCAGGTCAAAGTACTCTGTGGACTGAGAGAATCATGTTTACTTTTCAAGGCAAATCAAGGCTTTTCTCAAGGCTTTTCTCAAGGCCAGACAAGGCGGTGAGCTGGTTAAAGGATAAGTCTGGTGATGTTTTTCATTTTTCTTTAACTCATCCCACAAAGACACCAAAGGCTGCTTCACTTCATCTTTTATTATCATCAGTGAATCTCATCAGAAGACCATAACGAGCACTGAATATCATTTCATGGCACTGAGTGATGCGTTCTGCGCCGCATTAATTACTTTTTCATTTATCCAACAGATAAAGTTTCTGTGACTTTGTCGTCGTTTGCAGCAGCTTTTTTTAAAAGTCTCAGCGTGAGGAGTTCCTAAAGTTGCGTTCAAGTGTGGACACCAGGCGTAAACGTGTGTTTTAAAACGTAAACACGCCAGAGTTTGAGCGTGAAGAGGTTCGTTCTCTCGTTTGAAGCTGCACTTGTGGCCAGTTTGGCTCCTGCAGGCCGATGAAAACCTCCGTCTGGCTTCTCAACACGAGGTGCTGAGCTGTGACCAGTAATCAAAGACTTATTATCTGGATTACAGTCTGTGGATATAAACCTGTTAATCCAGTGGGTTACTGGCCTGTAGGAGTCCACACACACACACACACACTCACACACACTCACCCACACACACATACACATTTTTTTTCATTCATAGACGTCCTGTAAGTGGATCGCAGTGCGTGCAGCTCGGTGGTCTTTCGTCAGAGGTTTATTACGTCGTAAAGAGAGTTACATGAACAGGGAAACGGGGTCTCGTTGGGTTTTTACAACCGCAGATAAAGTTTTGTAAACTGTTGCAGTGACTCATGTTACTGACAGAAAACTGCAGAACATCCAGAGACTCGATATCACTGGAGAACGTAACCGAAACTCCTGCACAAAGTTTATCACAGAATGAAGCATAAGTGGGTTTTTTATTGCATAAAAATCTAAGACTTATTGAGAAATTCTTTAAGTTTCACTTCATAAATGTTCGTAGAAACATAAAATCACTCTGATTGGACCAATAATTTGTGATAATCTGATGTTTTTTTCTTGTAGAAACGTGAAAATACCAAACTGCGGAAAATTCTTGAAGGCGTATAAATTTCTTTTTTTCAAAAAATGAATGTTGAAATGTTTTTCAGTCGTCGGTGCCTCTGCTGGAGGTTTCATCTCCTCCTCAGATCATCTTGCTCATATGAGTTAAACTCAGATTCAAATGAACTTTCCTCTGATTGTGAATTAAACATTCGAGTCACAGAAAGAAAAAAGAAAACATATTTTGGTTCGTGGACGCTGAGCCGTCTGTCTTTTCTTCTTCAGATGGGTTCTACCGAGGAGATAAGCTGATAAACCTGAAGCTCTTAGCTGACGAAGCACTGCAGAAATGCAGAGACAAGTAAGCTGTCACACACACACACACACACACACACACACACACACAGAAATGCAGTGTCAAGCTAGTTGTAATTACACACACTTCTTCTATATTTGTGAGGACCCTCACTGACTTTACACATTTCTTTATGGTAACTTTCTTATAAATCAAAGTGCAAAAGCACAAAATCCTGCAGAATTACAGAAAAATTATTAGCATTTATTGTAGTTTATTGTCTGTCTTTGGCCGATATTAAAACATTAATGGAGCTGAATATGAACATGCTTTCATTTTCTAACAAAAACATCAGCCGCGTCATGCTAACAGGTCAGTGAAAATATTTGTCAAATCCGAGCAAAAGTTTGAGTTTGTTGTTATTTCCGTCTCAACACATTCGTTTTCTGGATGTCAGTAAAAACAAAGCAGCTGCTGTGAGTTAGATCAGCTCTCCATGTTTCCTGACACCGAGCACTGAGGAAACCTCGGTGTTTGTAAGCTCACCGAGCTGTGATCGGTGTTTGTGTCTGCAGAGGTTTCCCGGTTCAGAGGTGCATCATGCTGAAGCATTTGTCCAAAGAGGCTGAAGACGCTTCGCTGGGCTCTCAGTCTCCTCCTGCCAAGCGGTCCTGCCCTGATCTGCAGGTAAAACATAAACCATAAAAAACACAAAAACCTTAAAGTGGGCTGTTCCAGGCCAGGCTAAAGAGTCACCGCCACCTCCGGCTGACACGTTAGTTTGATCTTTTATGGTTTTACTGTGTCGTGACGTCGTGCCGTCCCATCATGGCGCATCTTTTAATTTAAGTTCTCATTCTCCCGTCTTGCTTTAGGGGGTCAGTTTTACTGTAAATAACATTAAACTCGTCTGATTCACGTGTACTTTAGAGGAAAGGAGTGGTGATACTCTGTTTTTCTTATTTCCAACACATCCGGGGAAAAAGACCAGAACCCAAAAGATATTTGATGGGAAGTCAGAGTCGCTGGGAAACTCTCATTTGTATTTGTGTGTTGTAGATTATTTCATTGCTTTTCCTCAAATGTTCTTGTGTTTTGTTTGACGTTAAAAACAAAAAATCAGAACCTATTTTGATTTTTCTCTGTAAAACTGTGAAACTGGCCCCGTTTTTTTATTTTCATTTTCATTTTGAGCCACATCAGTCTGTAAAAGCTCCTGTAAACGTCTCTCAGGGTTTCAGCTTGAGGCGACACGTTTTCTTGATCTGTGCGTCCTTAAGTTTTTTATAACCTCTCTCCCTCATTAACTCCTCCTCCTCCTCCTCCTCCTCCTCCTCCTCCCTTCTTCCCTCCCCTCCAGCAGGAGAAACAGACAGGACGAGTAAAGAAAACACGTCCTGTTCCGCAGGTATTTTCATACCTTCCTCCCTCCTTCAAACCCCCTCAGCACCTTTTGTTTTTGCTTTTATTTTTAAAGGGATTTTCTCTCACAAGCAGAGTTTTTATGCTGCTGTTGGTAAAAAGAATAAATGAAAAAACTTAAAAGAGAAATGTTGATTTGTTCGCACTTTTAATTTGTTGTCTTTCAGGATTTGTTGGTCTAAATGCTTAATAATAATATATGCAATACTAATAACTAATAGTAATAATCATTACAATAATAATGTAGTTTAATTTATATCATTTATTGTTATTTTTACTCAGCAGCAGCAGTTTGTTATTCTTGTGATTTCAACAGGTCATATTACATTTGTGAACATTAAAATGATTTTATCCAATTTAGATGAAAACATTATGATGAAAATAATCTGCTGGCTCATTGAAAGAAGAATATGAATCAGATACAAAAAGCAAATTAGGACTTTTTTTGTTTTTAGACGCCATGTTGGCTTTAAAATGACATTTTAGATCCAACAATTTGCAGCAGAATTCAAAATGAGAAACTGAAATTAAAACGTCCGATCCGTCATTTAACTTTAAACAAAATATGGGAAAGTTGTTTTGTTCTCAAATATTTGCCGTCTGAATTCACAGGAATAAAATGTAAATCCTCTGCTCACATTAACTCACATTAACACTGTTTTTCTCTCTTTCTGTCTGCTGCTAAAAGCTTCTTTATTTCGCGGTCGAACACTTTGACCTCCCACTGTTCGTCCTGCTGGATTCGAGCACCTTTTTAGACACAAAATGAGCTGAAGGGTTTCGTGTTTCTTCTTTATGACGTAACGTTTCTTGTCTCCTTCACCTGCAAACACAAACAGAGACAATCAGAGGTCTGTTGGTGAGCCCCAAGTGGACGCCGGAGGAACTGCAGCTTTTGGCATTTTGCTGCTTAATTTCTCGGAGCAACATTTGTTTATTTGATCTGTTATAATGAAAATACTCGTCATGGAGAATTTAAACAAATATAACACAACATTTATATGAAATAATCCAGTTATGATGGATGACGTGATGAGAATCTGCACAAATAAAAGAGACTAAATAATTAAACAGTATTATTTTTCAACAACGTTCACTTTTAAATCTTAGCCATGTTGTGCTGTTTAACAAAAATACTCATGTCAGTTGTAGTTTTAATGGACAATTTCCATTTTACTGAAAAGAAAATTTTATTTTAATTTTCTGTGATTTTTGCAAACCCGTCATATTATGATAGACGCATAAATATCAGGAAATTATTCTTGCGCCCTCACTCCATGAAATGTGTAATTTTATGCATTCCTACTTGTTTTTTTTCTACAATCAGATCTAAAAACACAAACTGTTTGCTTCTTGGATGCTTTGATTTCTGCCCTCATGTTTCAGCTCAGCGACAGAAACAAACAGACCGCTGATTCTTTCGCTTTAGAACAGTTTTAGAAATGAATCGGTCTTGTGTTTTGTCTTATCAACGGCAACGTCACTCTGCTGCCTCCAAACATCTTCTTTCACACACACACACACTCACACACACACTCACACAGTCTCTCTCTGGTTTATGCTCAGTTAAAACATTTATCCAGAGACACGTAAGCATGTGGACGTGTAGGATTTGATCAGGTGGTGACAGGAAACACAAGGCCCTGCTAACATGATCGCTAACATGATCGCTAACTTCACATCAGCTCTGACAGATTCCTCTTTAACCCACAAACAGAGTTACAGGAGACGAGTGACGCCGAGCAGAGGTCAGATTCTGGGTCAGTTCACTGTTTGAAAAGAGCACTGATTTAAGATTAATAAAAAACTTTAAATCGTCGGCTGTTTTGAGTTTAAGGAGTCGGGATTTATTACGTGAGCGAACCTTTCTGTGCTCGTCTTTCTCTGCTGACTCTTTCTGAACTTTGAGAGCTTTTTATGCATCTCATCTCTCCTTATCTCCATCTCTCTCCTCTCTTGTCTTGTCTGTTAGTCCAAAGACTCTCAGTCACGACTTTTTCAAAGATAAAATCTTCCGCGTTGTTTGTGAAACTCCGTGTAAACTTTTCCTGTATCTGTTTTTTAGTGTCCTTCTCTTTTGAAGAGTAACCGACCCGGAGCTGACTGACGTGTTTGAAACTTCTCTAACAAGTCTTTATTCACTCAGATCTTCAGTTTGCACATGTTTTTCTCTCGTTTGCTCTCTGAGAGGCTTGTTTGCCAAACTAACTTTCTTCCACTTTTTCTTTTGAGTTTGTAGTTTGTAGAGACATTTGTCGTTTTGGGTGTTAACGGACTGATTGATGAGGATTTAACTGATTGTACCGATTGCTGATTTTACTTGTGGGTTGGTGTCTATGCATGTGTGTGTGCATCTCTTTTGTATGCATGCATGCATGCATGCATGCATGTGTGTGTGTGTGTGTGTGTCTGTGTGTGTGTGTGTGTGTGTCTGTGTGTGTGTGTGTATGTGTGTGTGTGTCCAGGTCCCGTGGAACCGTGAGGTGGACTTGTGTTGGCACACTCTGGTGCGTGGAGCCTCAGACGAGTGTGAACCGGAGTGGTGCTATTCTGAAGATCCTCTCTTCATCCTCTACACCAGCGGCTCTACCGGCAAACCAAAGGTGGAGACGACACACACATACATACACAC
>JAPZDV010000145.1:0-15067 GCA_029814665.1 Acanthurus lineatus
TTAAATGGGATGACAGTTTTTGTTTTCCAATGCCTCAGGATAATCCTGCAGCCTATGGTAAGGGCCAGTCTGCACCACATAGTCTGTTGGGTTGATAAATCCACCCCCTCTGTTATTATACCCAGTATACAAAGTGCGGGGCTCTGAACCAAATTTGTTCTGAGTATTTTATTAAGAAGTAGAATTATATTTTCCCATAAATCGTGTGTCCTCTGGCATTCATATAACATATGTATAAGTGTACCTATGTTATTTCCACATCTCCAACACATATTGGATTCTCTCAATTTTAGTTTTGCCATCTTAGAGGGGGTCCAATAGCTTCTGTGAATGACCTTGTATGTAATCAATCTAGTTTGTACCTCACGTGATGTCTTATACCAAGAGCACGCAACTTCCTTCCACACATCCTCAGCTATCTCCCCTCCAAGATCGTCTTCCCATGCTCTTTTAAGGCCTTCAAGCTTTGGTGGGTGACATTGTCTCATAAGACTATAGAATTTAGATGCCCTTCCCCCAATAAGCTGATTACCCAAGAAAAGCTCCTGTATTATTGTACGAGATATTAATGGGAGTTTTTTTTGTAAGGACAGGATACAGCTTCTTAATTGTAGGTATTTCCAAAAGTCTTTTTTAGGGATTTTGTATTTGATCATCATCTGTTCAAAGGACATAAAATTATCACGCTCAAAAACATCCTCAATAAAAATTATCCCTGCCTTCACCCATGTCTTCCAAAAAAGAGTTTTTTTATCCACTTTCAATACACTGTTATGCCAAAGAGGGGACTTCTTGGTGAAGGATGGCCTCTCCTTTAAGATCTGATGTGATGTTTTCCAGGTTTCCCTCGCAAACGCCAATAGAGGGTTCTTAAAGGGGATTTCACCCCCTGTTTGTGCAACAAAAGCCTGAACTGGTAGGGGATTAGTGAGTTCATTTTCAATTAAAACCCATCTTGGAGATTTATCTTCTACAATATTTATTTTAGATAGCTGACTGAGAGAGAAAGCATAGTGATACCAGTCAATCCTTGGCAAACTCATACCTCCATCCTCTTTAGCTGCATATAATTTTGTTCTATTCAAAAGCGGTTTTTTGCCTGCCCACAAAAACTTTTCTATTGACCTATTGAACCTCTTCAATAGTAAAGGAGGGAAACTTAAAGGTATTAGGTATGTAATATAATTAATTTGTGGCACAATTATCATTTTTAAGATATTTATTTTACCTAGCAAAGATAAACCAAGTTTGGTCCAACTTTGTAACTTATTTTCAATTTTCTGTATAAGGGCAAGGAGATTTTCTATCATTATATTTTTTAAGCCTGGGGTAACTTTAATGCCCAAATATACTATACCTAAAGGCTGCCACTCAAATTTCCAGTTTTTTCTTATATCAGATGGACAAAACCTAGACAGGGGCATTGCCTCTGACTTACCCCAATTTATTCTATATCCGGATATAAGTGAGAAAGAATCTATCAGTGTTAGTATATGAGGTACAGCTGTTTCAGGATTTCTGGTCAGTAATAATATATCGTCAGCATATAAAAGTAATTTATGTTCCATCCTTCCTGCCTGTATACCTTTAATATTCATATTCTTCCTAACAGCAGCGGCTAAGGGCTCTAACGCCAGGGCAAAGATTAGTGGGCTCAGGGGACATCCCTGTCTTGTACCCCTAAACAGGGGAAAAGACAGGGATCTCTTCCCATTTGTTAATACTGATGCCCGGGGATTATAATACAATAGTTTAACCCAGTTTATAAATGAAGAGCCTAATCCAAACCTATGTAATGTCCTGAATAGATACCTCCACTCTACCCTATCAAACGCTTTCTCCGCATCCAAGGAGAAAGCAATAGTGGGTTCAGTGTCATTCCTTGTCTGCCATATCAAATGTAATAACCTCCGTACGTTATCAGCTGAGCACCGCCCTTTTATAAAACCCACTTGATCTGGGTGAATTAGATTGGGTAAATATGTCTCCAACCTTGTAGCCAACACTTTGGCCAATATTTTGGCATCTACATTTATTAATGAGACAGGACGATAGCTTCCACACTTCTGTGGGTTCTTACCATTTTTGTGTATTAGTGTTATCACCGCAGAGTGCATGCTTTCTGGCATACTGCCTTTTTGAAGTGCATCTTGAAAAACTACAAGTAGTTTTGGTGCTATAATATCTGAAAATTCCTTATAGAAGTCAGCTGGGAAGCCATCATCTCCCGGTGACTTCCCAGACCTCAGTTGTTTTATAGCTTCTTGAATCTCAGCTAGTGTAATATCACCCCCAATCTTTTTCTGATTCTCCTCGGACAGGGTTGGCAAATGAACCTGGGACAAAAAATTATCTATGTCATCCTGGTCTGCAGTGCACTGTGATGTATACAGCTTTTGGTAGAATGCCCTAAATGCTTCATTAATCCCCAAAGAGTCTGTTACTAAGGCCCCATTTTCATCCTCTACTGAAGTTATGAGTGTACGATTATATTGTTGTTTTGCTCTTTGTGCCAAGAATCTCCCTGCTGCTTCCCCTTGTTCATAATATCGCTGTTTACATAACAATAATGCAAATTCTGTCTTTTTCTGCAATATAGAATTTAATTCTAGCTTGTATTTATTTAATTGGGAAAAAATATCTGAATCTAGTTGAAGTGCATGCTTTTTTTCAAGGTCTTTAATTTTTATCTCTAATTCGCTCAAACGTTTTGTACTTTGTTTTTTCAAATATGATGAGTGTTGTATCAGGCGACCCCTTAAACAAGCTTTAAATGCATCCCACTCCACGCCTGGATCAGAGGTCGATCCCTCATTAAACTCCCAATATTCTAAGATTTCCTTTTTTATAAAGTTACGAGAGTTTTCATTCTGTAAAAGAGAGGTATTGAGTCTCCAACAGTTTCTCGATCTAGAAGCATCAGATGATGTAAAATGTAACACTATTTCCACCGGGGCATGATCTGACAATACAATATTACCAATTGCTGCACTAACCGTCATGCCTACAAGCTGTTTGGATATTAAAAAATAATCTATTCTAGAATAAGAGGAGTGTGGATTTGAATAAAAAGTGTACTCTCTATCTTGAGGATGAAGAAGCCTCCAAATGTCAACTAATCCAATTTCTTCCTCCAGAACATCTATTGCTAATTGAGATTTTTGTACTTGTCTAATATTTGTTATATTTGACTTGTCCATTAAAGGGTTTCTCACCTGATTAAAATCCCCCCCAATTATTACATATGAATTTCCCATGTTTTTCACAGTATTACAAATATCAAGAAAAAAGTCAGGGGAGTCTACATTTGGAGCATAAATATTAATAATAGCACATCTGATGCCAAAAAGGTCTGCATCGATAGCCACCCATCTGCCCTCGCTGTCCGAGAGTTCTTTATGGATATTAATATTAATATTCTTACGTATCAAGATACTTACACCGCGCTGACTTGATGAGTAGGCACTGAAAAATATTTTCCCAACCCAGTCTCTTTGTAACTTAATAGATTCTTCCTTATCCAAGTGAGTCTCTTGCAAAAAACAAATATCTACCTTCTTCTGTTTCATATATAAAAGTAACTTCTTTCTCTTTACAGCAAGATTGGCCCCCTTAATATTCCAAGACAGCAATTTAATCATTCCTGCCATTGCATTCAGTTATGTTTCTATTCTTCTTCATCTGAGCTAACTGCCAAATATGTGAGTGAGCAAAGTGTAATGAAACAAACCCTGACACAAATACCTCCCTGCAGTGAATCAAAATAATAAAAACATAAACATAAAGACACGAAAATAGAATCCAAATACACCTAAAAGCTACCCATCCAGAAACGAGATGGTTCAACATCACCTTTAAACCTGAACAAAACAACAAGAAATATTGCATCCCTGAAGCATCAAAGTCCCTAACCGACTGAGCACTCCCAACCCCCCCATCAGTCTCATCTGTACATCTTATCCTGTATTGAGAACAATATATTTTCTTTCAATAATGTTCAATGCAGACAGCTGTAAAATAACTCATGATCAGTATCTACGATCTGTTAAATGTAGTTTATCATAAGCAACAGCAATTAAAGTATAAATATAAATAAAGAAGTGAAAATAAACTTCTGTTGTGGAGCCCATTTATCTTGTTCAAAATATATTCTTTGAAAATACAAAATTAAAATTCAAAATAAAAGCTAACTGTCTCCACTTAAGTCTGTCCAACTTATACAAAGTCGTTTCTAAATCAAGTATGCCATCCAATGTCTTTGCACATCTACAAATAATAAATTTATATCCAAAATGTTACCAAAAAACAAAAAAACCAGCTGTCTTTTCCTTTTGTGTCTTATTATAATCATAAACCCTGGAATGTAGGAGCTCAAATTACTCCTTCTAGTTAAGACAATCTCTCCACCTTTATGACTGCATGGTATAGTCAAAGTAAACTCCCATGATAGTTCACAAAGTCCAAGCCTTAACTGGCTCTACTGCATCTCTCATGTATTAAAGAAGTCACCTGCCATGTTGGAGCTTTTATGACGCTCTTGATGAAATAAAGTTCTCCACCTCACCTGGCGTAGCAAATGTGTGCCTGATGTTATCGGCTATGACTCTCAGCACGGCCGGGTATGTCATGGTATACCGCAGCCCCTTCTCCTGCAGCCTCTTCTTAACGCCATCAAACTTCTTGCGCCTCTGGATGATATCCTGGGAAAGATCTTGAAAGAACGATAGCCGTTTCCCTTGCCACTCCACTCGATCTTTATCCCTGGCCGCCCGTAGCACCGCTTCCCTCGCGCTGAGCCTCAGGAACCGCACCAGGATGTGTCAGGGTCTGTCGCCGCGCTGGCCGGTTCTGTGGGCGCGTTCGATTTCAAAATCTTGGGTCATCTCGAGGTCCAGTATCTCAGAGCAAAGTCTCTTCACAAAGTCCTTTATATCTCGTCCTTCCGCGCCCTCCACTGCGCCTACTATCCGGACATTGTTACGACGACCAGCATCCTCCAAATAAGTCACTTTCTCCTGTAGCTGTTTAATGGTCGTCGCCGCTGCGTCCACCGTTTTTCCCGCGGTTTGGGCTCGATCCTCAAGCGCGGATATTCTGGTCTCAGCTTCGGTCATCCGAACTCCTAACTTCTCTACTGCAGTTTGAACGGCGTCCATGCCCGACTTTAGACCATTCATATCAGATGCAATACTTTGCAACAACATTTTAATGCTAACTAATTCCGCAGTAGTGTCTGACTGTGACTCTGAGGTTACTGTAGCCGCCATATTAGTCTCCGCGTCCTCGTGAGCCTGTCGAGTATTTTGACTTCTCAAACCATATTGTGTAAGGGTTTTCTGAACTGTCTGCATGACTTTTCCGTATCTCTAAACTGTTATGCCCCCGTTTTAAGCATTTACAAAATTCAAACAGTTTTAGAAGGGGGGTAAGGCGAGTGTCTCAGCGGAAGTTTTCCCCTACGCGGCCATCTTGGTTGATCGCTCCAGCGGAAGTCCCACATAGTGACTTTTTTAAAATAATAAATCAACACCAGTTTGTCTGATATTCCATGAGGCGTGCATACACTTTTCCACACAATTAGAATAAAGTTATCTGAACAAAATTAGGTTTTTATTTTTTTCAGTATAAGCTCAGTGTTGTTTTCCAATCTGTCATTTTATGTAATCTATTTCATTTTAGGTAAAATTAGCTGTCTCATTGTGTGGTATTAAACCAATAGATATGTTTCCTAAGACAACTTATTTGCATTTTGTTAAGAGAAGATCTATTTCACCAATTTTTGCAGCTAAACCTTTACAGTGAAGCTGTTGGTTGTATTATGTTCAAGATGACGATGGAGAGTCCAAATTATGTCAAAAATTTTCATCACATTAAGTACCATACCAAGCTTATTCTCTCTGGCAGATTTATAAAAATTAGATTACAATTTGTGTTACATTTGTAGAAAAACTGAGCTTCTGTATTGAAATTCTCATCAATCCACTATAAATTGGCTGCAAAAAAAGAAAAAGGTGGGTTGAGACAAAACTGTTTTCAGTGTAACATACAATATGCAATATAATCTGTAAGAGAAAAATATTGTTTGTTATATTGTCTGACTTTGTTGAGTCATTTATTGTCCCATACTTATTTGAGTCTAGTGAGGCTTCTGTGTCTTTAAGAAAAAGTGTCAGTGGCAGTACATTGAGTACGTTAGTTTGCATTGCAATTAAAGCAAAATGGCAACTGTGTGTTTTGTAAGGTTGGACTTCACCTTGACACCTCTTCCCAATCTGTAATGTTTTCAATCCAGTCTGTTTGTCCACAGGATAATGAAAAACTGCCTACCTGATATTTATTTAACTTGGAGGTAAGGTTGTGTATGGGCGAAGGAAGAACCAACTACATGTTGAATTCAATTCTAATCATGAGGCTCATAAAGAGCATTTTCACTTTTTAAAGCTTAATGCACGTGTTATCTATTACTGTTTGCAAACAACACATTCTAACTTGGCACCTTCTCCCTGGCTTTACTTAATTGAGCGAGCAGCAGTGGTCAAGTGAGCGAGAGAGAAAACAAAGAGAGGGGGTGGTGTTATCTAAAACAGAGCAGTAAATCAAGGGATAAAAATGTTATTTTCCAAATTTTTCTTAGCTGTTTCATTGTAAAACACCAACACACCCACAACTTGCACAAGACTTTGTGTGAATTCAGTTGAAGCCCACACTTCATCCTCTTTGATGTTTTAACACATCTTTTGGTTATAAGCAGGCCAGCTGACAGCTGGGCCCGGGACCAGATAATCTGAGATGGGCCCCCCTGCACCCGGTTCTCTCCTTTTCCCTTGCTCTTCCTCTCCTCTTCCTCTCCTGTTCCTCTGCTCTTCCTCTCTCCTGCTCTCCTCTCCTCTCCTCTCCTCTCCTCTCCTCTCTCTCTGCAAAAGACAAGTGACAGGCATTGACAATAATGGTTAACATTAACAAACTACACTTAAGCTGTTAGTGCCTCTGCATATGTATTTGAATTCTGTCAGTAGCAAGAAATAAATGAATATTTACCATTGTATTTTAGGCTACTAAAATAAACCGTGACTCCCTCTTCTCTCTCACCAGTAGCCTGGCTCTGGCCCTTTGCTCTGGGACAATGAGCCTCTCGCGCATCACCCTCTCTGCCACCTGACTGCAGCTGGATCTCTCTCCTCTCTGTCTCATCCTCTGAAGCTACCAAACTCAGCTGTTTCTGTCAAAAATAACATGTTATGTCAGGCTTTTATACTTAATGGATGTTAACATTGGAGCTGGTCAGTTAGCTTACATTACAAGGCTGGTAAACATTAGCTGCGCTTTTTCTTACCTTGCGCTACATTGACTTTACTAGTCCCAGCATCACCGTTGCCACCTTTTTTAAAAATATTTATTAAGTAAGTCTCTAAGGCCTCTATTTTCTTCTTCTCTTATTTTCCTTTCTTTTCTTTTCTTTTCTTTTCTGAGCACCGGACTTGTGCTGACCAGACTTTTTGAGTATTACTGAACTTCAAATGAAATGACAACATCAAACAAAGTTTGATCAGTGGCCAAACCATTTTTGTGTTGGGGGGGGTGGATTGACCACTACTTCAAAAACAATTAGCAAGAAAACAAATAAAAAGCTTTTATGTAGCTCAAATATTATATACTTTTTCCACAAATAGGCCTATTTTCAAAAATTTAGAATAATTATTCCATAATTTAATGAGGGCCCAGTTCTGGCCCCCTCCCTCCCCTTGGCACAGGACAACAGACCCGTTTGTCCCCCCCTATCAGCGGGCGTGGTCATAAGTGATGACTGAGAGTAATTACTTGAAATCCAGTAGATGGTAGTAAAGATCAGTGGTTACTAGGTATATCCATTTGTGGAAGAGCAACGATCTATGTTCATCCCACATTCATGAGTACCAGTAATCCCCTCGAGGGTCCTACACATGTAGTTGCTAAAACTTTATACATAAAACAGTCTTTGTAGATTACATTCAGGGGTAAAGACTAAGCTTTTAGATTTGCCTATCACACAAAAATGGACTACTGGCCTTGGTTGTGGTCTGTGTTTTCCAAGTGCTATTTTAGTTTTGTTTGCACTGTGAAAACATTTTGCTGTAAATATGATATCTATGTCACATTTACCTCTGATACATATGAATGTGTGTTTGTTCTGACTTCTTCATCATGTTCCAGTAGGAATAGACAGTGGCAGTCACTGGAAACGCTGGTTTAATGGGTTGTTTTTGTTTTTTTTTAAATGTTCCATCATGAATATATCAGTTTGACTGGTTCCTCAAAGTCACTATGACTTTCATTTGTCTTACAACCAAATCAGAAAACCAGCAACCAGCACTTAAGAATTACTGCATGAACCCTGAATGTAATATTCACTTATTTATATATTTCCTGACTTTTATACAAAATGAAATGTTAGCTGCTCCTAATATATAAATTCTTCGATAAAGTTGACAAATAGAGCTTAAGCTGGGGTCATTTAAGTGAAATTTAATAGAATTTAAATGAAAGTCTTCAAATACAGAGCAGAATTGATCCATTTGGCAGAATGATGTATAAAATATGCAGTGTTGGGTATGCTACCATTGTTTATATTTTCCTTTGTAGGACTACGCATGCCTCTATTCTGAGAAATAAGAGAAGTGTGGAGAGGCAGGCAGTAAACTGAGCAGGAACAGGGTCTAACCCAGTTCATCACTGATGACGAGGTGGATATGAGATACAAGACAGTATTTATGCTGCGAAAAAGAACCTTCAGGCTGCAGAAAAATAAGCAATTAGTGTGTTTGAGTGTGCATGCTGGGAGTCTGTATACATGTATTTACATGCTTGAGCAGAGGTATATACCTTAACACATGTGGGTAATGTCATCACCCCATTGTCAGCATGTTTATATATTCTACCTAGATTTAAATTTTACTCTGTACCATCCAGTTTTTTTTTCAGGAGAGAGACATGTGATGAGTCATTCACATAGCTGGCGGAAGCGATTAAAAAATAAATACACAGCTTGGGAGCTATGCAACCCAGGAGACTAAAAAACAGTGCCTTGTTAAGTGTTTAGCTCTCACATTTGCTTTATACTGTCTTCTCTTGTGAAGTTCATTTTCCCATGAAATTTAATCCAAGTTAAAAACTAAGAGGACCTGGATAAGATAAGTAAGTGTCTAGTGCAAAAAAGAGACAGTATTGGCAATGTGCATCTAATTTGTTATTTGGAAAAGTAACAGTGGCTTAAAAATAGAATTTTTTCATTTCCCTGTAAGTGAAAAAATTTTAATCCAGTGAGTTCCATGTATTACAACTGAGGTCACATTTCAATGTTTTTCCCCATTATTACTTAAGGGGCCACACAGGACAATAAAAGCCAGAAGTTTTATGCTCAGATTTCATTGCCAAAAAAAAAAAAAAAAAAAAAAAAAAGGTTTTTTTATCTCAGCATTTAAAAGTAAAACCAAGCAAATTAAAGAATAATTATTACCAAGAAAATAATAGATAGGGTTAATAAAAAAATGTAGTCATGTTTGCAAGAAAACAAGCTGCAACATTACCATTCAGACTCAGACGGTTAGTGAGCCATAATGAGAGTAGTTCTCCCAGGGAACCTGTAAATACACCACAGAGGAAGCAGTGCATGAAATATATGCAGCTGGATTTTCCCATGAGCCTCCTCCATATAGATTCTGCTAGTGGATATGAACATACTCAGGTATTTGTGGCACAATGTTGCTTTTAGGGTGCCCATGAGGATGCAGAGCAGTGTGTGTGTGTGTGTGTGTGTGTGTGTGTGTGTGTGTGTGCGTGTGTGCGTGTGTGTGCGTGAGGTTCCTGGATTTAGCCCGGCTAATCAGATCAACTTGGCATGAAAGACAGATAGGCCTCCAGCATTAGTTTGTTCAGCCTATTTAACTGCAGCATTCTCACTCTAACAGGTCACTGCTTAGTGAAGAACCTGCACACACTTTTGGCTAAACTTAGAGAAGCTATATGAATCTGTACTCAGTTGTTTGGTGTGGATGTTTCTTTGCTCTGCACTGTAGAGATGGTTGCCCCTCAACTTGTTGGCTTACTTGTCTAACCCATATACGTCAATTATACCAGACTGAGGTCAGATCAAAATGTGAGCAATGTTTGTGACACTCCAGAAGTGGTTGGGATGAGTTGATAGCATCCTTATTTTTTCTATGTGTGTTTGTGCCTGTGTTAACAAGTATCGTTACTGATCCAGGTCAGATATACAGTTACAGATCACATGTTAGAACAGGAAAAAAATAGGTTTTTAGGGCCTAAGAGCTACAGCAGCACTTCAAGTTATTTCTACAGTATCTAAATGCAGACAATACACCATCAGCTTGTAAAGGGTGTAGTTAGCTAGTTTGGATGCCTTTGATTGTCTTAATGAGTTTTACTTACAGAAACTGAAGGATACCTAGCATCTCTGTATGAGATGTTTAGAGGCATGATGAGAACCCAAGTGTTGTGACAACCTTAAAACTAGAAAGATTTGAAGCACCATTGCTCTTACACCATTCAAATGTACTCTCTATCTCTTTCTCTCTGTGGCCATTCCTGTAGCTTGTATTCTTTAGCTTCTGTGTGCGACAGTCTTAAGCCTCCTGCTAGAAAGTCATACTTACACATGATTAATGTTGTAAAATGTACTAACAAAACTACTTGTTTAGTTTTAGGATAATTAAACCATTTGATCAGGTTTAGGAAAGGATCATAGGTTACAAACTTTTGGTTTCACTTACAGTCTCACACAGAACACAAACATCTGTTTCCTCAGCAAAGATCCTGTATTTGATAAAGACCCTAACATGTTTGCTAGGCTTTGAGATTGCCGCCAAAGATTTAAGTATTACATGTCCTGTGATGCACATGAATATGTTACTTACAGCAATGCAAAGAGCATCTAGTATTGACCAGATCGGTTTCCACTTAGGATAGCTGAAAGTTTGGTGATTAACTCTACACAGGAAAGCTAGTTTCAAACCTAGAACGTTCTTGCTATGAGGCAACAGACAGTAACCATTGCACTGTCGTGCAACCCTATGTTGGATTACATTTTGTTTATGTTCCTTTTTTTGTCTCCCTTCTCTTTAATGTAATGATAGCCATTAGGTACCACTGCCAATAGAAGTTGACAGCTTCTACACACTTTCACAAGTAATTTACTACTTCCTCTGTAGACAGAAATGGCTGTAGTGTAGGTGTTATGGAAAAACTGAAACCAAGAGTTTGTGTTACTTTCTGAACATGTTTGCAGTACGGAAAAAAATCCTGAAACATTTTTGTTTTTACATGTTTTTTCTACATGTACAGTTTCAGAAATCCCTAACAAATTGCTGGAAACATCTACTATTTTTTTCAATAGATCCATTAATCCTAGGCTTTATGCCTAGCCTACCACTGCTGTGTCCACTGAAATGGCCAATTAGTAAATAAGTAAAAGTAACAATTCAAGTAAAAAGGGCAGGTAGAGAGAGATGCCATCACATAAAGGCTAGTTGATAAAAATGGATTTTGAGAAGCTATTTTAAAGATGTCACCGATTCTGCATGCCTTATCTCCTCGGGCAGACCATTTTAAAATTGAGGGGCTCTGGTGGAGAATGCCTGGCCACCATTAGATTTAAGCTTCCGCTTGGGAACGACCAGCAGGGACCTGCCCAAAGATCTAAGGCTGCGTGAAGGCTCATATGTGGTCAGCAATTCTGCGATTTAACTTGGAGCTAGACCCTGGAGGAATTTAAAAGTGATCAGCAAAATCTTAAAATCAATTCTAGAACACACAGGGAGCCAATGGAGAGAAGCCAGAACTGGGGTTATGTGATGACCTCTGTTGAAACCAGTAAGAAGCCTAGCTGCTGCTTTTTGGACCAACTTGAGGCGGAAGAGTGATTTTTGTACCAGAAAGTAGTGAGTTACAGTAAAGGTTTGATTTCGGAAATGACTCTTAATTGATGAAAACATGACTGGACAAGTTTATCGATATGAGGGTGGAAGCTGAGGTCTTAGTCTAGGATAACACCTAAATTTCTGATGGGGCTTTTAATGTTACTGTTTATGTTTTATTAATACTGATGTTTTACATCAGTGTTAGTTTATCAGGGTTAGTAATAATTATTATCATTGTGTTATTATTTAAAGTGGTTAAAGTTATTAAGTACATTTTACCAAAGTACGGCTTTGAAGTACTTGTACTTGTACTTAGGGCTTGTAAATAATAAAAAAAAGCAAAAAAAATCATATTAAAAAACATTAATTGTGTAAATAAGTTTGTAAAAATGTTTAACACATCATCAACTACATCAATGATTATTTCTTAAGTTAGAGTGGCTTTTTGAGCTCTCATCTTTAAACTGTATGCAGCAGATTTAAACACTGTACTCAAGAACTGCATTTAAGTTTTTGTCTCATACTGAAGGATACTTGGAAATTATTGGCCTATGATAGCCAAGGAAACTTCATTGGGTGACTAATGCCTCAGCATTTGAAATAAAACAGACATATATGGGTCATAGCTTGATATCTACAGTTATACTTTCCATGTAGGCCCACTGTCCTCATCCACATTTATGGTTCATACTGATGCGCTGTTTAACATTGTGTGTAGTGAGAGTGAATTGAAATGAACAAGAAACAGCTAGGCAAACACTCAAAGACATAAACATTTCAATACATCATTTCAATACTTTAATGAGGCTGAAGGGCAAAGGTAAAACAGATCATTCTGTTACTTTCTTTATCTGTTATTTGGTTACTTGTTGCCAGTGCAATACACTGCATAACATCACTTAAAAGACCTAAGTGGAGAACATGTTAGCAAATTGTCTATGTGCCAATTTACAATTTAAACAGACAGAGCAACAGTGGCATTTAATTGGAGTCATGTTTCTAGGTACCTGATCAATGTTAAGTCCAACACTCACTCTTGTCCTAACTCTCGATTGAATCTCCACCAACTCCTAAGAACAATATCTGCTCTTTGGCTGCTAAACTCTCCATTACTGTAAGTTCACTACCTACCTGCATACTTTGTCTGCTGTCTGGTGCAAGGCAGGTGGTGTGCAATATTTCTCAGGGCTTTTTCTCTGATAACAGCTGCATGCTACTTTTGGAAATGAGGTTGATGAGAGCAAAGAGACTGAACCAAAACACTAAAGCTGCTCCCTTGAAACAAAATAATTAGGAGACAGTGGCCTCTGTAGAGCAAAGAAGAAGAGCAGCATTGGCGATAATTATCTGTGGCTTCATCAGTAGGAGTGGCATCTTTCATTACATTTTTATGTGATCCATTCTTTGTATGGACATATTAATTAACTTCTCTTCATAATCAAAATACATTTCATTATATTACTGGATGTATGTACCATTTAGGGGGCATTTACTTCTCTCCTTACAGCAGTAGTATTACTATGCACATATAAATGTTTCATCGCAACTGACTGGATATGTCTTTGTTATCAACCAAAATATCTCAGTATGTGTATGTATTCAGCATGTACATTATTTAGGGAAGCATGGTGTATGATACTCAATAAATTGTGTATCCATACTAAAAGGAGTTTAAGTGTCTCTTGTCAGAGCAAATTTAACATAATTTGACCTTGAAAGCATATTTGGCACGCAGTGTAATTAATGCTGTATATTTATAGTTTGGGTACTCCTTGTTTTTAAATCCATTTTCAGAGCTTGCCTCAGGTTCCACCCAGGCTACCACACCCAGTGGTAAAACAGCACACCGACAGTTATATATCCCCTCCAACATACTCTCTTTGACAATGTAAGTAAGAGTAAAGACTTGTTAGAACACTACACATGCACACACAGCCTTAAAAACCTGCACCCCTGCTGTTTTGTTTTTGTTTTTTTTCACTCTGTGACTGCCTGTAACTGAAGTTTATTTTGGGGTTGACAGAAGCAATAAGCATGCATCACACTCAAATAAAGAGTTAATATGCTCATGCTGGCTGGCTGCTTTTTCATTGAATGGCCAATGCAATGGTTGCGGTGCAGTGGAAAACTAAGTGGGTCTGCTTCATGAGGCTCAAATTTTGGAAAGAGGTTGGAGTATTTTCCAAATCAGCCACGGATACTTGTTTTTCCAGTAGCAAGCAATATATATATTACAAGTGCAAACTATCAGCTAACTTAACCATCTCCAAAAAAGTTGCTTTTATCACAGCTTTTCCTAAATGTGCAGATATAGATTTCCTTCAGTTGAATAACTTGCAGCAAAATAAATTTGCATCTATCCATCACTTACAGATAAAAAAATGGGCAAGTTCATATACGAGTAATTGTCTTAGTGACACTGGAACATAGTGATTGGTCGATTTGCGGCAGATGTCAGGGATAGTGTCAGGCTAACAGGTGTATTTTCGTAAGCAGTAAAGCCAAAAAAAATCTTCTCAATGAAAAAAATGTAGTAAGTATGATGGAGCTACCAACCACTGCACCTACACATGCAGCCATTGCAAAGGCAAACAGAAAAACAGCACAGTGCACAAATTACCTTAACATGTGAATGAAAAAAAAATCTTAGACAATTACAACAACAAGTTCTGCGTGTTTATGATTCTAAAATATTATCAGCTTTGGTAGGAACAAAAGCTAAACAGGACTTACAATGGCACAAGGCACTCAAGTGTCTATGCAGCAGTTGTATTACTGTGATAAGCCATTTCCAATTTGCAGAGCTTACAGAGCACTACATTGTTGGGTTTCTGTCTTTAATACTCCCACACAAAGTGATTGTGAGTGAGGCTTTCAGCTGCTAAATGTTCTCCAGTAAAATCAGTGCTTATAACAGGCGCAGCCTTCTTTGTAAAACACACTTGTCATAATTGATAACATCGATGAGTTGCCTCAGTCCAAACATGATCACTTAAGTCTTAAGCAGTTCACATGCTAAAATGTGAAGTAAATGAGACGTACAGTTCACACACTAATACTTATACACTAATACCGTAATACACTAATACACAAACACACACATTAAGTGACATTTTCTTTCTTAAAGGTTATACATCTTAAAGGCTAAACATGTA
>JAPZDV010000146.1:0-15056 GCA_029814665.1 Acanthurus lineatus
TGATAGGCCAGTATCCAAGGAGGGCAGGTGACGGTCAGACACGCACTAAAGTAATAAAAATTTGGGCTGCAGGACTAAAATTGCATCAATCTCATAGAAAGTTGACACCCAATGTGGTTCAAACTATGAGGACAAATGCAGACAAAAAAAAAAAAATATGGAAAAACTCACTTCAGAGAATCAGAACTTCAAGCACTCAGCCATTTACTCAGAGAGAGAGATGGAGAAAGAGCGAGAGTTGGAGAAAAAAAGACAGAGGGAGAGAGAATAATAAAAGGTAAGACAGAGTAGAAGACAGAGATGCACAGAAACTGTGAAACCACAAAAAATATAATGGTAAAAATGAAAATAGTAAATGTGGTGATATATGATCATGTGTATGCCACATGTAAGTGAATAATACGAGTAATAATAGTAATAAATACAGCCACAGTCAATTTATAATTTAATATGCCCTTCAGAAGAATTTAATATGCATGCCACATGAAAACATTTCCACATGGTTTACATGTGCAACCAGCACACCTTGGAAATTCAACCTGTGAACTTATACTATTGTAGCAAAGGACAATCTCTGCCCCACTAAGGAGAGTGTTTTCTCCACATCTTGTTCAAACTTTTGGCAAAATGAGATGTGCTAGGGCTTTTCTTCCATTTTCATCTAAAATGCTGACAACTGTCAAAATGCTTGTTAGATAAGATTCAAGATGGATTTTAACTTGACTTGTCATTCAGATTCAACTCATACACTGGCTTTCAAGTCATGCTGCTCTCCTGTGACTACCTTCTCTGTACAGGCACACTCCACAGGTGGCAGTCATTATTGCAACTGAGCAGTCTACTGTTGTTTTTCAGCTTGTTAAAACTTAATTAGGTCATTGGTTAATTTCACAAGTGCAGTCTCTTTGCCATGGTGTACTCTAAAGCCTTACTGAAATTCTTAAAATAAGCTGTTATGCTGCTGATGCAGAAAGTTGCATAACTGATTAGTGACAGCTTTCTCAAGAATATTTGAGAAAAAGGGACGATTAGATATAGGTCTAAAGTTAGCTAAGATCTCAAGATCAAAAGTTGGCTTTTTAAGCATCTATGAGAAATTCCAGTCTGATTTTGGAGCTAATCATGGTACTGAGACTGCACTGGTTAAGGCTGTAAATGACCTCAGGTGTAAAATGGACATGACAAAACTTGCAGTCCTGGATTTAATAGACATAAGTAAGGCCTCCTGTTGGGACCTTAGCCACATGTCTTAAAGAGAGGCCTACATAGACCAGCAAAGCCCAAGAACAATAGATGCGCCCTTAGCCTGCAACATTTACTGTTGTAAATGTTTCTTTTGGACACTTCTTTGGATCCTTGGAGGAAGCTGAGCAACCCAGCTGATCCTCCTCGCCTGCAGACCTGGAGAAAAAGATGGACTCACTAATGCCCCGTGGGGCTTTTTGGTTTTATTTACTCAGTGAATATCTTCCTGCTAGTTTGTGTTGTTGTGTGTATATCCACAGTACTTCGCATTTCAAACTAACACAGTGACCATCTGGTTGTAGATGAGCCTCAGCTCATTTATTGACCCCTGAGAGATTAAAAAGTGAATATTGTACCATCCATTATTGTTTGCCTAACACCATTCCTACGCTTGCGCTCTCCTCTTGCTTTTTTATTTCTCCTCTCTTTACTAACCCACATACATGCATGCTGCCTTGAGCATTACATGCATCACTGTGTAAGCAACTTTTTACGAGGACTCACAACTGCTATTACACGTGTCCAGGTAGTAGAGCCACCCCTTCTAAGCATCTAGTGTGTTCAGCTCTGCTGTGCGTCATCCTTTGTGTGGGTGTGTATGTGTGGGTGTATGTGGTTTAAAAGAGCACATGGAGCATGAATGAGCTGATGGTTATTAGTGTGTTATTTGTAGTGACAGTTGTAGGAGGATGTTTATTGACCTAAATGTATAAACTCATTGATGAAATGCATTTTGTGATAAACAATGTTAGTTGAATGAGAGTGGTCTTCTGTGATTATTGGTGCATGAGTTATTGTGATCACAGCTGGTTGACACAGTCAGTGCTCGATCTCATACCTGCAAATCCATTTAATTTTTCATTTTTTTTTAAATATCAACAAACTCAGGCTTCTCTTCATTCTAAATAGACTGATAGTAGTGTGGTCATTAATCCCTGATTACAGTGTGGTGCCCCAAAATTAGTAGTAAATATTTATAATTGAGCTGTTTGCTTACTATAGTTAGTAATTTAGAAATGATCAATAACCAAACTTTTTCCTAAAGTAATTCCCAACACTTTAATATTGTTGTATCTAGCACTGTTTTTAATTTTATTTCAGTCTTATCTTAGCAACAGAAAATTTTTCTATGATGAATGTTCAATTATTAGCTATAAATTGAATAGTGGTGTCCCCCAAAGCTCAATTTTGTATCCCATTCTTTATAATCTCTATATGCTGCCACTTGGTGAAGTCATTAGGACACAGGACCAACTATTTCCTTTTTAACTTTTAAACATTAGGTCATAAAAAGCAACAAACTTTTTGAAGCTCAGCCAGGACAAAATTGAAGTACTTTTTAGCAGTCCTGAAGTACTGAGGGAAAAACTGAATTTAAAAGCAGAACCTAGAACCATTGGTGACAGTTAAGAATCTAGATGACGCTTTTGTCTCAGACTTTACTTTTGAACACCACATCAGACATACAACTAACTAAGAAGAGTTTATATCATCTCAGAAAAAGCCCCAAAGTGAGTCCTTTTCAATCCCCAGCTAACACAGAGAAACAATTCATGCTTTTATTACCTGCAGAATCAATCATTGCAGTGCTCTTCTTTCTGGTCTTCCTAAAAAAATAATTGCACCATTACAATTACTGCAAAACTCAGCTACACAATTGCTGACGTGGCCCAGAAGGAGAGCTCATTAATACTGATTTTAAAGTCTCTGCACTAGCTACCTGTGTGCTTCAGGATTAAATTTAAGATTATTTTATTGTTTTTTAAAGCCCTTAATGGTCTTATTACTTCTTACTTATTAGATTTGAATTTAACTTGTTAGCCATCCAGAACCCTTCAGACCCTCCAGACCTCAGATAGAGGTCTTTTACTGATTCCTAAAATTAGAACAAGAGCGTACGGTGAATTAGCTTTTAATTATTACAGCCCACATCTCTGGAACAGCCTTCCTGAAGACCTGAGAGCAGCTGCAAGTGTGGACATGTTTAAAAGCAAACTTAACACTTACCCTTTTAGCCTGAGCTTTGATCAATTTTTATTTATAGGTGTTTTTTATGCTATTCTTTTATTTATCTATTTTAACTGTTTCCAATGTTATTTTAATTTAGTCTAGTTATTGTATATTCTTAATGAACCAAGAACTTTTTAATGTCAGTATTAATTTCTTTTATTGGGTCATCAAAACAAACTTTGTACTTTATTTATTTAGTTCTATTTATTTATTCAAATTGCTTAGAGTGGGATATCGCCGCCTCAGTTTTCAGCTATTTTCTGTCTGTGTAATTTAAATGTGTGTATGTGTGATATGTAGGGGAGAGAGAGAGATTGTGTGTGTCTTTTAGTTTGACTTTGATCCTGCTTTTATGTAAAGCACTTTGTGCCATATTTCATTGTATGAAAAGTGCTATATAAATAAAGTCTGATTGATTATGTGTTTCTGTATATAGCTACTCCTTGAGTGGTACATAAATGGTGCCATTCACTAAGTAGCTGTATTTGACAAGGTGTAAGTTAGAAAATATTACACTTTTTAGGAGCCATACAAAAGGTGACAGCATCACAACAGTCTTTTTGGGTTTTTTTATTTTTTTCTCAGGTGTACAGCCATCAGTGCAGTTGGACTGTCAGTACTGCTGTCTGTCCTGCTCTTCTACTGCATAGGTAAGACCTTACAAAACTTTTTCTGTTACTCTCTCTTTCCCTCTCTCTCTCTTACTTCTTTTCTCCTCTTCACACACACTTGCATACACCTGTCACGCAAGCAAGCTGGCTGTTCCTGGCTTCATGCTGTCTCTGTTTCCTACCGTTTTTGTATGTCCTGTTTATGTTTGTGTCATTTTGTGTGCACAGTGCACAGTCAATCACTGTTTATGACCACTTAATTATACTGGACATTGGTGCCTCTATGGTGTGCTCTCGTAACCCCAAGGCAAAGATTTTTTAAGACACCCTTGGTCTCCACCTACCGTGTTTCAGCTGCCTCCGTTGCCCCCAGGGCAAGTGAACTAGGAGGCGAGGAGGAGATGCAGCAGCCTCGGTAAAGTTGAGAGGACTTGCTCACTTTCATTCTTGCTCCCCAGCATTTCCTGTGTCTTTGTTGGATGCCTCACCTCTACCTTGGCTGTTATCTGTCCCCCAGCACAAAGCTGTCTTGCTTCCAGCCTGTTTTCCTGGACTTGCCCTGGCAGCTGACCGTCTTCCCTCCAGCAAGACATTACTTGGTATGTGTCAGTGCTGACCTCTGGTACCTATGACCACTAGCCAAGGCATCTGCTGTCAAGATCTGAATCCATCAAACTGGCATTACTTAATGCTCATTCAAAAATCGTTGATTTTGAATGATCTTTTCATTGTCAAGGAATTGGACTCTCTGTCTCTCACTGAAATTTGGCAAAGGAGCAAGGAATATGCATTTATAATTGAACTGTGTCCACTGGAGTGTTCTTTCACCTGTGCCTCTAAGACTACAGGCTGTGGTGGGGGCCTGACCTTGGGGTACAAGAACTGCTTCTCTTTTTGAAGGGTGAGCTCTGGAACTTTTGCCTCTTTTGAACTTTAAATGACCGAAACTGGTTACTCTGACCCATTCTACTGCATTAGAATCTATTGCCCCTGTTAATGGCTCCTCTCTGCCTGAGTTTAGTAATTTCTTGGCTTCCATAATTAAATTTAAGGGCATCTCAATGCAAGGCAATTTCAATATGGCTCTAAATAACATCTCAAACAACTTTGCTGTAAATCATAAAAGTCACAGAATCTTTTAAATTTTACCAACATGTCAGAGGCCTGACTCACTTAGGGTAACACTATGGACCTTGTTTTCACCCTTGGTCTAAACATAGACAGTGTCTGCTCTGATGGGTTGCTTGTGACAGACCATGAATGCATTCTTTTCAATTGGTCAACTGGTAGGCATGTAGAATGCTCAGGTAAATATAATTGTCTCTCTGCAGAGAAATTTTCCTTTGCTTTCACGAACAGGGCAGTGCAGCTTGGTTGGGAAGATGTTGATGTACATATTCTAGTCCATATTTTTAAATTGACTGCCCTTTAACTTTAGATGAAATTGCTCCTCTAAAATCTTGTACAGTCCCTACTCCTACTTCTGTCCCTTGATTGAATGTTGGCATTCATTAATTTAGACACAATGTTGGAGAGTTGAGTGCCTGTGGAAGTCTACCAAGCTCCATGTCTGCAGATTTATTTTAAAGAACTCTTAACTGAACTTTGAAGCCATTTTTTGGATCATACATATTCTCTCCAGTCCCCTACTTCCTGCTGTACCTGTGTTCTCTGATAACAACCAGTGTCATTAGGGACCGAGCTCAGAAGGCATGGACTCCTCTAGCATGGCTAGGATTGAATAAAAATTTTTGTCTGCCTGCATATAGGACTGATTCCAACACAGCCGCCAGTACATATGTCCATCACCCTTTCACCAGCTCACTAGGTCATGCCTCTGACTTTCAAAATAAAAGCCCACAACACTTTCAAAATTAAAGCTCTTTGTTCAAATTATCCTTAAAACCTTCAAAATGGATTATCCACACTTTAATGTATCAGCTGTGTCAGAATGCGAGGTCCAGACCAACGCTGCTTACAGCTTTAATTTTCTCTCTGTTTTTGTTAGACAAAGTTGCCAGTGTTAGGTCAAGCACAATCCTTGCCACTACCCCAATTCCTGTCTATCCTACACGGCAGCCAATTTTAGAATGTTTCTTGCCCATCCCTCTGCAAGATTTAACTAAGCTAGTGAACAGTATGAATATCTCCTCTAGCACATTAGAGATCTTACTAGTGCCTTTTTTGAAAAAGGTTTTCAGTTCCATTGGTTCCCTTTTGCTCTCTAACATAAATAGCTGCCTCTTTCTTGGTTGCATTCCCTCTTATTTTAAAAAGGGTTCCAGTTTGGCTGTTTGATCCATCTATACTTAGCAACCATCAGCCTGTTTACAAGTCGCCTTTTATTTCAAATATTTAAAAAAAAATGTTGCTAAACAGCCAACCACTGCTTTAATAAAAAATATATATAAAGTGGAGGTAAAGTGGAGGTTAAGCAGGCAAATAACACTGATCCAACTCCTCTTCACACAAAAATAAAAAAAGCAGAGTCTCTCCGTTCTCAACACAACTACTGGAATCAACCAGCTTTTATCACCAGGAGTGATAAAAAGGCCAAGCAACAAACAGCCTGGCAGAGTGAGTAAGTGATGATGATGCATTCAGGGTGAAATGGAGATACCATTGATGATGAAACTGAAAACTATGACACTGGTAGAGACAATAAGATTACCAGATTGCAAGGGTTGTTGTCTCTTCTTTTGGCTTCAGCCCTTCCTTTCCTCCTCTCCTTACTTCTGTTTTTGAGTATGTATTATATACATATATATTATAGGTAATATGTTAGCTAAAAAGTCTGGTAGATTGAATAATAAACTGTAGTTGGCATCCTCTTTTAAAACTTGGTTTTAATATACTGTAAGTTAGGATAAATTATTTGCAAGATTCAAGATTCCTTTTTTGTCATTAACACTCTTTACCAGACAGGGACACAGCAGAACAAAATTTTGTTGCATTTGGCTCAAGATGCCAAAAAAAACTATAAGAAAGTATAATAGAATAAAATATAAAGTTTCAATAAGTAAAATACTAAAATACTTTGAGGCGGATATCAAACAGTGTGAACAGTAACCAGCAATGAGTATGAGTGCAAAAATGTGCAAATATTAAGTACAGTCCTATATCTTATATCTTATGTGTACCATCAAAATTTCAACATCAACTGATCAGAATCAAGAAAAGCCCAACTTTCAGTCTTTTTGTATAATATTGTCTTAAGTTTACTCTAAAAAAAAAGACATTCTTTGCTATCTGTGTAGCACTGCATTCTTTGGCCTTTTTTTGCCTGTGCACATATGAGCATTATAATCATAATTGATTACGATGACAAACAATTAATCATTATTGTTGTGTACATACACTCTAAAGTCAATGCAAAAAATGCAGTGTCAACTCTTCACAAGCTTCAGACCCTCTGTCCTGACACACCTTGCTTTATCCTTGGTGATTTTAGGCACTTTGACCTGATGTCATTACACAATTTTTAACAATACCATAGACACATGTCATAGTTCAATTAAGGGTGCCTAAAAAAAGCAGAGCTCAAATAAAAAGGGAAGCTGTAGTGGGGCTAAAGAAAGTGCAAAAACACATTTCCTGGTGTTTTATTTTCTGGGGGTTTGGGTACACGCCCCAGGGTGTTTAAGTCAACAGTCAATGTTATGCCAAAGGTGAGGCCTGTCGGTCTCCAGACTGAGAGATAGGCTCATTTTTATTTTGTGTGAGTTTTGCTGGTTCATTTGGTCTTGGTAATCTCAACAGATCTCTACCATAAATCCGTTTGATGTGTTAAAAGTTGATCTGCCATTGGGGTGGCACTAGCCCCTGCTTTTTAACATCAAGGTGATAGTTTTATGGGTTTTTTAAGTGTGACCTATTCCATCTGAAGGAACATAAACTGAATGTCAAAAAAATTACCTTATTGAGGTATGTTATGAATGCTGAGTTGGTGTCCGCCACATCACTATGAAATCTGAGGTTGTTCTCTACTAACAAACCATGATTAATCAGAGTAATAAAAGACATGCTGCACAGGAAATATAAGACTTTCTTGCATGGTGGGATAGCTCATGATCTAAAGCATACCAAAACGTTTGTCAAACAAAATGAAGGCAGTGTTATAGAAGGTCATGTATGACTGCCAATTGAACTGGCCACATGAGTTTACTGATGATGTAAGGGTTGATAAAAGATTTAGGATGAATTCTGAAGTAAATAGGGCTGTTCCATATGCTAAGATTTAGCTAAATGTTGCAAAACTGATAGGATGGGGGCAATGCTATGTTTTTGTTGTTGTTGTTTTTTTTAGATTTTTAGGGCTTTTCACCTTTGTTGATAGGACAGCTGAGAGAGTGGACAGGAAACAGGGAGAGAGAGAGAGAGGGGGGAGTGACCTGCAGCAAATGGTCGGAACTGGAGTCAAACTCACGACCGTTGTGTGGAGGGCTGAGCCTTCCGTACATGGGCCGCCCACGCTACTGATTGAGCTAAACGGCAGCCCAGCAATGCTATGTTTTTGTTGAGCCAAACGAATTAAAGCTGAGAGTCTACACTTCAACAGCATCTTGACTGCTATATTTCAAATCCATTGAACTGATGTTGTGTCACTGTCCAAATACCTATGAACCACACAGCAAATGTAGTTCTTTTTTCACGCCAACATTAATTCCAATGAGGCAACATAAGTAAGAACACGTACACAAATATGTCTAGGCACTTTGGATCATGTCATAAGATGATTTCCTCTTCTGTCAGCATTTATATTTGCTACACATTTGCAGTTAATACTCTCTGCTTCTCTTTTCAATAAAGCACTATAAAAAAAAACAAAGTTAAACAAGTTACAACTTGGAATGCCTTTGTTCCTCTAAGTGTGTGTCAAATTATCAAGACAAAATTAGCAATCAGTTTGCTCCACTAAGTAAATGCAGTTAATGCTAAAGGATAACCCTGGATTCTCTTCCTGTTTCAATGGCATTGGAATAATTCTTTTTCTATTGGTTCAAGTTGTTGTCCTGCCCCAAATCCACATTTTTTTTCAAAAAGCTGGATCTCAGCAAATAATATTGAAAAAGAATAGGAAAAATTAGGGAAATGACAGCAATCTAACAAGAGGTCATTTAAATCAATATAAAATAACTATTTGCCCAAGGTTTTTGATATCTGACTATGCAACAGGATCTTACTAATAACTTCAAAGTTTTCAAGCAGAATTTAGATTTTTTTTGCCTTTCTTACATTCAGGATTAAATCTTTATAAGATTTTCTGTTAAATCGCAGACCACCTCAAAACATTTTGCTGTTGCGATGGAGTATTTGGGGTATAATAGTAACAATGGCAATTACACATACACAGATATAGACATCCCCTCAATTTGCCAGCTGTCATGACCATGACTCATCTCCCATGACCTTTTGCTCCCGTCCTCACCAGGAAGGGTTGTGTATAAATAACAGCACAACTCTAATATAATGAGGACAAGAGATGTGTACATGTGTGGCAGAATCAGTGTGATTATGTGTGTGTATTGGGTAGGGCATGCGCACTTGATTGGTCATTGACATGACTCTTGAGTTTTAGCTGTGGAGTCAAGTCCATTCTTCTTATGTGTTTGTCCAGTTTTAATCAATAGAAACAAAATTAGAGTCAGAAGTTTTGTCAGATGCTAACAATAATTGTTGTTCAATCAGGATAGACTCATAAGAATAAAAGAGAATGACAGGAAATGAATTCACATTTATTGTGCACAGAGAAAATAGTCTTTGACACTTGGACCCCAACAGGAAGAAATCATCTTATCTGGTCATGCAGCTTGATGGACTTGTCATGGTTTGAAGTCTCTTCATAGCTGGTCTCTTCATTTCCCTATGGAAATATGGATTGGATGGATGTTCAGGATCTATAGGATGAATCTCTTCCTTGGGACCCCTTCAAACCTGCCCCAAATATGGAATGGTCTGCTTCACCTGAGTACTAGCCCTCTGCCCATTTCCCCCATCCCCCTGCCCTCATCTGTTTTGCGACATTGGGGGACATTCCTTGGGGGGGGGGTCTCCATTTCAGCCTGAAAGCAGCATGACCACTCACTCTTTCCCCAGCCAATCTTCACTGCAATCAGCCTCAACCACCTGCACCTGTTCACCATAGTATATAAGCCACACTTACCCTCTGTTCACTGCCAGATTGTTCCTTTGCTATGCAAGACTTCTAGCACTAACCCCCAGACTGATCACCGGTTGTTGACCTTGCCTGTTCCTGACTTTTGCCTCTTGCCAACCCTCTGGTAACATCTCAGCCTTTTGTTCCTTGGGCACTAGCTCTGTTAAATTAGCTAGTGCCTTCAGCTTTGTTTGGCTGTTTGTTGCTTGGCCTTGGCTTGCAAATTTTTGTGAAGAGGATTTTGATCACTGTAACCTGTGCTTTATTTTGAAAGAGATAGATTTTGATCACTGTGGCCCATGTTTTGAGAAGAGGATGTTGATAATTGTTATCTGCCTGCCCAACCTTCAATTAACTGAAGGAAGACACCATTCTGTTCAACTGTTTATCTGTCCCTTATTCAACAATAACAATTATTACCAACTATAATCTCTGTACTCTTTGTGTTGCATTTGGGTCCATATTCAACTTGTTACAGTACAATCTGGCCAAATATGAACCCGGCACACACTCCCCCTGCCCAAAATCGACTTGAATGTATTGCTGGAGTCTTCCAGCAACATGAGGCTCTAATGACATTTGCCGCAGCTGAGGCAAAACAGGCAAGAGCAGGCTCTCCCCTCTTGAGCCAACCAAGTGCAACCGTGGTCATCACCCAGTTAGCCGCTGTTAACTGTGTCCCTGCACCTGCTCCTTTCTGCCACCAAGACCAGTTTCTGAACCATGCATTGGAGTAACCCATTCCTGTAACTGCACCATTTTCTTTGCATTACAGCCTCTCATTTCGCTTCTGAGAAAGCTAAGGCAGCTTTAACCATAAATCAGTTAACAGGGAGAGCTAGGCTATGGAGCACAGCTGAGTGGGATGAACAGACTCCTGCTTGTGCTTCATTTGAGTCATTTGCTGCTGAGCTACGCAAAGTCTTTGGGCAGGGTGTCCATTTAACTGATGCTGGTGGCCTTCTAAGTTAATGTCAGGGAAATCAGTCAGTATTTGACTTCTCAATAGACTTTTGCACTAAGGTCTGTGCAAGTGGCTGGAATGAGGGTGCTCTTCGTGAAGCCTATCTGCATGGGCTGGCTGACTACCTCAAAGATAAGCTTGTGTCTTACACCCTTCCATCTTCTCTTGATGATGTCATTGCCCTTGCTAACAACATAGACCTTCATATCTGGGCTCACAAGAGAGAGAAACAATAAACACCTTCCACTTGTTTGTCAGCCTCTGTACCACGAGGCTCTGGCTCCAATTTGACCCATCCTGCAGGCAGTCCTGAGCCCTTATCCAGCAATTCTGAACTCATGCAGTTGGGCCACCAGCCACCAGTCACCAGTCTGTCCCCTGAGGAGCAAGAGCTACACCATAAGGCTAATCTCTGCCTCTACCGTGGTCAGCCGGGCCACTTAATTTCTCAATATCCAGTAGAAGAGAGGGCTCATCAGTAATGGAGGAGTTACTGGTAAGTCCATCCTCTCTCAAAGCCTTCTCTGTGTTTGATCGTCCACTATTTGTAGCCAAGCTCCTTCTTCCTGAAATCTCCCAAGTCCTGTCCACGTTTATTGATTCTGGAGCTAATGCTAACATAATTGATGATAATTGGGCTCTTGACGGCCATCTACTTGGGAAGGTCACTCATCAATTTTTACAGGTCCGCCTACTCATGTCTGGTAATCACCATGAAACCATTCAGTTTCACGTTCTGTCCTCAACCTGCATTCCTCTAATCATGGGCTACACATGGCTTTGCCACCATAATCCACATATTGACTGGTCGGCAGGGGTCATTTGGCCCCTGCAGACCAGGCCTGTGGCCAGCCTGATCTCTTTAAGGTTCCAGCCGAGTATCATGACCTGTGTGAGGTATTCAGCAAGACCAAGGCCACGTCTCTGCCCCCTCACTGTTCCTATGACTGCACCACTGACCTCCTGTCTGGCACCTCCCCCTTCCAAACTTCCTCTCTGGCCCTGAGAGGGAGGCCATTGAGGAATAAATCAATGACTCCTTGGCAGCTGGTATCATTCAACCATCCTCATCCCTTGCTGACACTGGCTTCCTTTTTGTAGAAAAGAAGGATACAACTTTCACCCTTGTATTGATTAAAGGCCTCAATGACATTACAGTAAAAAAAAAAAAACATACCCTTTGTCTCTCACCTCCACTGCTTTTGAGCTACTTCAGGGGGCCAGTTTCTTCACCAAACTTGATCTACACAATACATACCACTTGATCTGCATCAGGGAGGGGGATGAGTGGGAGACAGCATTTAAAACCCCCATGAGTATCTGGTCATGCCTTTTGGTTCAACGAATGCCCTTGCTGTCTTTCAGGCATTAGTTAATAATGTCCTTCAAGACATATTGAACCATTCTGTTTTTGTCTATCTGGAAGATATTTTTATCTTTTCCAAGTCAATGGACAGACATAAACATCATGTCAGGGCAGTCTTGCAACATCTCCTGGAGAACTCACTTTTGGTCAAAGCAGAGAAGTTTCATGCATCCTCTGTCACCCTCCTGGGTTACATTGTTGCTCAGGGGAGCCTACAAATGGATCCTGCTGTTGAAGCTTGGCCCTTCCCTGAGAACCAGAAACAATTGCGACAGTTGCCAACTTTAATTACCGTTTCATTTAAAGCTACAGTACCCTGGCTGCTCCCCTCACAGCCTTGACTTCCTCCAAAATTACATTCTCCTGGACTCCTCCTGCCAATCAGGCTTTTAAAACTCTGATGACTAATTTTAACTCTTTCCCCATTCTGCGTGTGCCCAATCCTGAATGACATTTTGTGGTGAAAGTGGAAGCCTCTGATGTGGGGATGGGGGTGTGCTGTCTCAGTGTTCTGCTTCTGACCAGAAGCTTCACCCGTGTGCTTTCTTCTCTCGCTACCTGACCTCTGCAGAACAGAATTATGACATTGGAAACCAAGAATTGCTGGTAGTCAAACTAGTTTGGAGGAATGGTGGAAGTGGCTGGAGGGAACTAAAGTTCCATGTCTTGTCTGGACTGATCATTAAAACCTGGAGTACATTTGCAATGCCAAACGTTTATACTCATGTCAAGCCCACTGGTCACTCTTTTTGACATGGTTCAACTTCTCTCTATTCTACCACCACCACCTGGGTCCCAGAATGTCAAGCCTGAAACTCTGTCACAACAGTTTTTTAAGGACAGTCTCCCTGTTGAGGCTGTCCCTCTTCTGCCCCCCTCCTGTCTTGTTTCCTCCCTCTTCTGTGACATTGAGAAAAGAGTCAAAGCCACCTCTGTTGACCAGCCTGGACCCAGTGCTCACCCCCCTGATTTACTTTTGTTACCTGCTGCTTTAAAGTCAGCAGTTTTGCAATAGTCACATTCATCTAAGCTCACCTGTTACCCGGGGTACACAGAACAAAGGAGTTTCTGCCGGTTCTGGTGGCCCACTGTGGAAGAGGATGTGTATGAGTTTGTCAAAGCCTGCTCTATTTGTAACCAACACAAACCATCTCATCAGGCTCCTGCTGGTCACCTTCATCCTCTTCCCATACCCCATCGTCCCTGGTCTAATACATCCCTGGATTTTGTCACTGGTCTCCCCCCTCTGAAGGAAACACCACCATAGTAGACAGATTCAGAAAGATGGCACATCTCATTTCCCTCCAAAAACTCTCCTATGCTAAAGACACTACCGAACTTCTCTAATGTTGTCCGCCTTCATGGCATCCTTGTTGACCTCGTTTCAGATCGAGGCCCCCAATTCACATTCACATTCTGGTGAGAGTTCTGCAGTTTGTTAGGGGCCTCTGTTAGCCTGTCTTCTGGTTTTTAGTCTCATAAGTTGGCGCCCAGGTTCATCAGTCCATTCCCCATTCAAAAGATAGTAAACTCAGTGGCAGTAAGATTCAAGCTCCCTCAGTCTATGCATCCGTCAGGAGCCGTCCCGTGAACTTCAATTTTGAACTTCAGTGATACACTATAACTCTTTAAACCAGTAAAGCAAAGAAAGTCTTAGGCACACTAAGTAGTATAGTTATCCTTGTTCATCAAACCAGAATCACCACACACTTCCTCTCCGCAGGTGATTTTCTCTCTGTGTGTCTCTACATCTTTTACATCATGACATCTTGTTACATTACTTGTGTGTTGATGTATAAACCAATGAATTGGGTTTTCATTGTGTTTTCGTCCCATCCATGAAGGTTGTAATCAGTCTTGATGATGGGAAGGCATCTCACAGAGACCAGAATAAAAATAGTCAATAGTTGATAATACAGCCATGGAATACAGCACGTAGCATGTACTACTGGAGAATGTAGTCCTAAAGGTAATGGCAGTCTGACAGGAACGCAGTGTGCCAAAAATTTTTAAAATGCATGGGGCATGTAAAGGAACATATATACTTTAGGTGGGTGGTCTTGTTGGTGGTCCAAAGATGTGTTGGTGTTGGTACCATTTGCAGCAGTGCAATGCTTTGTTTCCTGCTGATGCACTGTGCTGCTTCTCCTGCCAGAGGGCAGACCATTATCTACGTCAGGTAAGACACTGAGTGTGTCTCATGTCTCATGCATCCCCACATCAAAATATCAAATTAAAATGACAGATATCTGTACAGCAAGTGATGAACGCACAGATGGTCTTAAAATGGACAGGTTTCAAAAGAATACTTAGCAATGCACAGTAAGGAGCAACAGTGGTCCACACAAATTTTTAAGATTTAAAAGTGGAAGCAGCTTAACTGTTCCTCATATAAATTCAAGTAGACTCTAAATAACAATGTAGCAGAGCATTGTCTAGTACAGAGCTAGTTCTTTGGGAGGGGGGACAGGTGTGAGATAATTACTGGCATCCTTACAATGGATAGCAATAGTATCAGTGATAATATTGAATTGCACAGGCATGTGATAAGCGGTGATGATAAAGTTGTCATTGATGGATAACCTCTTAAATGTTATAATATAAAATATAATATATAAATCATATATATATATATATAAATAATATATATATATATATATATATATATATATATATATATATATATGTGTGTGTGTGTGTATA
>JAPZDV010000147.1:0-15039 GCA_029814665.1 Acanthurus lineatus
AAGCCGTGTCGAAGACAAATTTCTGTTTTTTACTGAAGAACAGATAATAAAGTTTCTATTCTATTCTAATGACTAAAACCGGTGTGCGGCTTCCTCCAATCAGAGCCTTCATGGACGACTTGACTGTTGCAACACATCAGTCCCCGGCAGCAGTTGGATTTTGCAAGGCCTTTAGAAGCTCATGCAATGGGCAAGGATGACTTTTAAACCATCAAAGTCAAGATCCCTTGTAATCAAAGAGGGCAAAGTTGTGAACAAGTTCAGATTCACCATCTCCCTCCATCCCTTGCCCTGCCAACTGCCTGCCTCCAGGTCTGCCTCGCCCAGCGCTGTCTCCTTTCTTCCTGTCACTTGGATTCCACACCTGCCCTGGATCTCAGCCTTACCCTCCCTACTTGTTTGTATTAATCTTCACTCTTACTGTATATAAATATATACTGCACCTCATATTTTGTCAACAAAAACAATTTGGTTCACAGATTTGCATTTCGAGTCCAGTTTGGTTCTGTGAGTCCTGACATTAACCAGGACAAACTGAAGTACTGGTTATGGTCCTGAAGCACTGATTGGTCCTGAAGCACTGAGGGAAAGACCGAATTTCAAATTAAAGGCAATAGCACCATGACCATCAAAGAGAGTTAAGGACCTAAGTGTTGATTTTGACTTAAACTTTACCTTTGAACACCACATCAGATATCATCTCAAAAACATTACCAAAGTGTATCCTTTTTTCTCCCAAGCTAACAAAGAGACACTAATTCAAGCTTTTATGACCTGTGGGATTGACTATTGCAATGCTCTCCTTTCTGGATTTCCCAAAAAGATTACTGCATCATTACAATTACTGCAGAACTCAGTTGCATGTTTGGAGACGTGGTACAGAAAGAGAGCTCATAGTACACCAATTTTAAAGTCTCTGCACTGGTTACCTGTGTGCTACAGGATTTATTTTAAGATTCTTTAATTGTTTTTAGATATGCAATAATAAATATAAACATAAATATAAATATAATCAAATAATAATAATAACATATGTTATTAATGGTCTTTTTCCTGCTTATTTATCAGATTTGCTTTAAATGATGAGCCACCCAGAACTCTAAGGTCTTAAAATAGAGATTTTTTACCAATTCCTAAACTCAGAACAAAAACATTATTTGAAGTAGCTTTTATTATTGAGGTCTAAGTCTCTGGAACAGCTTTCCTGAAGACCTGAGAGCAGCTGCGATTGTGGACATTTTTAAAAGCATAGTTATGACTTACCTTTTTAGCCTCTGACTAAATTTTATTTATAGGTGTCATTATATTCTATCCTTTCATTTATCTATTTAAATGTTTAGTCTGTTATTTTATTTAGCTATTTATTTTATATTCTTAGTAAACTGTGAACTCTTTAATGTTGGTAATAATTTAGTTTTTTTTTTATTAGGTTGTCAAAATGAACTTTGTACTTCAGCTCCTTTTATTTATTTGATTTTTTCCAGTCTGAGGTGTTTCATCACTGCAAATTGCTGAGAGTGAGAAGGCGCCTTCTCCCTATTTTAGATACTTTATTTCAAGCGTGTGTGCATGTGTTATATGTAGGTGAGAGAGAGAGGGAAGGAGAGTGTGTCTTTTTGTTTTGCTTTGATCTTGCTTTTATTGTGCTACATATTATTGTATGAAAAGTGCTATTTAAATAATGTCTGATTAATTGATTGTTAGATTATTAGGGTTGGCACCTCAAAGGGGTCAGAACCCTCCTCATATTCATCCACTTATTTTAAACAGTCCTTGCTGTAGAGCAGAGCAGGCAACCCATTACTAATCTTCATACTTTTTCTTTTCTCATTTATTCTTCTGTACATTTTTTTTGTGCACGCTTTTTCTCCTGCTGTTTTCAAGGGAAAAACTGTCAAAAAACATATATATGGTGCATGCTGATGACCTCGTGCATGCTGTGACTTTCATTAGGGGAACTGTGCATAATGTCCTAGTTATGATTATTTTTCCATCAAAAATGGTAAATAAATAAATGAATGAATGAATGGAGAAGCAGTCCTCAAAAAAAGCCTCAGAAAATTCTAGCACCTGCATACTTTCACCTGGAAATGCCAAGGGGTAAAAGAACACTGTGACCTGAGCTTTACTCCCTGTGAATATGAGCATTGTACCTTAATTATATTTGAGGTATGCGTCTTTAAAAATTTGTTTTTCAGCTGTTTTTGATGAGTGTATGTGGTCTGCTGGAACAGATGATGTCACATTAGAGCAGGGAGACACTGAGAACTCTGACAGAAACCTTAAACTCACACAACTGCTAAACGACTTAATTCAAAACCGACAAAAAAGACCAGATTATGGTATACACAGGGTCATGGCTCTTTTAAGAACCGTATTTTAGTAGTATGACTTACAACTTGGATCTTATCACATTCCATCGACTGCCCATGATTCTCCCCCTGACTGCCTTGTTAAAGGATGATATGGACAACATTTATACCTAGCATACCGTCACTAATATTACCATAGCTATTCAAGAACTGGACCTGATATTTATCTAGATTTGACAATCTAACCAGTGACAACACTTTAGACTGGAAGGACTCTGACTGCTGTTACTTATTATGTAGTTAGTTTAAGTATGGTAAACCATACCTTTACTTTTACTTTATGATCAGACATTTTAACTAAAAAATCTATGTGCTAACACTATAGCAAATCCTAAGCCTCAGAGGTTAATGAGGACACTTGACATCAACGTAGTTATGCTATTGATTCAGGGGTCCTTCTGCAATATCAGATCTGTCAGTAAATGCACTCAAATGTGAGTATTTATGACCATTTTGGACCTGTAAAAATTTTAAATGATCATTTCACCTCTGTAATTGTTGTTTCAGAAAAATATAGACTTATATTCTACACCTTTCTAAAAAAATTCTGTAGATAAATTTTTTTTAATCATTTGTTTTCTTTTTTCTGTGCAGTTATGCTCTGCTGAAGTCCAAGGATGCTTTCATACGTTCACACTTTGTCTCTGTACAGCTTTACATGACAAGGATAATATTAGGATAATATAAATTTATGTTGTATGTCAACAAATTTAATAGCTGAAAATAATTGTAATGCCATGTTACTTATTCATTGCCTCGCCATATCCTACCCCTCTATGGTTAAATCCCCTATGCTCTGCTTGACTTTACTGTTCTTGACATCAGGAGAGATAAATATAGCAAGCTAATAACTACATATACACAAAATTTTACAATTACAGCTCTGTTTAGGTATGATACAGTTGTATTCACTGCTTTCTTTCACTTTGGTGCCCCTCCCACCTTTCACACTTGTCCTTCTTCAGCTCCTCTTTCTCTCCCTTCTTTTCTCTATCTGTCCATTATTTTCAGCCATAAAGTTCCACAGCTTCTTCATTCTTTGCCCTACAGAAACCATTGTATGTCTGTGTGAATGACTGTATGTGACTTAAAGGGTGCCCATCTTTGTGAGGTCAAAATTCTGGTTCACATCTTTGTTTGTGTGGCCATGGCCTGTAACTTTTGTGGGGTATCTCAAAGTGCGCACCAGACAGCAGGCACCCTTAAAATTTTCCAGAAATGTGTCCAGTCATTATTATTGTTAATTATTAGGGTTCAAACTCTGGAGGAGATAAAACCCTTCTAAGACTCACACAGTTTATTAGGGGTCCAAGCACAAAACAGCTGGAAACCTATTGTTTTCGTTCATATTTTAATTATTATCAACATTATTATTATAACCATATTATTATTCTCTGCTAAAACTTTATGTAGTTCAGAAACCATAAAAGCTCAAAGAAAAGAAAAGATTAATAATAAGATTAATCTGATCAGACAGTGTAGCTATATTAGGACTTTGAGGTTTTGGGCCATTAATCCTTAACCGAAAGTGTTAAAATCAAAATTCCTTTTTCACATGATTCTGTGGATTCAGACAAATCTATCCATTTAGGCCAAGTCCCTTTTCTTATGGAAAGTTTTCTGCCACTTTGAATTTTGTCTAGAACTGTTTTTTCCTGTCACAGAGATTTGATAACTTTGCACCAAACTCTATGGAAATAATCTTTAGGCCCAGCCAAACAGATCAACCATTTGTATTTTGGACTAAAGCCAGGATTTGTAATTTAGCCACTGATTAACTTCTGCTATAGTATACATTAACACAAAATTGGCTGAGAATAATTCATTTTTCATTTAACTAACACTAAACTTTAGAAAAATGGTTAAGAGGTGCTTCTTGAACATATCTAAAAAAAGCCAATTACACTTTATCTGTATGGGGCACCACAAATTTGAAAACTTTATATCTCCTTACCAGACTGATCAATTCAGACAAAACTAGGTTTGTGGGATCTTGAGTTATGACTCAGTCAATGCTTAAAATTTGGTAATAATTAATTAATATGGGTGTGGCTTATTACACAAAAATCTAAATGTCTAGACATTTCACACTCTAAACTTAAAAAAAAAAAAATCACCAGTATTTCTAAGAGAGCTGAAATTTCTTCAACATGTTCACTGATTTGAGAAAAACTTTGCCTCCCTGCAAGCCTTATGTTAATTCAGAAGTCAATTACTCTATTATTATTATTATTGTTGTTGTTGTTGTTGTTGTTATTATTATTATTATTACCACTATCTTTATTAGTAGTAGAATTAGTATATGCAAAAATGAAGTACATACACACTTAAGGATCAAAAAGCTTTATTCCCTGTTATACAACTGTAAGGTCAATAGGTCATGCTGGTGCGTATGCCTCAGTGTGTTCTCACAGGGAAGGCCCAAGAGGCCTTCTCAGCTTTATGTGGTGAGGATGACTTGGGTTATGAGGTTGTGAAAGCCGCGGTGTTAAGGGCATATGAATTGGTCCCTGAAGCTTATCGTAAAAAGTTTAAGAATCGGGTAAAAGGTGATCAGCAAGCCAATGTCAAGTTTGTCCGTGATTTAACTTCTCATTTTCAGCATCGGTGCTCTGCAGCTAAAGTGGATTCTTTTGTGGGTCTTTGTGAACTTATTATATTGGAGCAGTTTAAAAGTGCTATCCCTCAATGTATTGCTACATATGTAAATGAGCAGAAGCCCTCCACTGCGTTAAAAGCAGCAGAGTCAGCTGATGACTTTGTGTTGACACACAAGGCCAATTTTGGGGAAGTGCACTCTGGTGGGGATTGGAAAAGCACTGACCGTGGCTGTGTGAATCCACACAGTGGGGTAAAATTTGTAAAGTGTGGTCCTTTACGTAAGCCTGCTGTGGCTGGGCGACAGGAGAGCACTAGGGTGTGTAACTACTGTTATGTTAAGGGTCATTGGAAGGACCAGTGTCCACTGCTTAAGTCTAAAGTTAGGCCCAATTTGCCTCTCCATGCTCCAGCTATGCTCTGTTCCACTGTTCCAGAGAAGCCTGCGAGTGCTTCTGCTAGTGTTAGCTCTGAAGTGTTACCAGTTTGACTCAGATCTGGTTTTGAACCTTTCATTATTGATGCTACCGTGTCATTGGCTGATAGTGATAAATGTATTTTGATCCAGCTACTACCTGAGACAGGAGCAAAACACTCATTTGTTTTGGACTTAGTGTTTCATTTTTCATCTAATACAGCAACAGGTGATTGCATACTGATGAGAGGAATGGAGATGGGTCTGGTTCCTGTGCCACGTCATTTTGTGGACCTAGATTCTGAGTTGGTGCAGGGCACTGCTCCTGTCAGGGTGCGCCCTGAGTTACCAGTTGAAGGTGTCTCTGTGGTTTTGGGTAATGATTTGGCTGGTAGTCGTGTGTGGGCTGATGTTCTGCCACCCCTTGTTGTTGTTCCCAAGCCATTGGTGTCTGAAGGGTTGGAGGACAGTAGTCTGGTTTTGCCAAGGGTTTTTCAAGCTTGTGCTGTAACACTTGCACAAAGCCGTAAAGTGTCTGCTCTTGACCTGCCTGGGTCAGCAGGTAGGGTGCCTGCTGAACTTGTAGTTCCACTGCCTGATCTCCCATCCTCTGTCTCAAAGAAGGACTGGATGGAGAGCCAGAGGGCTGACCCTCCTTTGTCTGCATTGTGGGATCAGGTGCTGCCAGTTGACAAGGTTAGGGATGTAGCCCTGGGGTTCGGGTTAGGGTACTTCCTGGTGCACAAGTGGGTGCCCTGTGATGGGGACTTTTGTGGGTAAGGTTATTCTGGGCAAATAAATCGAAGGCAACTGGACTCAGTAATATGTCTGTGAAGACATTTCACCTCTTATCCAAGGGGCTTCATCAGTTCATGCTCATCAGACGAGGCTAGGCCTGTCTGAAGTCTATGCTACGTACATGTGGTATGGAAATGGGAAAGGACTGGGAGGAGGGACTTCTGTGGCTTATGTTGGCAGCCAGGGAGGTTGTCCAGGAGAGTATGGGGTTTAGCCCCAATGATTTGGTTTTTGGCCATTCTGTCCATGGTCCTCTAGCCATCCTGCAAGATGGTTTGGTTGGTGAGCCACCAAAAAAATTTGGTTCACTATGTTAATGGGTTTCGTCATCGCCTGTATATTGCTGTTGAGGTAGCAAGGAAAATCTTAGAGAGCGCACAAACCAATCAGAAAGAAATATATGACCGCAGAGCTGAGCAGCATCAATTTAGCCCAGGTGACCAAGTCCTTGCTCTTTTACCAATCCAGGCCTCCCCATTTCAGGCAAAGTTTGCTGGTCCATACAATGTGGAGAAGCAGGTCTCAGATCAGAACTATATGATTTCTACCCCAAATTGAAGAGAGTCATCTCAGTTGTATCATGTTAATTTGTTAAAGCCATACTATGCCTGTGATGCTCCTGTGGTGAGTGAACCAGTTGCTCAGGAAGTGATTGTTGCCCCTGCATTGACAGTTAATTCTGTGTTTTCAGATCCTGATGTACTGGAGGTGGGGTTGGACAGTGAGAGGGATGTTGCCAGACAATCCTATCATCTGTGGTAGGCTGAGAAATTCAGAGTCACTGAGAAAGCTGGACAGTTTGTTGTGTCATCTGCCTGTGTTGCACAGAACTGAGTTGATAGAGTTGATCAGGAAGTTCCCAATGCTGTTTGGTGATACACCAACACGTACAACTCTTATCGAGCATGACATTGATGTAGGCAGTAGTCCTCCAATCAGGACAGCATGAATGAACAAACCAAACCAAACCAAGCTGTGGTGTGCCTGTGGAGACAACCAGAGTAGAGAGAGGCAGAGTTAGAGCAACTGCAGGACTTAAGTAACTTCATCAAACTGGGCCCAGGTATGCTGATTTACTCCAATCAAGCCACTGCAAGTGAGAGAGACAGGTTAGGGACACACCTCCAAGATGACAACAGAAGCAAAGACACTCCCTGGTGATCCCACAGGGGCATCACAGAGGGCTATCCAATTTTTGTTGTTAATGCTAATTAAACCATGGTTTACAATGAAACTGGTGACTAGTTTACATTTTTTTAAACTGTTTTTGAAAATATCTTTTCAGTTCACCAATAAAGTGTTTTGTATCATAGCAATTCATGTTTCTCCTTTGTTATAAAAGCCAGAGAAGACCCAGATGTCTTTGCTATCTAATATAAATATAATTTCTTGATGAGTCATTGCGACTGTGTTTAAAGTTCAACAGTTTTGTGTGACTATAGTGGAATGTGTAAATAAGGGGAAGCCAAAAAACAACAGTAGACTACTCAGTTGCAATAATGGGTGCCACCTGTGAAGTGTGACTGACAAAGAGGGCAACATGGGAGTGACATAACTTAAAAGCTGGGGTTGGAACCAAATCTAAATTACAAGACAAGTTAAAAATCATCTTAAATTTTATCTTGCCAGTATTTTGACTTTTGTCAGCATGTTAAGTGCAAATGAACAAACAGTCCAAGCACATCTAATTGCCAAAATTTTTAACCAGTGATGTGGAGAAAACCACCTCTCTTTAGTGGCACAGAGAGTAAGTTATCTACTGTAGGAGTAAAAGTTTGCTGGTTCAATTACCCAGATGGCATATTGGTGTGGAAAATAATCCATGTGACGTATATTTAAATTCTTCAGAAGGTCATTAAAGTCATAAACTACATATAGGTTTCACAACCATCTGCGATTAACCTGAAACCCCTCTGTGATTAACCTGGTTTATTAGGTTTTAAATCCCAAAAGGTTCAAACTGTTCTAAGATTCACCTGGAATATAGGTTTTTATTCCAAGATTTACCGGGTTTATTGTCATCAATTAAAAAAACATAAAAATAAATATGTTAATGGTTTTGATTTGATCAGTGACTTGGCTTCTGTTTTTTGTGAAGCCCAGAGCCCTCCAGTAACCACTCTCAACTTGGATTTTAGCAGACTGCTTCAGCTGAACAGAAAAGGGCTTTGAAACTTCCGATTGCTGCTTGTGGCTATATTTATTATTATTATTATTCTGCCACATTTGCCTAACTTTCAGGGAGCAGGAATATGAAACATGAAACTTGGCACAATAACCTGGAAAGTGTGTGCACCAGGTTCTGAAGAAATGTGACCCCAATTGGCCACATGGTGGCCTTCTAAATAAGGACTCAAATTCAAAATTTAAAAGGCCATGCTGCTTTCAAATTTTGACTCTATCCAAACCAAAGATGGTACACACCCTCAAGGGATGCCAAGATACACATTTATTTTACAAATGACCAAGATCAGTCACGAAACATGGCTGCTATCAACCTGAGAAAATTGGCAGGGACAGGGCCTGACAGGAAATTGGCCATAACTCATTGTTGATTAGGACAAACTTGACTGATTGGCTTAAAAACGTGTTCCAGAAAAGGTGTGCCAATGCATTTTAAATTAGACCAATAGGGGGTGCCAAAATGCAATAAATGTTTCTCAAAATCTATTGGATGGAGTTTCACCAAATTTGGTACATATGCTCTAGGGTCAGGTACAAACTATAATATCAAATGCCATCTTGATTGGTGCAAGTGGCATGGCTTATAAATCATTTGCTTATAACTCATAATACCATAGTAGAGACATCCCTCTCTATGTCTTGAACATACATGCCATACATGCCTTTTATTGCGTCCAAGGAAGCTGGCAGGATAAAGAAGTCAGGCCAGTTGAAGGGAACCACAGCTACAAGCCAAAAGGTGCTCAGTGGTCAAGTTAGACAGCTCGTGTATGTTGCTAATGTGAACACAATGGCTTATTAGGTAAACTGAGCTTCTGCTGCCAAGAAGAGGAATGATGTGAATTGGAGCAAGAAGAGGGTAAAATATTGGTGTGGGAATACCATGTTGGAGATTGGTACTGGCTGAGATATACATGAAGTCTGATGCTGAACTCACCTCATTTCTTTTGGTTTTGTAAATACCAACTAATGTTGGTTGTTTCGTGAAACATATCTTCAGGGTAAATAATGACAATATAAACTGTAATGTTTGGGGATAAACTTTCCAGACTGTATGATGTAACTGTCAAGTCAGTAGTTACAGGTGCTGTTGTTACTAAAACATTGCTGAGTAAACACTAATGTAGCACTTGACTGTAAAGTAACACTATGCCACCCAGCAAGATGGGTTGAAAATTCAATACAAATGCTGGGTCATTTTCACCATAAAGCTGGGTTTTTCTACAACAAAAATGGATCAAATATTTCTACCCGCATATCTAGTCATTTTAACTGGACTGCATATCACACATTAAAAGGGTTCGAAGCAGGTCTTCCAGAGAGAGCGGAGACAGTCATTCATGATGTAGCTGGCACAGTGGAAAGGACAACGACAGATCAGTGGATGCATTTTACAATACTCCCCATCAAAGACATCTTGAAGCACATTATCCTCTCTCTGCTGATCATGGCCTGTAGAATACCAGGAATTTCAAGTGTCCTGACTAGGAGATGCTTTAGTGGAACATGCTGATAGGGATGATGAACTGCAACTTGTCACATAGTCCCTTTGCTGAACATAAGAAACCCTTATGTTCCTCAATGGGCTGAATAAAGGTTCCTGATCTAGCAGAGTACTTCATCTGTTGATAGTCTATTTCTAGTCCTCTGAAGGCTCCCCTGCTCATCTACCTGTGGGCTTTGATCAAGACCAAAATGCTTGAACAAAGACATGGTCCTATACTGTAGCCTACTCACAGTATCACCAATAAAACTTGAGGTCTGTTGAACCACAAAGTCTGGGCTAGAAAATGTCTGGGAAGATTTAGACCTCAGATTAGTTATATAAAAAAGTGCTACCCAGCCAGTAATACTCTCTTGCTGTCCATCCCATTCCTCTTCAATTTCCTGATCTTGCTTTTCTCCAGCATTCAGTAAGTAATAGGTCAGACCAGACCTTCAAGAGGCACCTCAAGTGAATATTCATTCTGGTTTACAAGCTCTCATGAAATATGTCTTTTGTAAGACCACATGTGAGAAAACGATCACCCACAACCACTCTCCCTACATTCAAAAATAGTTAAAAGAACTATTTACATGGTGTATAGCACATGTTTGTGTCAAAAGACTCTTGACATTCCCTGGAATTTGTCTTTTGTGACAGAAGCAAATGTATGCCATCTTGACAAAAAAGTGTAAAAGAAAATCCCTCACATCTCCTAAAATCTAATCTACTTAAAAGTTCCTTTAAGTACTTAAGAAATGTAAGTCCAAGGCCAATTTGGGGGAAAATTCTCCTAATCTATTGCTTGATCTGAGACAGAAAAGACACACACACAAAAAAAATTTTGGTATTTTTACAACAATAAAATTGCAAAGTGAGCGAGTTCTGAAATCATCACTGAATTCTATTTTTGTAACTAAAACACTTATTTCTACAGATGAAATAGTTAAAGGCATCCCAATCAAAAGTAAAAAATTCCAGACAACTTAGATTACCTATAAAACTGTGTTTGATATCTGCTCTTTAAAAAATAAAGGTAAATACTGCTCATTAATCAAACTTAAAAGAAGTCTCCCAAGAGCAGGTGCACCTATGTAGACTATTACATAGACTACATAGGCTACTATACAGACTCAAGATGCAAGATACATAATGTTAGAACATTACAAAAAGACAAAAAGGAGGGCTTCTTAGATGGAAAATGATTTACTTACCTTCAAAACTATCAATCATTTCTAAAGGCTGCCAGTCTGTTAATTTCTGTCTGCCAATCGTTCCATTAAAATGAACTATTGTCAATCTGAAACAAAATGCAAAAAAACAGTTAAAAAAAGCCAGTGTCACTCGTCATGATTTTGCCTTGATTTTCAATTGCAAATACAAATTTTGGAAAATGTAGACAAGAGACCCTAGGTCAGATGCAAATTACGGTGCACTTTAGTGTGTGAAAATAACTATATTTAAGCTGCTTAATAATTTAATCCACAGCTCTGCAAGATATCAAGCAGGTTTAATATCTGGTCATGACGGTGGATGTCTCAAGGTGCCATGCAACTGTAAACCCAGTGAGAGCAGACACATGCTCGGTGAGGAGAAAAACCAAGAGGGAGAGAACTGCAGGAACAGCCAGAAAAATATGCTACTGCTACAGCAAGTTATATAATTTTTTTAATATTTGTGTGTGTGTGTTTGTGTGTGTATAACAATATGTGTATGTATTGTGTGTGTACGCGCACACACATACAATACAATACAATACGATAAAAAATTTCATATGGTCCCCTCAATAATCAAATGTTATGTTCAGCCAGTGCTGTCATTACTTAACATAATTTCAGAGCAGGTAACTGCATAGTGTTAATGGGAGAGTTATGAAATGTGGCCCAGGCCTATTCTAAACTGGTGATGCACTCATTATTTTAATCTAGTTATTATCTGTATGCTCAAACTTTTTTTTAAAATTGCAAGAAACTTGGTTGAAGAGGGTACCCTATTTACTTTATGTAGAAGAGAGTCTTATAATGCTATTATAATCCTGTAAGTGACTAGAAAATTAGATCAGAAAATGAAATTAGATTAGATTGTGGTTGTTGTGACTAATTTACTTACCACGTTGTTATTGTTAAGACTCAGATTTGCACTTAATGTAATTTTAAAATCAAAAATGTTCCGATAAAAATTTTTGAGTCTAAAAATCACATGGTAGGCTAAATAAACCAGTCACAACAAGGAGGCCACAATTGGCCTTGTTGTATTAGTGGTGGGCGATCTCTGCTCCTGTCTTCCTTACTGCACATGTAGAGTGAGTCAAAATGGTGTTCCTCTTGATGAGATACCAGGAGGGTGGCAAATATGGGGAAGAAACTGTTGGTGCATCCCTTTAAAATTACTACAGTCATTTAGCAGATGTTCACCATCCACTAGGTATGTTGAGAACAAAAAAAAACAGAAGAAGCATTTTTAGTGGATTTCCTGACAAATACTGTTATATACTGATAATAAATAAAAGATGTGAGACAAAGTAGTACTGCTCGTAGCTTCACTTTGGTTTCTCAACACGTCTGAATACCGAATACAGGCCAAGAACATCATATACAACACAGGGGTACAATGTCTCTGAAAAGGACAACTGAAGCGGTCGCATACACAATGCAATCATAGAAGGCTGGCTAGTTAAATACACAACATTCCTCCCCCTTTACTTTTGATGTCAATCAGCAAAAGAAAACATTTTACTAAATCAAGATCTCTCTTAACAATCTCTATATCAAATACTGCATTCAAAAATATTCTTTTAGAATATAAATATTCTTATAGCTTATTTTTGGCATTCTTCATCTTATGATTATTTTAACATTAATAAACTGTCTTTGGCTATAGAACGTTTGCCTAAACTAGGGAAAGAGGGTGGACTATCTCAGTCCCTGGACTAAACCCTGGGAGATTATTATGCCCCAATATCGAGGGTCAGTCTTTGACTACACTACAATGTCAGTCCATCAGGAGATCGTCTGTGTCTTCTTGGGTGATAACGACCTGTAGGCAAGTCAGTCACATTGTCTCTTTGAGAGGACTCAACAAGCCCTGATCTAGGAGACGTGATGTCTGGTGTAGGCCCAGGGGCCGGCCTCGGTGTGCCTGGAACAATGTTCATTCCTGCAAGTTGCTCCTGCAGTTCGGCTGGTGTTGAATACTGCTCTGGGTAGGCGTCAAGCTCTGGAATGGGTGAGGATGACTGGGGAGCATTTTCATGGGAACCAGATGTGTTGAGTAGTTAATTCACATGTTGATGATGTGATCAGCTGTCTCTACTGTGTATGGCATAGGATTTCTTGACTCCAAACACTGTAGACAGTGCTTCACGCTCAATCTGAGCATAGCTACTTTCAGCTTTGCTCAGTGTTCCTGATGCAAAAGCGATTGGCCTCTCTTCACCTGAGGGCAAAATGTGTGATACCACCATGCCCACACCATAAGGAGAGGCATCACATACCTGCTGAAGAGACAATTTTGGGTCAAAATGAGTAAGAGCTTCAGATTTGGAAAGAGCTGTCTTTAACTCTTTGAAGGCTGTCTCACATTCATGTGTCCACTTCCATGTTTTGGTTTTGTTCAGAAGTTCATGCAGTGGCTTTAATTTGTAAGGTAAGGCACAAACTTGGCATAATATGTCAGCAGGCCCAGAAATGATCTCGATCTCAACAGACTCACATCTGTTAGGGATGGCACTTCCACAATAGCTTTCACTTTCGATGGCGCCTTGTGGAGTCCGCTGCTGTCGATCACGTGCCCCAAGTACTCCACAGCGGGTTTGAAAAACTCTGTCCTTCCTGACTTTCAGTCAATAATCCTCAAGCCTTTGGAGTGTGGCATCCAGGTTCTTTAAGTGCAACTGTTTATCCAGTCCAGTGATGAGCAGGTCATCCTGGTAACACTTGACCCCTGGTAGCCCACTCGGAGTCTGGTCCATCGCTCTTTTAAAAAGAGCTGGGGCTGATGTGATGCCAGGGGGGGTCAACAGTTCTTGTGATCCGCTATCAACATGCATTTGTAGGTAAGCCTGGCATAAGTCAGTTTTGCTTAACTTTTGTCCGCCGGCCAAACCTGAGTAAAGGTCCTCGAATAGGACTAATGGATATGGTTCAGCAGTCAGAACAGGATTCAGAGTAACTTTGAAGACACCACACCATGGTGTTTCCATCCTTTTTCATAACAGGAACAGCTGGTGTAGCCCATTCACTTGCACTCTCTAGTTCCAATATTCCACTTTCCACCAATCTGTACAGTTCTGCCTCTACCTTAGGTTTCATGGCCTAGGGGACAGGTTGGGTTTTCAAACACTTAGGAGCACTTCCTGGTTTGATGGTCAGTTTAACATGGCTCAATATGGCCTTTTTTGCCACAACTTCGGCATTCCAGATCCTTACACCAACACTCATTTCCCTGGTGTCCTGATTTTCCACAGCAGTAACATGGATTTCCCCCTGCCAGCTTCTTTTTGGATTCGAATGACAACTTGTGTACTTGGGCTGAAGCACCTAACTGCTGTGCTTCTTGAGCAGCCATCTCCATTGATGTGCTTATTTCTCTTATTTCTTCTTCCTCACTGCGCAAACCACACACCAATCTATCGCGCATGGTGTCATTTAGTGAGAGTCCAAAGTCACAACACTCTGATAACTGCTTCAGTACAGCTACAAACAGTGACACGGATTCCCCCTCCTCCTGGTTCCTTATGAAATCTAAACCTTCCAGCAATAATCAGTGGTTTAGGGGCATAGTAGTCTCCCAAAATTCTCACTCTCTATCTACTCTATTTCATCATAGCTCTTCTCACCTGGCTTGTCAGGCTGTACTAGGTTTCGCAGCAGGTTGAAAGTTTTTTTACCCATTATACTCAGAAAGGTTGGCACAAGAACATCATCCTTAATCTTGTTGGCCTGTTCAAAGTATTCAAATCTCTCAGCGTAAGCAGTCCATTGCTCACTGCCTTCTTCAAATGGTCCTATATTTCCAAGTAGTGTAGACATTTTCAATAGTTTTATCATGTTTATTGTGTCTACTCTTGAATGAATATAAAGGGTTTTTTATTTATCTCAGACACATAAATCAGTTGATGATGTTTCTTTACCTTGACATGTTTCGACGGATAAACTTCCGTCTTCCTCAGAAGGTCACACGGATGGGAT
>JAPZDV010000148.1:0-15038 GCA_029814665.1 Acanthurus lineatus
TTAAAATGCTGTTGGTGAAAACTAAAATATTAAATCTACAAGAATCTGTTCAACAACAGACACAACAGGCGTTTTCTTGTACCTGCATGTGTAAAAGGTGCTGATGTTTAGCTTGTGGCTTATTCCTCTCGTGAGTGCATTAATACGAAAATCTGGCTCAAGGTGTGTGTGTGTGTGTGTGTGTGTGTGAATAAATTATGCAGCAGCTTGAACGCAGCCAAAGCAAACTGTGGCAGATTTTCAGGGATTCCCAGATTTAAGGAGCCTCAAAGTGTTTTTCCCGTCCTGTAATCCCATTTATAGACTTTTTTTTTAGCGTGAGAGAGAAACTCGACTCTTGTGGATAAAATAACCATCATGTAGAGTTTTGTTATGGTCACCACTGAATCACTGAACAAACCACACCTACATGAATTCATCCCGAGTCAACAGGTGAACTGATTTTAGCTGCCAATTATAATCCGAACAAAGTCATCTTCAGCTTCCAGAAGCAGCTCACAGACAAGAAGTTCTAGCTCAGTGATCAACTGTTTCTCTCTGTGATTCATATTAAAGAGTCACTGATGACTTTTCCCCAAAAGTTTCCATGAACATAAGTTTGTACATTTAAGTTTCACTGAAAACTAAGATATTTTAAACGTTGTTGTTTCTTTGTCCTGATGATCAAGTCAGCAGAGCTTCATGTCCATCGAAGCACCAAGAGAAGCTCCCCCTGTCAGTCATTAATGTTCCTGTGAACAAATGAAAAGAATGAGCTTCTGCCACCAAACATCTCAACAAGCTTCTTCATTCCTCTTCTCAGGGTTCAATAAAAAATCTGTTTCTCTTGTTTTAGTGCAAATAAAAACAGAAATTAAAGACCAAAAGCAGAAAAACATCAGCTCATTTATGGTGTCGTCTCTTGATGTCTGAAGCTTTTCAGCAAACAGACTCTGATTTCTGTGTCTCTGAATTAATTATGATGCTTTTTTAAAATCAGCCTCCTCTGTAGTCACACAGTTTTGAAAAGATTTCAGTCTGAAATGTTTTACAAAGGTGGAAGTTGTGACAGAAATGTTTTTCCAGTTGCTCTCTGTATCTCTGCAGCTTTAACCGTGATGGACTGCAGCTGAGACTGAAATAAAAAGATGGGCTGATACGAGCCAGGAGACTCTCCGTCTGCCAAACTGGCAAACTTCCTAAGTGAAGGTGCCAGAAGGAAAAATAATTAATAAGCGCTTGTTGCTCATTTGTCTTTATTTATTTCATCAACTGTCAGACGAGAAAAGTGGTTTATGGACGAATTCCGCATTGATGCCGAGTAATTGTTCTTGAGGGCATTTTGACTTTAATGAAATTTTACAAAATTATTTTTTTCTTCAATTTAACAAAATGATCTTTTTATGGAAATTAAGCGCTAACTATCCAGTTTAGCTTAATTAGAATCAAAGGGGTTAATCAGTGAAATTTAACTTGAGATAAAATGTTGACTAAATTCAAACACTCGCCTCTCCTTTTCCCACAAAACATCCTTTTCCCACAAACTATCCTCTCTACCTGTGAGAGAAAATAAAGCTTTTCATAGTCTATTAAATTTCTCAGTGTTTAATAGAAGAAAACAAAGAAAGTAAAGCACATAAAAGAGAAGTAGAGGAGATGTCAGTCTCACTGAGGGTAATATCTGTCGCAGCAGCATGAACTGCTGTGTAATGAAACTGTGGAAGATGGACGACTGAACCTCGGGCCAATAACACATGGCTCATAGAGGGAGGCAACTTACGCTGGTGAGCAGCAGCCATTGTTGGGCCGAGTGCAGAGGAAACCCTGTGGGCTCTGCATCCCTCTTTACCTGCATGGGAGATCCAGCGGCAGCAGCAGGTAACCCTGAGAGGCCGTGATCCGTCAGTGTAAGAGTAAAGGATCGTGCAGCAAAATCACTCGGGGCCGATAATCAGCCTCCGACAGGACTGTTTCTCCATAGCTTCGTCTCTGACGGGATCGAAAGCCGACAGGTTTCCAGGAGAACAGTGAGGCTGGACGGTCAGAGAGTCTGTGTGCTGTTACAAGGATTTCATAAGAGACTGAGGCCGTTTCACACCTGCTTCATTTGATTCTGACTTTAGCAAGTGTTTAACCATCCAATCAGTCATGTGTTATGATAAACCGTCTCAGACTGAAGTCACATGGAGCCTGAAAACATCTGTGAGGCTTGAAACTCTGTTGGTTCTTCACACAGAACCTCACAGGTGTGAAACTTCCTGATACAATCAGTGAACAGGTGAAAGAAAACACCTTTATTCTCTGTTTTATTCATAAAATATGTGACAGGAAAAGTTAGTGACAGTGAGTTTAAAAGAGTCAGAACGAGTCAAATATCTGCTTGGTGACAAAAAGGAACAAAGTCAGAACATGATGGTGAATAAAGACAAACAGAGCCAGACAGATTTGTTGGAGGCAAATCTAAATACAGACAGAAGAAAAGAGGAAAGGAGTGAAGGCAGGAGTGACAGTTCTTCCCACAGAGTGAAAACAAAAGTCCACATGATCTCTGAAGTGTGAGCAGAAAGACAGAGAGCGATGAGATGGGACAGGACCGTCCAACCATCTCATCCAGTCCGGACACACTGACCTCAGTCAGGACGATGCCGAAGGACCGAGGATAGAAACCTTTATGACGTGTCTGCAGGTTCGTCCACTTCAGGCAGCATCTCTGTCCTTAAAGCTGTCAACTCTCAGAGTCTGAAGGCACAGAACCACGACGGGAACGATTTCAGCTGTCCGTAACACATCCTGAAGGAACCGAAAATGAATTCACAGCACTGGAATAAAAAAGGCTGAGGAAAAGGATCTGGTCGGTCGGTCAGCTTGACAAGTCGTCACAACAGAAAACACATGAAAACAACAAATTGAAGGTTTGAGCTTCAGCAGTCAGAAACCCAGAAACACGACATCCAGCCAGCTGACACACAGAAACAAACCCAAAGCCAACAGACCCGATGACTCCTGAAGCATCTTTGCACCATGAAGACCTGCAGTTCATCCACATAGAGAGCAAAGAGGATGCAGATCCATCTGAGGAGACCAACAGAGTCAGTGACTGCAGAGAGTTTCGGTCTGTTTGTTTGTGTGTTTGTGTTTGTGGACAGAAGGAGACATTTATGGACGTGCACATGTACAAATAATTACTGGAGATCAGGTTTGCCGGCTGAGCAGAAACATATTTTCATGTTAGATTTGCTGAAAGAAGCCAGCTAGTTTGTTGGAGCAACCACAGAAAAACTTGTTCCTCTGATGTGTTTTACAGCTGAATTTAACTGAACTTGTTGCATCTCTGACACACTTTTGTTCAGACCTTCATGAGGCTTCTCACTCCACTCCATCAGTCGTTTCTAAGTTCTGCATTGTGCAGCTTCAAGTGTCTTCTGTTTCAAACAGACGACCTGCATCTTCTTCACAAAGCAGAGCAGAAAGTCGTTTCTGTAACATGAAGCAGAAGATCAGAAACGTGACTCAGCCATGACTGTTCGAACCTGTTAGTTACGGTATTTCATTCAACACACACAGAAACATTCAGTTCTGTGAAAAGTCGGGAGAAGAGCTTAGCCTTACTAGCCTTCTTAGCACGCTAACATACGTCCTTAGACTCGCTGTGGAACATTCATGTCACCTCTCCTAGCCCGTCACAGACAGAAGCTGTGATTCCTCACCAGGACAACAGGGGGTTCAGGTCTCTGACACCACAAACCTGTTATTTCCCAACCGTTTGGTGTCTGCAGAAGCTGCAGTGTTTGAACAGAAGCAGTGATAAAACTCTCCTCCTCCACCAAGACTTGGGGTTTGGATTGTCAGTAACAACCTGGTTCCTGAAGGTGCAGGTTCTGATTCTTGTCGCAGTTTTCTGATTCTGCTGGATCTCTGAGGTTTGAACTGTGAAGCAGGAAGCTTAACAGACTTTTAAACTGTTAAAATCCATCCATCACCCCTGAGCAGGTGAAAAGAGGCCGGTGGCATCACATGTGTCACCTCTGACTGCAGGCGACTCCAGAACCAGAACCAAACCAGAACCCAGTTTGAAGAGGGTTTAAAGTCTGAACAAAAACATCTTAACGATGAAAAAAAGACACAAATCACATTCATGTGTGTCAGGATGCTGTTTTTTCTTTGCTCGTTCACTCTCATGAGGATTCTCTCTGAAACGCTTCGACCTCTTGAACCTCCTCCAGTTTTGTGACCATCATCTATTAAAGATGCTAATTTACTTCAGCAAACCAATCAATCGCAGCTTAAAGTGATTGATTGTTGGTTTTAGCCTCTGTTTTCCTGCAGCTCTCCTGTTGTCCTCTCTCTCATGAGCACATGAAAGCATGCTGACATGATGGTGAACGTGATTCATACCCACAGCATGCTGACATGATGGTGAACGTGTGATTCAAACCTGCAGAGGTTCAGTTTTTATGAACAGGATGAAAACCAGCTGACTGTGTTTGTGACGTCAGACTCCAAAATCATCTCAACTTCACTGTCAGAGAAAATGTGGGTTTAAAGGGGTCAACCTGAAAAAAAGATAAGATAAAAGTCGGACTCAGAGGTGGAAGTTTTATAAAAACAGGAATGAGATAAACGAAGTAAAACGCTGTTCACTGCATCTTTTTCTTCTTATTATTTTCTCTTCTTCTATTTTTTCTTCTATTTTTTTCTCTTCTTGCCTCATTCAGTAAAAAACTTTATCTGCTACAAAGAGCTCCTGTCCATTTTACCTTAACTTCAGCCTGTTTAAACAGAAGCTTCAACTGTTTTTTCAGTTTTTTTTTCTGATTTGCAATTATTTGATGCACAAAATCATAAAAATGCCTCATTTTTTAATTACATTGGCTCTAATTTCTGATCAGTTCCTGCAGGTTTGAGGTGAAGTTGATGATTTAAAGGCAAAACAAAGATTATTAACACTCAAAGCAGCTTTCATACATGTTATGGTGTAATGATGTGAACATGGATCTTTGCTTTGCTCCTCTAAAACAACCCTTTTATTTCTCTTTATCGCCTCCTGCCTCTCATGAATTGTATATAAATGGGAAAGCTGCCCGGCTTTCTGGCTTTTTACCCTTCAGGCGAGACTGTGAGCACGAATCAAGATAGCAGCTTTTCATTTAGCGATAGCAGCTCTCAGCTCAAACAATATTGAGATGTGAGAGTGTGTTTCAGTCGTTTCCCCTCCAACTTTATCTCTAATACCTGTTATAGCTCGGATCCACTGATAAGATGTGTGACAGCGATACACAACACGATACGATTCAGCAGCAAACTGCTGTTTCTCTTCATCTGAAGTGGATTTTAAAGTGAGATTTTTAAGTTTTTGTGCTTCACAGCGTGATAGTCGACTTAGTCTGCAGACTGCCTGTGATCTGGACAGTTAATGGATTAGAAGACACAGATCTCCCTTTTGTTTTGTTTAAAGTACGATTCTAAAGAGTCAAACAGTTTTGATTAATTCTTATCATAAATCCAAAGTTAACCAGTTTATTTCCAATGATTCCTAAAGAGATCTGTGTCTTTAGAATATAAACTTATCATCCACAGAATCGAGGTGTTTGAAAGATATTTAACCTTTTTTTCCTGTGATAATGGACATGCTGTAGAAATCAAATCCAGAGGATGACAGTCAGCGTTCCAGCTGTTTCTGAACGTCTTCTGCAGATGCGAAACCGCGTTTTCAGATATTTACAACAGTGAATGACAGGAAGAAAGAAAGAGATGGGTCATCACCTCATCTGCTCTTAATAGGAGAAGCACCCTGACGTGACCTTTGACCTCTGTTGGTGGCCATGTGAGCATCTGATTGTCTTCATGTTCCTCATCAGTGGCGTCTGTGGGAATCAAATTCCTAAACTTCTCATCTGAACTCTCAGCCTTTGAGGCCATGTGTGTGTCTCCGTATCTGGTGAGATGGATGCCTTTATTATCCCTGAGGAGGAGCTCTTTGTGTTTATGCATCTGAGCCTTTTCTACCTCTGACTATTAAAATTTAGTCTCCTCTTTCTTCCTCGGCATCATGAGCTTCACAGTGCAGTGTTTCCACCTGCTTACCTTCAGAAAGAACACTTTCATTGACATGCTCCACTGCTGTAAAACATCAAACGTCTGGAGATAAATTCAATAAACCCACGGGACTGCTGCACAGAGCCCATTTGTGTGCTTTCCGGCTTGTAAAAGTCGATGAACATGAGCCTCAGAAAGAGCTGAAACTTCCTGAGAGTTTTTCTTTCTGTCTCTGAGGGAAACGCTGCTGCAGAAGTCAGAAACAAAGTGGCAGAGCTGCTTCTGTAAGGTGCCCTGAAGACAAGCCAATATGAACAATAACGCTCCTCTGAGTGCAGCACTAACACTGTGTGTGTGTGTGTGTGTGTTAGTGTATTTACGTGTGGGCGAATGAGTGTGTGTGAATAAACATGAGAGCGAGTTGTCTTAAGTGCATCATGAAGCAGAGAGCTATGAGGCAGGAATAATTACAGGAGAAAGTGAAGAAGCTGTGAAGAGGATGAGGGAGCTTTGAGAAGGAAAAGATGGACGAGCTCCGATAAACAGAATACGATTATAAAGAAAATAAGGAAAGTGTGAGTGGAGAAACAGGGGAACGTGGGAAAAAAGGTTCAGTTTGATCATAAGACTAACTGACATTCATCAATATTAGATCTGTTTGTTAAAATACAGGCAGTGAAAGCAGATGAGTCTGTGTTTTGGATGGAGAAACTTTAAACTGATGCCTTTTTAAATGACTCACATGATGTTTGACACAAAATCAGATCAGAAAATCAGCAGAAAATCAATCAGTGATTATTTGTGTCAGATTTGCATCATATTCCCGAAAGTTAAAAATCATAACAGAAACAGATTAATTTCTACCATGATGGGATTTTTAAAAGGTGATTTCACTTAACAACCTAACTTCAGGTGCCGAGGACCAATCAGTGGCCTCCTCTGAACAGAATCAGCACAGGAGAACCTGCAGGTCTCTCACTGATGAAGAACCAACAGAGGAGCAGTGAGAGGGATGAAGGCTGCTGATGGCTGAAGAGCCTGGAGCTCCTGAAGCTGCAGCAGGTGGTCACATCCACTCTGAGGACATCAGAGAGGAGCAGGAAGGCCTCCTCCATCGATGGCAACCATCTTATCTGCTGTGCTGCCTTCAGTCACTGCGACGCTGTGGAGTCTGAGGCAGAAACCTGCAGATATTAATGCAGCCAGAGTCCACAGAGACCTGCAGGCCTGGAGAGTTGGACAGAGAGGTTTTCTGCTTCATGTGACCTGGTTCGAGCTCTGCAGCAGCTCCTCATCGTAGGAAACATTCAAATAAACCTCCTGAAGCACAAAACCAGCCTGATGAACCTCTGAGATGGCTCTTATAAACAACTGAGCAGAAATCCAAAACATCTAAATCTGCTCTGTGCTGTTCGATGGTTCATGACCCCCCCGTTCATCTCCTCCCACACACACACAAGTTCACTGTATGTCACTGAAAATAACAAACATGTGACGAAACCCTGTGTGCTCATCAGAGAAGCTTCAGTGCAAATTCACCCATCTGTGATCAGAAGAGCCTGAGAAGTTTGAGGAGAAGCAGCACGAAGACGTGAGGAACGAACCTGAAGACCTGAAGATGAGGCCGGCAACACAAGGAGGAGATGGTGAAGATCTGAGTCGCACTCGTCCGGAATACAGCTGCATATGACGAGTACAAGACGTCTTGTGTCAAACGAGGCGGGGGGGTTGACTGTGACAGCCGACGGGCTCGTTCGACCGTCTGATAGGAACAAATTAGACCTCAGCAGACTTCAAAGACGCTCTTAATAGCTGCTCGGTGTCATTATGTGATGCAGAGCATCAGCTCCAGTGAAACCGTGTCTGCAGGCAGATCTGCTCACATGCTAATTATTGTGTAAGATAATGATGAAGTGACATCAAAGCAGGGACACCGAAACACATACGGAGCTGACGGAGGAAGTTCAGTCACCAAAACACACTTCCTTTATATATTAACTTACAGTAAATGATCAACTCCAGGAAACAGCATTTTAGGGGTTAAAGTTATTAACACACATGAGGAGGATTCCTGTTAAAGTCCAGTTTTACTGTTAAACACTGTTTGGACTTTTCACTCTGCCCGAGCAAAAGCAAAAAGCAGATTTCCAGCAGCTGAATCAGGTCTCATATCAATGTTTTATCAGTCAGGAACGAACGTGGCCTCAGCAGGTGAGTCCTGATCAGCTCCTCTGCTCTGTGATTTCACAGGTTTAATCACGTTATGTGGTTTCAAAGCTGTGGCAAGTCTGACTGGAAAGACGAAACTCTGCCTTTTTCTGCTGCATTTAACATGGAAAACTAGCTGAGAGAAGCAGCACCATCATCATCATCATCATCATCATGTGATATCGGACACCTTGCTGTGTTGGAGGTGTGTGTGATACAGTTATGTGTTTAATCATTGAATAAAATTAAATTCTCTTTGGTTAAACGATCCCCGCTGATCCCACTGGCTCCACAGGTGTTTTTTACCTGGATGCCTTCATTCACTCAGCATCCAGGAACCTTCACTGCTGATGATGATCCACAAGTCAAACTCCGCTCAGCTGAACAACCTAAAACGCATCACCATGAACTTTCCCCTGCATCGTTCGTGTCCCCTTAAATTTTCTCATCAAAGAAGAAAGAAAATGACTTAAACATTTGACACAAACCTCTGAAGCAATAATCACTGAATAATCATTGAATAATCTGAAGCATATAATAATTTCTGTCCACAAACTGACAGCCAATAACATGTTGAGCTTTCCAGCCAATGAAAAATCACCGTGAGCAGCTTCTGACCACAGAATCGTCTTCAGTTTGCAACCTGAGCAAGAAAACACCTTCAGCTGACTAAACTTCATCACTATGATTCATAAATACAGGACAAACAAATGCAGGAAACAAGTAAAACACAGCAGTTTGATGTGAAAACACACATGAACATTCCTCAGTGTCAGAAACACACAAACACAAACACACACACACACACACACACACACACACAGACTCTGAGAGCCGCCATGCTGTTTTTCACCTCCAGAGACACTTTGGTACAAACAGTAAATTGCTTCAAATAAAATAATTTATAAAACAGTAAAAGGAGCTCGTGACCTTCTTGAAGCCGGCAGAAGAAGGGGAAGATAAATTGCATGTGGTGAAACACCACAGAGCAGCTTCTGCAGTCACTAATAAAGTGCCTTGCTCGAGGGCACGTTCACAGGAAGTCTGCAGAGATGAGGACATTAATCAGCTGCTTCTCTCTGTCAGACTCTCCCATGTGGCCCATCAGTTTGAACCTGCAGCACTGACCATCACACAGCAGCTTCTCCATGAACCAGCTGCCGAAACACAAAACTTCCACGTTTCTCACAGTAAAATAAAGTCGAATTAAAGCAGCAAACGCAGCATCTCAGCAGCAAACGTTGCAGGATGGAACAGACACTGGCTCCGCTTTGTCTTCAGCTGCTGCATGTTTTCTAAACCTGTCTGCTTTTAAAATACAGCGAGCTGTAAACAAGACCCGTAACTTATTTCTTGGCAGAAAGCAGCTGATTTGATTTCAAAGGTGTCACACAGACATACGGAAGGTTCGTACATCCTGTCAGCTGAGTGTCTCTGGCAGCCAAACGTGTTGAAGGCTTCTGTTTGGGGACTTTGGCTCCAGGAAACAGACAAAATGAAGAACGAGTTTTAAAACGGTGCCAGTTTTTCTCTCCCTCTCTCTGTCTCTGCTGGTGCAGCAGCTCAGGTGTTGCTTTGACTCATTCAGAGCAAATCTGTGAGGATCTTCTGAGACCACGTGCCTGAACCTCAGCGTCTTCACTGAGCCTGACACACACAGATCCTGGATCAGCACCATCACAGAGCTGGTTATCGAGGAGCTCAGTTACTGATGCTCATATTTATGTAGGTGTGAACGATATAAGAACACAGGAGGAACAACAGAAGCTGCAGAAAACAGTCAGCAGGTTTTAAAGTCAGGCTTGGACTGTAAATCAGTGTTGGAGTTATAATGTTTGGAGCTAAACAGCAGCAGCTTCAGTGTTTTTGCGCCTCTGAGGAGCCAGAAACACTTTGAACTCCTGTGTTTTTATGATCCAACAGATAATTTGCTCTTTTAAAGATCATTTATGGTGTTTAATGATTCTCCTGAGCTATGAAACATCTGCTGCAATGCACACTTCTGTCCACGTCAGTTTGACGCTGATCACTCAGCTTTCTGCAGATCTGATTGGTCATTAGTCAGCCGGTTACCATGGTGACATACTCCAGATGATGTGTGTGTCCTGGTGTGTGTGTGCATGTGTGTGTGCGGACGAACGCAGCAAATATTTGACACAAAGTTCAGGTTGAGCCTCGTTAACTTCACTCTGTTTCTTATTGCATCGAGTGTGTTAACAATGCAAAGTGTAATCTGATTACTCTGGCTGTTTTTGTGAACATTCTTCCTGATGTCACGCTGACATGGCGGTTTGGCTTCAGCACAGAACGGAGGTTTGATCTGTTCAGAGTCCTGCACTTTGTGAAGTCTCATCCTCCTTCTGCTGCTCAGGTTCAAACTGCAGCTGCTGCTCATCTGCTGGTTCCTCTTTCGGTTCTCCAACGATTCAAAACATCTCTCTGATTTTCTCTGTTTAACTCAATCAGCAATTTAATATCTCAGTTTTCAGTTGTATGTTTAAACACTGTAGTGAAGGTTTGGTTAAGTGCAGGCACAAAAGCCACTTGGTTCAGGTTTTGGATCGAAACACTAAGTTTTGTTTCCAGAAACACGACTGGAAAATGTCTCAGTGTCTCATTACAGAACCTAGTTTTTGTCTGCTGATAAGAAAAGTGATGAACATCTTCGATTCTTGACTTTGGAATAATTCAAAAAAACATGGGAGTTTTTTTTCCTTGGAATAAAAGTTCCCACTGATCATAATCCAGGCAGAGTCCTGAATAAAAATCAGCAGATTCTTTGGGAACTTTGTTGGTTTGTCTTACTGACTGTTCCAGTTATTCAACATGAGAACCTGAGGAGCAAACGCTCTGCTTATCTGAAGATCTGAAGACCAGAACAAACATGATTTCTGTTGTTAAACAGCAGCACAGCGAGCCGGCAGGTCGCCGACATGAAGACAAACCAGGACAGTTTCCTCTGTGGTTTCCTTCCCTCAGTCAGAAACCCTGCAGGTCACAGGAAGCTAATTACTGCTTCACAAACTGGGGTCTGAAGGTTTCCACCATATTTTCTCCTCACAGGATGACAGCAACAGAAACACATTAAAAGAAGCTTTGTTCTCACCCGATCATTTGACTCTTAACTGATGGAGGCGACACTCAGCTTAACGGCTGGAACCGGTCACTTGTCGACGCTCTGTGTTTCATAAACTGAGATCTGATCGAGTGTGTGCTTAGATAAGTCAAATAAAGGTTAATATTTCCCATCAACACATCACTCAAAGTAAAAATTTACTCCTTGAGTCTCAGCAGCACAGAAAAAACATCACTGAATGTGTTTTCTTTGCAGTGTTTCTGTTTGAGAAAATGAAAACTGTTTAAACCTTTAACAAAATACTTTGATGAAACTGGGATCAGTGCTTTTATTGTGAAAGTTTTAATTGGTGATTAAAGAAAAACAGAAAGATGCTGCCGTATTTGTTTCCTCAACAGAACACAGACCCAAACACAAACTGGTTTAACAATCTATTTATGATCTGATGCTGATGATCTGATGTAAACAGGAACATGGAGGACAGGAGGGTCTGTCTCTTTAAAAACTCGGTTTCCTCTGGTTCAGAATCGATTGCATTCTCGTCTCCATCTCTCTGTTGCTCTCACATCGTTTATTCTGACCTTTTGTCCGTTCAGGCGTCTTTACATTCGTCTTTTCTGCAAACATCAGTGACTCAAGTCAAGTTTAGCACCTTCATCATCTCCGCATGAAAACAACGAAACACCAGAACATCTGAGAGACAAAAAGGGTGAAAAAAGAAAGTGAAAAATACAAAAAAAGCCATAAATGTAACAAATAATATTATAATTTCAGTTTATGTTAAGGATGCAGGCTATACAAATTAACTCTTAAAAGTCTTTTCTCTAAATTGGAAATATTGTCTTTAAAACATGAAATATTAGTTTTAAATGAAGAATCCAGTTCTTGGTAAATGTATTTAAAAATGAATTCGTAAACAAGAATATTTAATTAAAAACAAGTTCATTTTGAGGTCAGAAAACATGAACATTATCAGAGAATAATGAGATACAAATGTTCATTTTCACAAAGACATTTAAGAGAAAGTTGTTGAGAAAGAATCGACATAATTATAACGACGACGATGATTAAAGGACAGACTGTTTGAAACACACTGAGCTTCTCCTGTGACTTCCTGTCCTGTAACTTCCTGTCTAAAACTGTCTTCCTAAAACTCTTTCCTTTATGTTTCAGCAACTCGTCTCATCACATCATCACCGTGTGACTCTGGAGCTCATGAAGTCCTGCTCGCTCATGTCTTCTGGCCTCCATCCTGAAGGTGAAGAACCACTGAAGCTGCTGTGGAAATTATTCAGAAGTGTTATCCCAGAAACACACACACAAACACACACGTGTATATGACCTGTTAGAGAGGGGTGTGTTTGATGGTAAAATGGTCGGCTCTGTTGTAACTGGGATGAGCGGGTAATGATGGAGGATGCGGTCCAGAGGCAGTGATGCAGGATGGAGATGGAGAGCGTTTGGACGTGAACGGCGGAGAGACGAGGGGAATCATGGCTGACAGAGGCGGCGTGGAGGCTCCGGGCCGGCTGACAGCAGACGAGCCGCTGTTTTGATCATGTTACTGAATCTGTAAACTTGATTTGGCCTTGACATGTGTGAAACCGCCAAGCCGTTGCAAAGGATCGTGGGAGAGTCAGGCCGGATGCTGCAGACTGACGGGCTGATGGGAGGTCGAGGTGCAGAGGGGGAGGAGCAATAAGCTGACTGCTGACAGGTGTGTGTGATGACCAGAGCTGAGAGTCTGGACAGCCTCACACACACACCACACACACACAAACACAGGCAGATGATAAGAGGCAGAAACAGACAGCGGAGCGTCGGGAACACAGAGGGAGGGAAACACATCAGGAAACTCTGCTGTTGTTGTATTTTGTAATAATTGAACTCTGATTCACAGTTTAAACTTTCTGTAATAATTTTCATCTCAGAGCTTTTTGCTGAACAACGTGGAAGCAAATCTTTTTAATGTTTCTGTGTTCTGTAACACTCTAACAGAGGAATTTAAAAAGACACCGGCTGTTTTTCTTTAACTCCGCTGCTCTGAACAGTCATTTGAGAAGCTGCTGAATTCCTTCTTCAGCAGAGAAGAAGAACTGTCAGAGTGGGAGGAAGGAAAAAACATCTGGGTCCAAGTGAAGAACAAACACACTCTGCAAAATGGAGGGCAGGAGATGTCGAGCTGGTTAGTGATGCTGCATTTTCACTGCAAACACCAAGATGGAGTCTGCAGAAACATGTGAAAGTGCTGCATAGAGTTCGAGGGTTCAGGCCGGAGGACACGAGGCCAAAGTTTTCTGTCTGAAGGTGGAAACACAGAGTTTACACAGAAACAAATCGCTCATGAAGAAGATTCAGTGACAGGAGAGCGAGAGAAGGAAAGACGGAGACATCAAGAGTTTTCAGGACAAAAGGTTCAAGTGAAGTCGAGAGTCTTTGGATGAAAAGTCTGAATCAAGAACAAAGACTGAAGATTTGATGCTCTGCACATGAAGAAGCAGCAGGGAGACGAAGAGGAGATTTCACGTGTGTGTGCAAACACCCTGCTGTCTGCCTGTCTGTCCATCAATCTGTCTAACTGACTGTCAGTCTGTCCGACAGTCAGCAGATACAAAACAAAGTTGTATTTTTATGTTTGTCCTCAGCACCTCTCCTGCTGTGTCTGTGTGTTTGTGTGTGTGTGTGTTTGTGTGTGTGTGTGTGTGTGTTACAGGCGTGTTCATTAAACTTCACAGGATCAGAAAACTCTGCGACCTGTGCCGAAAAGATCAGTGTGTGTCAGGCTGCTTTGTCATCCTGACTTCCTGGTTCATAAAGCAGAACACTTCCTGTGCAAACAACAAGGTGTTTTCAGGTCGACGGCACCTCGGCGGCTCGTTCTTTGCTGAATGTACAAGGTTGAATCATGTGAGGAAGCAAAGCAGAATTATTGCCGCCTGCTTCTGTGAGATAAATGTGTTTTAAGGGGTAAAATTCAAGTGTTGTTTCATGTTTAGAGCGACTTCTTTGAATAAAGTCCACATAAATCTCTGAATAACAGCCGTCTGCCTCCTTATTCCAGCTCTTATTACACAACAAAACGTGCATTTGTGTGTTTTTCTGAGGGAAGTGAGAGATGAAAGAGAAACCCAGAGAGGAAGCGACAGCCATCCACGCCGCTTACAACCACTTCTCACATTCTGCCGAGTCTCCAGGCACAAAGTCTGAGTCGTCCTCATTTCTCTCACAAAAACAGGCCGCGAGACCGTCCCAAACACGAGAACATCAGGCCGCTTCATCCTCACGCTCATGTTTCCTCTGATTCAGGAGACGTTTCCACCGGCAGACTCCTGCAGTTCAGCTGCCGATGTGAGGACTTCATCACCGTCACGTTGGGTTTTTTCATCTCTGCAACAAATAAGACTGTTGTCTGCTTTTAATGAGACGTCCTTCAGTCTGTTGTTGTAAGCTGATGCGGCGCTTAATGGCCAATCAGAGAGTTGCCAGGCAACAGTGTGTGTGGACGGACGTTTGAAAGGGCGAGCGGTCGAGAGGACGCCATGGTCACATGATCACACTGATCTCATTAAGAGGCTCATAGGAACCATGATGGCCGGTTTGTCTGACTGTCTGACTGTCTGTCTGTCTGTCTGTCTGTCTGTCTGCCTGCCTGCCTGCCTGTCTGTCTGTCTGTCTGTCTGTCTGCCTGTCTGCCTGCCTGCCTGCCTGCCTGCCTGCCTGCCTGTCTGTCTGTCTGTCT
>JAPZDV010000149.1:0-15032 GCA_029814665.1 Acanthurus lineatus
TGCAGTCACTGAGCTGCTGCTGTTGCTGCTGCTGCTGCTGCACCTGGTTGTCTGTGTTTTGGAAAAAAAAGAATCTGAAATGACATTTTAAATGCCCATTTCAGAGAGTTAATAAGTTTCCTAACAACTCATTTACAATTCTAGGCAAGTCCAATAAGATAAAATAAGACAAGATAATCCCTTAAAAATTTTCATTGGGACAGGAAATTATATATGGATGCCCTTTGTTTGGCAGTTTATTAGGTGTATGTTAAATGATGAACAACTGTCATAGTTAAATAGCTGGTATTTTGGCCTTGACTAAATTACCAATCAGAACATATTTTGAATCACCCCATCAAAGGAAGAAGTTACTTATTTGTTCAATACAATATTATTCTTTTGTAGTATGGCTGTGTATGCATGAAAATTTTATTTAACACTCGCTAACACAGACAGGTCAATACTCACTACAGACACACTGACTAAGCTCATTCATGAACATTAGATCTTAAATTAATAACAGGGTCAATTCCAGCTCTCAGAGAGATGCAAATATTTGTCAAATTTGTGCTACATAACCAGAGAAAACAGAGAAAAAGGGTTAAGGTAATCCTTTTTACTTAGAGGGTTAAAAAACTCATAAACACAACTGCTAGTGGAATGGGTGACTTTTCTCTTAAGTGGGCTTGGTTTTGGTTTGTCTGTTTTGTAGGCTAGTTAAAAAGAAAAAGTGACTCATGGTACATGTTCTTGATAGCAATTAAAATGAGAAAAGGGTAACGCAGTGTAGAATCTTCATTTATATTAAATCAGCGCTGCTTTGTTTAATAGTTTGATCAGATTTTGGTGAACTGTCCCACTCTAGATCCAAGAAAGAAAGCCCTCTGTCTTAATCTAACTTCTTTACTCTTTGTCTGAGGACGGGGGCATGCAAAAATGCTAAGCCGAAACAACAGCTTTAAGGTCAACAAAAATTCCAAACACTAATAATTATCTTTTAGCCTTCTGCTTGTATTTAAACCACTGATGACATGTGGGAAATCAATAAGTAGAATGCTTTTTGGCCTACTTGGTCTAAAAGAAATGTAGGATTGTTCAAATTAATGAAGTACCAAACAGACATTAACATCTGTTAGCTGTTTAGATCTACAAGCTGCAGGATCTGTTTGCCTTTTTTATTTAGAAAGAGTTGCCAATCAAAGCAATTTTTATGGCTGACCATGTTTAATGGACAGTAACACACTTTACATAAAAAAGATCTGTGAAGAGGTCAAGCCATATGAGGTATGATGCCACATGAGTGGCAGAACAAAGTTACTCCATCACTAGACACTACATCACTACAATACTGTAGGGTAGTAGCGACACAACAACTCTCAAGCACCTTACTACTAAAAGCTATCACTGAGACTACAGCATAAGTTAAATTAAATGAGTATCCCAAATTTAACAGGCAGCAGCAGCTGCTCCTGAGAACAGGTAATTTAGTTAAATTGGTAAATTATACATAATTGCATTAGTCTCATTTGGTCCACAACATACAAATAAATACTTTAAATAAATGATTGATTGATAAAAATGCTGATTTTAAAAAAAGCCAGCAAAGTTAAGGATAAAATTTGAATACTCACCACACCATTTGAACTGTGTACACCAGTCAGGTTGATCTTGTTCACAAAGCGGACAATAGGAGGGCGCTCTGGGTATTTGGTTCCACATTCTATTTTCAGACTGTATATTCTGCCTTCAAAGTTAGTCTGCAATTGAAGAAAGGATGACAGGTTATCTCAAAGTGTGAGAGTGGGGGGATTTTTGATGGTGTGTGGTGTGAAATAAATGTGTTGCCATTCATGAACCACATTTGTTGACTAAGTTTGACAGTGCATTCTTGAAACAGCAGTTGACAAAAAAATATCCAGTTCCCCTTACTCGCTTGTTTTTAAGCTTTTGACCATTTCACAGAAAATTCCTCAACATCTTCAGTTGCATGACAATGAGATAAACCTTATCTGCTGATAAAGTGATATGATTATACATTTTATTACATGCTCAAGAAAAGAAGGGTAACGGTTGAGAAACCACAGAAATCTTCTTGACGACAACAAATTAGTGGAAGGAAAAATTTTTGTTAAAAGATGTACACACATATAAAAGAGATGAGAAAAGCCTTGGTTTGGATTACAGCTGCTGTGTCTGCACACAAAAGTAATTTGAACTCCTTATTCTGACGTTTGGTTTTTTAAGTCCCAACAATTATACTCCTCATAAAATATTAGGAAGGTCTAAGGGTCTGAAAACATAGATACCATTGAAGACTTGTGAAGAGCAGGGCTAATATTGATTACTGTTTGAAGGCAGTTGCAGGGAACAAGAATAATTAATGCACAGAAAATCAGATATTGGTCCGCAGAAACTGTGACAAGTGCTCCAAGCATTTTGGGTACTCATGTATAAGCATGCTTCCATAACAACCAGTCTACCATCAGTGCTTAAGGAACAAGGTTAACACTTTGAATTTTGCAAAAATACAAACTAACTAGTGCATGCATGCACCTCACTTTATTTCTAAACCACATAAGGAAGTTCTACATCATCTTTACTCTTAGGAGAGTAGTCAGAACCATGAAACTGCCAAAGGAAACACAACCACCCACAATGTTGGCAGTTCCAGCTCAGAGCCTGTAAAGCTGCACTGAAACAAAATCTATACAAACTCAAACAAATCCAACTCCCTCAGAACACATTCACTCTTCTGACATGTCCATCTTAGATTTAAGGTTGGTTCTCACCAATGATGTCCCCTATCAATTGGATTCCCATTCAGAAGGTTTTGGTTTGATTTGATAACTGATATGATTTGACTTAATAGAATATAGATTCAGTCATGAATACGTCTGCAGTAAAACCAGATTCACTTATATGTGAAAGAGACTTTAAATCTCAGAATATATAGCTTTGGCACTTTACAGGTGTTATTTTCCAAGGCTGTTAAACAACAAGAGGACAAGGCAAAAACTTAAAAGATTGATCTTGAGATTTTGCGAATCAATACAAGATCATTTAGATAACACTGATCTGAATTGAAAAATGATTACTTAAATTCCAGCCCTATTCACAGTTCAGTTCAATGTCATGCATTCCTAATATACAAAAAAAAAGATGATCTAAGCTTTACCATACTGAGATTAACACAGTTAAAGGTGTGAAAGACCTTGAGAACTTGCTGGAAATCCATCCGAACTGCAAAAACTGCCTGTTGCCTGCCACTCCTCATCTGTTTCACTGTGTTAGCAAAAGTCTTGTTGTTTTACAACTATCAATGATTAAAAGCATTAGCTACATGTAGATTTAAAATAGGCCTGAATGATCAATAAAATTTTCTTCAGGTTTTTTGTAGTTGTCCTGTATGATATTTACCTGTTTTCAGATCAGTTCATTACTGCACATTCTTAACAAGAATGAACCATAACATCATCACAACCTCATGAAAGACATGCACACCATTTAAGATTGTGCTGCCCTTGCTGCAATGCAAGTGCAGCACACCCACATGGCAAATAGAGCACAGTCTCTATTTACCATGTCGATGGCACTTTATTTTCTTCCAAGACAAGCTGATGACTCAGGTCATTAAATGCAACCTGTGCCCAATACTGTCAGTTTTTTTTTACTTTGAACAATCCTGAGCTGTGTTAAATGGTCCATTTTTCTTCAAGGGACATTGGATCACAGCAAATTTTACAATTAAATGCATAAGAGGAAATCTATTGCCCAATGGAAGGAAAAGTATGATGTATTTGAGTGTTTAAGGGCTTGAGGGTGGCTTACCCTTGGTGGGCCGATGATCGTGCCATTCCAGTGAGTTAGCGTCATGTCGTTATTATCTACAGGGCCCCAGCTCACTGTACCGTCTCCACCTCCCTTCTGGCCTTCCTCTAGTTCATCCAGCAGCCTAAAGTTGCGGGGAACTACAACTTAATACACAGACGGAAAAAGACGTAATTCAGTGACTGTCTGTCTAATCACACACAGAGAAAATTCAGTCACATCATTCTAAATTATAGGCTAACATAAAGTAAGGTGTACATAAAAAAGAGTGCCTCCAAGATCACTTACAAACATATTTACATATTGGCAATATCACTGATTCTTACTTTAACATAACATTATTTAGCATCTTCCCAGTTATACAAATATAATTATATAGGCAAGATTAAAAAGGACTGTTTTTTAAGTTAAATTTAACTATTTACAGTAAATATTTATGTAAAAAAAAAGGCTAAACGTGATGTGATGTTTGCTTGACTGCATTGCTGAAACTCGGAATTGACTCATTTTATAAGCTCGCACGGGTTTGTGACTAATTACATCCCTAGTTGTGGTAACCTATGGAAGATCATCAGTCCTGCCATGCTGCTTCCAGAACACCTGTTCTTTAAGTATTTCATGCAAGTGCAAAGAAGTGTCCTTCATACGTTTCATTTTAGAACAACTAAAATACCGGTGTTTATTTCTGGCAAATAGCAGTAAAGGACATATACAACTGCAAAACCTATAAGGTCAGGAATTTCCATAAATTTGTTGGAAAATACCATCGATGAGTTGTCTAACAGTCGGCTGCGATTATCAATCAACATCTGTCATTCAGGTGGCTGATATTTCTTTAACACGCCTTTTGAAACAGCTGATTCTTTATAACCATGATGTCATTAATAAAGTCTCTTTCATTTACCCGTTGGCACATTCACAACTACTTAACAGCACTGAATTTGTAAAATTCATTTGACAGTTTAAATCATTTAAACATTTTCTACAACCTGCCATTTTGTAACTTTATCAGCTTTGGTGTAGCCAGCAGTGGTACTTAAAGTTGCTTGCTCTTAAGTTTTCAAACCTTATCAAATTAACGTAACGTTACAACACATAACAACATACTTTTCAGGACATATAATTACACTGAGTAACAGCCAAACCTCGTTTCAAGCTGTTTCAAACAAGTAGATAAAGTTGAAACAGCTTGGGTTCTGTTTTTACTGACGAGCTTCTTCCGCGCATTTCTTCCGGAATGCAATGACTCTTCAGTTGCTGAACAGGGCTGTGATGTCAGCTAACTTAACGTTATCCAAGCCAACAACTTATCTATCCATCAAGCTAGTAGCGGGCGTAGCCGCATTCCAAATAAAGTAACCCACCGGTATCCCTAACAAATGTGATCTGTGGTAAGTACTTAATCGTGCTGAAGTCTTTTCTTTGACCGGGAAGATTCAGTATGATACATCAAGGTTGTTTCAGATGTCCGAATACTGCTCAAAGACCAGCTCGGCTAGTCAATGAGCTAGCAAGCAACGTTAACGTTTGGACATTTGTGATACACCTGATAGAGCTAAAACCCTCATGAAGCCAGACTCTGAGAGATCGTAAAACTACCCTGAAGCTAATATCTTATGCTGGAAACTGAGCTAAGCGAGCAACATCAACAACACACAAAAATACGGTCTGAACTGTCGGTGAAGTCGGCTTACCTCTGGTGGCCGCCATCTTTGTCTCTGTCTGCTTATCGGAAGCGCGCACGTATGGCGTTCACTTGGACGCGTCCGCCGTGAGATAAAAATAACTTTAAGTTAAATTTCTTCAATCATTAATATTTAATTTTCAGTTGCTCTATGTTATTGACATAGTTGTGACTCTAAAATTAAATGTCATCACTAACTGCCCCTACTCATCGACTGTGACACAACTCTATGTCAAAACGCAGAGCAGCTGTTGGTGTAGCTTTTGCTTAATTTTAAACTATTAGCACGGTTTAAAACAGAGTGTCCATAACATTTAATTAAAAGTGTCAATTAAAATGATGAGGTGCAAACAATATGAGCTCGGGTCACACTGACAGCCCATACACACTGTCGGGAGTGCTTAATAAAAGAACGGCTTCGCCATCTACTGGACAATGCGAATAGTATCCGAGTAAGAGATGCTACCTTTTTATCCCTGTTTAAGAACAGAAATCAGTTGCCTCGACCATGTGAACACTGAAACAGGTTTTGCTTGCTGTAAGCATTGCTTGTGGACACTGACCAGATAAACAATTGACCTATCTTTTAACTAGTGCCCCACACAACAGCCAAACATGTTTGGCCTGACTTGCTTTTTTGGATAGGCCTACTTCTAAATGCCATGTTGGCGAAAAGGTTATACTTAATTAATGACACGTAATTTTCACTTTGTCGATAATTTTTTTTTATCAATAAAATAGTAAAATGTTTATGTTTTGCATAAAGGATACTCTTGTCCTCGGGAGCTGACAATTCTGTCTAGAAATCTAGTTTGTAGCTGTGATGCCATCTGCTTGCATAAATCACAGCTGTTTTCAACGTCAGTAACGGACTTTGAAGCTCAAGGTGTAAATGCACATGTACAATGTAAGACTCTACAATTCAAGTACAGCTAACACACTTAATCTGCTGATGAATTTTGTCTTTTACTAATATCGATTCAGTCACCACCTGTCAAGGACCCCTGAGTTCTTTTTTCTATGTTAATCATAATTCCGTGTTTTGTTTTATTTTCGTAACCATTGTCTTGTCTCATTTCAGATCTGTTAAGTTTCCCTGCTTGCATGTGATTGCTTGCTCTTTTTTCTTAGATATTGGATTTTTTCTCCTTCAGTTTTGTATGTTCAAATGGCATATTTATTAAAGCTCACTTTTTGATTATTAACCTTGCATTTGGTGTTTTCATTTGGGATCTTTTTTTAATCCTGTCGGAGTCAAGTTATTTTTCATTAATTTATTTTGACATACATATAATTGATAATTGGATAAGTACATCATCAGACATAGTATAAATCAACGCAGGTTTTCTCAATCTGAACATGAGTAGATTCACAGAACGCTTTTAAAGCATATGACAAATTGCAAATATGAACGAATCTATTAGCAGAGTGGCATATTCTACAAATGAGAAGTGAACTATAATTTTAAACAACTCATACAAAACTTAAACATGCAATTCAGGCTAAAAGCATTAGAGTTGCAGCAGCCAGAAAGATTAGAAAAAGGTTGCATAGATTACATTTTTTTTGTTTCATATTTTTGTTTTTTGTTTTTTTTTTTGTGGTGGAGAGTTTTAATAGTTCCCACCCTGACTTTAGGGATCTAGTTATATTTTCACCACTACAAAAGAGTAAATGTTAAAAATCAGTAGACTTCTTGCCTATTTTTTTTTTTTGCAGCCTTTACATATGATTGATACGCAACCTCCTTCATATGGAGCAGCAAGATGTCAATGTTACAGTTCAGACTGTACTTAATACTTAAACATTCAAAGGAAACTGTGGCCAAGTGTGTGTGAGGATCGTGCTGAAAATGAGGGACTGCTTCACTACAAAAAATGATATATAATTTTCTTTTTTTGGCAACGATAAAAATGTGGACATTTTTTTTTTCTGTCAGTAGATATGTTTAATTTCTACATGCATTTTAAAGTACATGCTAGCATTTTCACAGGATGTTTGACTGAATCACTAGCTCTAAATGGGAATTAAAAGAGAGCAGAATCTTGACTCTAAAAAGCTGTCTTAATAAAAAGTATTAAAGTAAACAGGAGCAGCACTAGCTAAAGAGGCATCCCATGGTGGCACATTTTCCTGGCAGTCTGTATGGTATTTTGTCAACTGAAGTGGCACCCAAAGGACACTTCATCTCATTTTGTCAGCTGAGAGGGTATTTTGTCATGTTTTGCCAACTGTAGAGGGCAGTGTAAGAGACAGAGTCAGTAGGTGCTTTGTTGATGAGGCATGTTGCAGTTGTGGAGATGTTCAGCTCTTACATGAGGTCCCGGGTGATGGTGATGAACAGTAAGTAGAAATAAATTGATAGTGTGTTGGTGGTGTTCCATCTATTTTGAAGGCTCTTGTTTAGCTTCGCATGATAGTCTTAAAACATATAGAAATTCCCTCTGCAGTGCTAGAACAGCCTATTACTCATCACAAACAGAGAAAAACAGGCACAGCCAAAGGTATCTCTTCATCTCTGTAGCCAGGCTGAAAGAGAGCCATAGCTCTATTGAACCCTGTGCTCCTCTAACCCTCAATAGTAATGACTATTTGAGCTCCTTTTATAATAAAATCACAATTATTAAAAACAAAATTTATTATTTAATGCTCTCAATTGGTACCAATTTATCCTCAGATGTGGAAATCTTAGAGGCATCTTTAAAAACATTTATATATACTTAATCAACTTTTCTCCCAGTGACCTTTATCAACTAACTTAAATGTTTCTTTATCTGAACCATCTACCTGTCTCCTTGACCACATCTCATGCCCTAGTTAGCACTTCTCTCCATTAATATTTTTTTGTAAACTGGGTATGGACCCCAGTTCTTTAAAGTAGCTGTAATTTAACCCTTTTCTCAAATCCAAATCTATATCTAACCTTTCCTTTCTGTATAAGATTCTTAAGAAAGCAGTAGCCAATAAGTTGTGTGACTTTCTGCAAAACCATGACTTGTTTAGGGAATTTCATTCTGGCTTTAGATTTCACCATAGCACAGAGACAATACTGGTGAAAGTAACTAATGATCTTATGTTAGCATCAGACAAAGGACAAGTCTCTATATTTCTCTTATAAGAGCTCAGTGCTGCGTTTTACACCAGTGACCACCACACCACACAGACTGGAACATTAATTGGTATAAAAGGAACAGAATTTAACTGGTTAAAGTCTAATTTATCTGATCACTTTTAGTACATGTAAATGATAAATCCTCTGTACAAACCAAAGTTAGCCATGGAATTCCACAAGGTTCAGTACTTGGGCCAATACTGTTCCCCTATTAACAAGTTCACCATATATGCTTCCCTTAGGCAGTTTTAGAAAACACTTAATTCATTTTTCACTTTTATGCAGCCAATACCAGTTACATTTATTAATGAAGCCAGATCACAGCAATGACCTGCAGTTTTATACAACTAAATTTGGACCAAACTGAAGTTGTAGTACTTTGCCCAAGAGAAACACATTGGATAATGACTTAATTTTCTAGATGGTTTTACTGTGGCCTCCAACTATGTCCTGAGAAATTAGGAGTCTTAAGATAAGTCTTTAATTAGTATATGTATCCCTTAACTTTAAGGAATGATTTTTTTCACCTCTGTAACATTGCAAAAATCAGACCCATTCTGTCTCAAAAACATGGAGGAAAACATGTCCTTGCATTTGTTAATCTAGACTGGAATATTGCAGTTTTCTCATTCCTTACTTTTCCAGGCTGCACCAATAAGTCTTAAAAGAGTTTACAGTTGTTCCAGGATGCTTCAGCAGGAGTACTCACAAGGACTGGAATAAGAGATCATATTTCTCTCATATCAGCTACCTGTAAAATAAAGACTTGAATTCAAACTCTTCTCCTCGCCTAAAACTGTTCTATAAAAATTGACTTGACTTGTGGACTGGGGAGTCACACAGGGTAATCGGGGCAGGTAGGGTTGAGTTCGGCCATTCTACTTGAGTCAGATTTAGATTTTTAAAATGATTTCCCAACAATCTTGTAGCATTTTCAGTCTTTTTTTTTTTCCAAACTGTATTGTACATATGCTATGAGACAAAGGCATATTTGTCTCAAAGGCGTATTATAAGAAAAAACACTAAAGAAGAAAGGAAAAACATGACTAAAAGTGTTTTGCTTGTTCTTTGTTTTTAAATGATTACACCTACCATGTTGGAACTGCAGACACATGCCCAGTTGTTTTAATGGGTATTTTCTTTACAGCTGCTGATGTTCTGATGTTCTGCTTGCCTTTGACCACTTGACTGAGAAAGCAAGGTCTTTCATTAATGACCTCAATCACATTTCTAAAGTAAAGGATTTTGGGTCCATTCTTGTTATATAGCTATATAGAGGAAATAGTAATAAAAGTTTCTCCTTGTTGCATTTAACTAATAACATATTTGCTATCTTTTTAAAAAGTATCCTCTTACTACATTTCCCTTACTTTTCTCTGTTTCCTTCATGTATATTCATGGAAAATTAGCAGCTGCTGACTGTAATATGTTTTCTTATGGGGAAAAACGGCAGTGACTTTCCTTTCAGGGACATTACATGACCAATATACCCTCTACAGGTGTGGAATAATCACAGTTGCATGAAATAGTAAATAAACTGTTAACAGCAAAATTTGTAGTAATGTCTCCCATGCTGCAGGCAGTTATTAAGCTTTTTTTCTCAGGGGTGCTGCTAGAAATTACTCTTAGTCAAAATAATAACCAGGCTACACAACCTGGCATACTTCAAAATATTCATCCTCTCTAAATATAGCTTAACAAATTATTATTTCAGCTTCAGATAACCATCAAAACTTCAAATGTAGAAACCAAGCACTTTTTGTCTGTTCTTTTCACAAGTGTTCCCCATAAACCTTCAATGAAAAAAACTGAGGGGAAAGTTTATGAACAGTGTTTGATGAAGGCTGAGCTTGAGGCTGAGATTTTTAAAGCTCCTCTGTGATTAATTAGTTATTAATATCATAGTACATTTGAACAGGGAGGCTGTCACTGTTTTTGGGTATGTGATAATGAACATACTGAGGGTCGGAAGCTGCCCTCTGACCCGTTCCCACTCACACCTCCCCCAGCTAAGTATCACCGACCAGCCAGCCTCCTGCCCTCCATCCCCCATCACAGCCCGCCCAGCCAGTTTCTCTCTAAAGACAAGTTGGTCCTATGAGTGACGAGAACGAGAGCTGTGTGTGTGTCTATGAACTTTGGAGATGAATGGCTCAGTGTTTCTCACAGGGGTATGAATACAGCGTGTTGCTCCTGACAGACAGGCAAGCTCATTCACACACTGCTTTTCCACTTTTCCAAATCATGTTTCCGTCACCCTGCTATGAATACAGGCCTGTGCTGAGAAACATACACACGGATCCACACAAACAACCAGACAGACTGAGGGTCCCCCAAGAATTTCTGACTATAATGTTGCTATCTCAAAAAAGTCTAGTACCTACATACAGTATTCCATATGTTGCTAAAAACATTTTTAAATGTTAATACTGACATGTTCCAATGTGTCTCCACTCTGTGATTTAAAGGTTAATTTCTGTGTTGTTAGTGTAGTGCAGTCAAACTGTTTGTCTACAAGTGTTCACTTCTTTTAACTTTGCTTTTCTGAGGATGAGACCTCTAGAGGTTTCTACTGATTGGGTTGTTATCTTTACTCCATAAGTTTTTAGTTCTCTGGCATACAGCAAACAAGAAACATGAAAGACACTGCACAATTTGTGTCAATAAAAAATGAACTTAGTGTATGTTGTGTTAATATCATGACTAATGGGGGTTACCTGAATAGCTTGATGAATAGGGCAATGAAGGAGGTGAATTTTATGTTACAGCCTTCACAGTCACCAGATACCTTCATATACAAATACCTATAAGTGATTTTGGACTGATATGTCAGAGAACTTCTTTGTCACCATCACTAAAAGAGGGATCTGCCGTTTTAGGAGGAATACTGTTCACTCTAAGGTGCACTGTCTTGAAAAGAAAATTACATTTTTTTTTCCCATAACATTTTTAAGAAGGAACAGAGTTACAGTTGTTAATAAAAGGCAAAAGAAACATGTTGTACTTTCATCATTTTGCTAAACTTCATGTTTAACTAATGGACAGATGAAACTGCTGGGAAACTGTCTAGGAAGCTTTGCACCAAAACACATCAGCAGTTTTGGAGCCAATTACCTTAGTAAGACACTTTAAATTGATTTTACTTTGAATTTCTTTCATTACTGTCTGAACGCATGTACTGTGTATATACAACCCTAACCCTAACCCTATATATGAAAAGATCTTGTTATTTTAATCTAATCTTTAGTCTATTTACTATTTTGTTTTTATGATACCATGACTAGGACAGTGCTGCTGTATAACACATACTTCATTCGAGAGCATAGAAGATCCCATTGATGCTGTCTTGTCAGGTGAGTTGTATTTAAGGAGTGGCATGATGGGTGGGGATGTGTGATCTTTGACGTAAGTGTGGCTTATCTAGCTTTTGTCCTCATTACAGAAGAATTAAGAGAGGGGAGATAAAAGACTTCTTTTCACAAGAGGGGACAAAGATACTGAGGCAGTGAAAGCTGGAGCAAAACCCTCCCCAAATATGGCAAGTGTGTGTACTGAGCTTGTGATCTCTGTGTGGTCTCCATTTATATGCGTGTGATGTCTCACAGCGTGATTCGTCCTCTGTAAACGGAGGGCAGATGGAGACAGTACTCTAAAAAACATCATCAGGCATTGGAAATATTGTGTTAAATTTACTTCATGCTTAGAAAATGCAGTTTCATGCTCCATTTTAACTGAAGACTGATGCTTGTTTAAAAATAAGAAAATCACTTAATCAACTCCTCTCTTTTATTTTCTTCAGCACATTGAGCTTAGAGGCTCAAGGTAATTGTCTTAAATGGAGACATGCATTCCAAGTGGTCCTGCAGAGAGATAATGTCAAAAAAGTTAATTTTATTTATCTTAACCATAGCTTTCAGTCTTAAAGCAGTCAACAACTTTATCTCTTAAAAGAAATGTTATTGCTGTTTGATTGTTAAAGAGAAAATTTTACGCCTACTTATTTAAATGGAGATCTGTGTGAAGAAACAAACTTTGCGGACCAAACCGTAAAGTTTGGTCATTTGTCATTTGTCATGACAAATCATGACAACTGTATGTAATGCATGTTTCAATTTGACCAGAAGGGGTCTGTCATGCACCAATCATTTCTCTTAGCAGGTAATGCTGCCTTCACAAACAGTTGAAAAAAAATTGGACTAATGTTTCATCACTTATCACGTTAACAAACGCAACTGAGGAAGCCAAAATATAATATAACATGATTTCAGAAAATGACCATCTTTGCCATCCTGCGATCAGTGATCCTTTGTATTTGTTCTTCATACAGTCTGTCTGAGTGACACAAAAGCAAAAACACTGGTGAGTCCAGCTATCTCTGGACAGTGTAAAATGCTACTGTTCAGAATACAGTTTAGATTTTTTGTCTGCCTGTTGGAGGACAATCCTTGTAGTTCATAGTTTATATTAGACACCAGGGATGTATTTAATATGGCAAAGATTTAGTTTGGTTAATAAAATATGCTTCTTTTCCAACTTCTGTAAAGTGTTAGAATGGCTCTTGAGATAGGCCTGTTCTGTTTTGGTGGAACATCTGGATTGAGAATCACTTAATCCACTGCAAAAGCCCTATTTTTGAACAGTAAACAACCGTCACCACAGTTTGCATCTGAGACCATCAGATTTATATTTTCAAATTGTTTTTAGGCTTTTCTGATAATTGTTCGGAGTACAGAGCAGCAAAACAGCTAGTTTATACACTTCTTGCAAAAGCAGACTGAATGGATGACTGTTTCATCTATCTATTCTAGTAGGTAGCCTAGCTTATCTATATCTACTTCACAAACGAAACAGAATTTGACAAATTGGAGATATTTTTCAAGAGTGCCGCATGCCTACTTCCACCGTCTAGCTTGGTCATAGAAAATCCGAGGAGCACCTGAAGGCAGCACCATATATCCCTCTTTGCCAAACCCTCTTTTATGCCTGTGGAGAGCTAGGCGCTGAGCGCAGCACCAAACCATTCCCTCCACTCACCGGTTACATGTGGGGGAAGAAACCTGCTGAGTGAAACCAAGCAGAGGACAGAAACAAACTAAACACTACTTTATACCGCACGGAATAAAGGCTGTTTTTTTTAGAAACTTATTCGTTAGGTGGGTAAACTAGTGAAAGTTGGATGCCCCGAGAGGAAATTTGCAATTCTGGACTGAACAACAATGGAATTTGTGATCTTGTAACCTCGAGAAATAACGTTATCTGTTTTGGCTCATTTGTCTGCGTATTCAAGCACCGACTGCGGACAAACTGGATACACTGAATGGAGGAAAAGCAGTGAAAACTTGCTTCGCTGTTACGAAAAGTAAACCAGCGGTTTGAGCAAGTGCCTGAGGAGTTGTAACTTACACAGGGCAAGGTGAGTGCAGGACTGGACTCCTCTGAACGAAATCTGCTCTTGTTCTGATGTTTATCCGTTGAAATTGAAGTTGCACATGTTTTTTTCAGTATTTCCCTCTGAATGACCGAGCGCCTGTCCGGTGAAAAGCAATGTTAGTGAAATATTATCGGAACAGCGTTTCACTTTAAGCATCTCTGTATGCACGGTTCAACCTTTACCCACTAATTTTACCCTGTCTTTTGGTAATTAACCTATATTAGCCACATTAGCTTACGTAAAGTTAGCTCTCTAAAGCGCAATAACAGGGGAGAAGTGCTTCCCTGAAGTTCACTTCTCCCGTAACATTACGCACCCCTCCGCCGTCGTCTTCAAGGTTTTAGCTATCGCTATTGTTCATCACTTTGTTGGAGGTGTGACGTGACCACCATTTCACGACAGTTCAATGCAAAGTGATGAAACGAAATCTCCAACACTGGCACTGGCTGACAACGTGTCAAAATTCTCAGCGCTACCTAACCACAAAGGGCACAACACCACAACTGAGAAAGCAGCCAGCGTTCACTTGCCCCAGGCCAACACTCTGACCCGAGCCTCTGTGACTCCACGATAACTTTGCAGTCTCTCTCCGATGTATCTCTTCACACCCTCTCTCGACTGAAAACAATCGGATTTTATTTCAAATTAGTCCCATTTATTCGCCAGAACAGTATAATCAGTGAGATCATACTGTGATCAATGTGATGATGACATAAAACCATGCCTCACGTAACTTTATCAAATCCTATTTTTTCATTTAGAAAGATAAACATAAGTTGAGGTGTTACAGTTTTGCGATCAAGTATGATTTTTCTTTCGTTCTCACAAACTTAATCATTTTTGTGTCAAATTTATGTTAATACAAAGACATTAGCTAAAAATAAAGAAATATCTCCAGTAGAGATTTGTGTCGGGGCTAATAAGCTACTCTTTAAAATCAAAGGTACAGGTCTGAGTATCATCTCTTTTTTTTTTTTTTATCAGAATGCACTAGG
>JAPZDV010000150.1:0-15031 GCA_029814665.1 Acanthurus lineatus
ACGACACAGAATCCGGCTCATCTCATTGGTCCAGCTACTGTTGCTTGCGAAAAAATACCGGCACAACACAACTATGGTTGCCAACCGTCCCTGAAAAAACAGAATCGTCCCACACTTGGAAACAAAAGTACGGGTCCCGTATTTTTATGTCAAGGAGTTGGCAACCCTACTACACACTGAGGGACACATTGTCGTATAATGTTGAATTATATTTTTGAAGTAGTTAGCCGATCAGTTTTTTTAAAGATCATGCTTAATATTGGCCTTACGTTACTCAATTTTAGGCCTAGTGCGAAATTCAAGTGTTCACCGTTTTTAAGGCAATTCGCTAAGGCAACTTGCCTACACCTACAAGTTGATTAGTCCACTTATGCCATGGTCATTTGCAAATATAAAATGAAAAATATAAAATCTTAGCATTAGTAAAGTTTAGTGAAAGTTTTGCACTCAAAATCTAAGGGTTACAAAGCTAAAGTTTACCGTTGTCATGACAACAAATTATTCTAGTTCCTTTTACAATCAAGTGGTTAGTCACAGCAGCCAATAAATTATAACAGGGTGACATAACCGCAAGTTATGGCTCGATAGCTGTAATTCATTACAAAGTATTAAAATAAAGCTTGTTTTTAGCTCAAAATTGTCTTGCAGTACATTTGCTATGATGGTTATTGTGTTCAAAGGAGTGTTACAATTCTACTATGACTAGGAACAGCCAAACTTAGTGGCCTAACTGTGCGCTTCATGTTGCTATGGTTACAAGTTGGGCAGTGGATGAATTTCGAATGGTGATTAAAGTTAAGCCGGACTACACGTGCGTTAAATGGTTTTGATGCACACCTGTAAGCCAATCAGAAAAGAGTATTCATCCAGACCATGGCATAAAATGGAAATAGCTGTCGGGATTCAGCTGCGCCCTGGTTCATTTTATGTGGCTGGACTCAGGCAGGTGAGCTGCCTTGAGCCGAGTCAGGTAACGTAAGTTGTGAGACTAACGCTAAATGTAATAGCTAAGAATGCTCAGAATGAGTTGCAGTATTACTCTAAGTAAATGAGAGTCAAGCTTAATGTTAGTTCCTAAGTTTTGTTTGGTGCCAGGTACTGTAATGGCAAATAACCAGGTTAGAAGATTTTAAAACCAAGTACAAACATTACTCAGTTATATTTTATATTAAATACAAAGAATGAAAGACCTTAAATAATCTTATTCACATAACTTATCTGTTGTAGTAGCTATGGTTTAAGGTCATGCTTTGCAGATGTTACATTTCCAGAGGACAGTTGGCTGCAAAAACACTTGATATTATTCCTTTTGAAAGGTTGCAGGCCTGGCTTGTATTTTTCAGTACGTTAAAGTGCAATCATGAGCTGTTTAAGATCATTTATGGTATGTTCTGTGGGTCTATTGCACCTTAATGTTTTATCTCTTGTTGTGGCATTAAACTCCTGCCCAGTTCTCGTGCCTATGGGAAGACAGTGACTATGTGGGTTTTCACAGGATGAAAAATGACTGAACAATTAAGAGTTATTCTGTAACATCTCTAGGGATGCCTACTTTTTTCTATTTTATTTATGATAAATCATCATAAATAATCTGAAAAATATTTTTTCTTTCCAACTGATACAATCCAACTGGTCAGTTAGCAGTCCAATTTGTTTCTGTGGTCATTCTGACTTTGTCACTTGCACCATTCAAGTTTATCTTCCTCTCAGTGAGGGTGAGCAGGCCTTTCATTTATGGATAAAAAATGTATGTAACACAATATATGTTGGGAACAGTATTAAGATGCTGCACATTATAGTTCATATGTGGATTGCAACAGATTGGTTTTGAAATTGAGTTCTATTCTTCCTTTGTTACTTTTTCAGTATTGAACTTTTGATGGCATGTGGAAACACACTGGTATTACCAAAGTTGCACCAGGGACAGGAACTTAGCAGCTTGATTGTTCATAAGGTTTTCAGGTCAAAGGCGATTTATCTTAGGCCATCAAACAGTCTTCCATTTTCGGTAAGATATTTTAAAATAATGTGTCTGTCTCATTTGGCACATACATTTTCATGGTTTAGCAATGAGCCTAACCCCAATATTTTCTAAATACAAGTTTTTGTTGTGTTTTAGGTTGACAACTCAGACTCAGAAGACAACTGTGTAGAAGTGGACACTGCACCAACATCTACCAGTTACCATATGACTACAAGGGCCAGGGGAAACTGCAACAGCACAGAATATTTCTGTTAGTCCTTTTACAAAAAGGGTAAGAACTAATCAGCCCTCTGCAACACTGCAAGCAACTGATGCTCTTGTGACCACAGCTACCCAGTCCTCTGCATCACAGGAAGTGACCAGTGCTCTTTTGACCACAGCTACCCAGCCCCCTGCATCACAGCAGCTATTGTCATTGACTTGGATAGTCCTGACACAGTCAGCCAGACCCCATCAAATAGCAATGATGACTATGCTGTCTACCTTTGCATCATGGGTATGACATCAGACCTTTCTGATGATGATGAGGAGCTAAGCCAGAACATAATGGCAAGCCTTGAGTCTCATGTGTATGTTACTGGTTCATATGACAGCAAGTACAGTATTTTTGGATATAGAGTGGTAAGAAAATGTCAGTGAACTCTTTGGAATTATCTGGTCTTCTGAATAAATTGATAATAAAATGTAATCTGACCTTCATCTTAGTCACAAGTATGGACAAACACAATGTCTTCAAGCTAACAAGATGCAAACTGTTATCTTTGCTGTATTTCTTTGTTAAACATAGCCATTACATTTATATATATATATAAAAAAGCTATTTTATGGCTTAAAGTGTAGTTAGCAGTGATTGTGCAAAAAGTGGGGATTATGACCTATGTTTATTTGACATAGCTGTGTGATGATAACACTGTCCTGAAAATGTGATCTTATCCCTATCCTGATACCTTTTTTTCTTTCAAACAGAGCATCTGAACACCCAAACACTAAATCAGCACAGGAGGTGCTCCTCAATCTTGCATCCACAATTGACGGTAGTCAAAGATGCAGGTTCAACATTAATCGATCTTCAGTACTGGATGGTGCTTCGTGGGGCTTCAGACGACCATCCTATCATCCAATGTACCAGATGTCCATCAAATTTTCAGATGACTTGGGAAAGGATGAAGAGGCTGTGGATCTTGGTGGCCCAAGGAGAGAATTTTTGCGGTTGCTTATGGAAGCTCTGGCATTGTCACCATTGTTTGAAGGAAGAGATGGAAAGTTGAACTTGGCTTTGGACAGTTCAGGTATACACCTTATTTTATGTTTGTTTTTTCCCAGTGCTAGTTTTGTCCTAGGTTTTGTGACATGTATTTTTTCCTTTGTTTTGTCTTCCATGCCATGTTTGGTTTAGCTCAAAGAGAAGACCGGTATTTTGTCGCTGGCCAGGCCATTGCTGTAAGTCTTGTCCGTGGCGGTCCTCCACCAGGATTTATTGCACCAACACTGTATTGTTGTCTAGTTGGCGGCAGTTCTTCAGTAATGCCAGTTTTGGAAGTTTAATGTCCTGTTTTTGTTTTTTTAGAGAGATGTTTATTCAACTGTATAATAACTTTGGAGAATGTAGTTTTTGCTGTTAGTGAACTATACTTGGTTTTTCTGATTGTTTCTGGTTACTTTTTCCACACTATTTATTTCAGTGATGGAAGGCTAAATAACCAAAGTACAATAGTACAATGCGATCCAGTTTTACAGGGCTAAAATGATCACTGAAGTAGAATCAACAACTGCCTAAATAGTCATAACTGTGTGCTGTTTTCTAGCAGCAAAACACTGGTCAAAAGGAACCTGCAAATTTATCATATTGTTGGTATTCTCAGTTGCAAAACTATGCTTTAGTTTGTTTCTCTCTTTCTATTGTGTAGGTTTCCGAATGTACACCTTTAGATGACCTGATACACGCCACTGAACTGCTGCACGATTACTTGGCAAATGCTCAGTGTCTTAGGCCATTAAAATGCATTAAAGACAAAGATCAGCTGGTTGAAGATATTCTCATGTTTCAGGGGGCTCACAGAGTCTGTGGGGCATTTGAAAGGTTTGTGTTACACTCTTGTTCAGAATCCAAATCAGTGAAATTTGTGTTGGTTGATGACTGATACTTCTTAGCACTTTCCTCTGCACAAATACAAGAACAAAAAAACATTTGAATATGTACTGTATATTTTTAATTAAGCCACTGTATAGCCTTATAAACTGGGCTGACAAAAGTAATGTAATAATACCTCAGAAAAGCAGGTTCCAAACAACACATGTAGTTAGCAACTCAATACTATGTGGTAAAATATATTATTTGCACACATTACAATTATATTTTCACCATTTCTCATTACACAAATTTAAACACAACACATTTGATGTATTTTTTCTCCTGATTCCTGTAAAATGATTGCTAACTTGTGCATTTAAGACTGAACTGGGTTTGAAATTACGTTAGAAAAATCTCAACAGGTTTATTTTGGATTCACAGACATCAAACATATTTCACTGTTTGCCACCTTATTCTGCTGGCATCATGGATTTTGTAGCTTTTATTCCGCATTAGTAAAGCGAGTTATCTCTTTCATCCTGCTAGTCTAACAATGTATAAATATCAACCCAATCTGAAACTGCCTTTTTTGTCTCATGTGTCATTTTTATAGATTTAGGGAGGGCCTGAAGACCCTTGGTGTTCTAGATGCAATGAGAATTCAACCAGACAGTTTAAGACCTTTAATGTGTCATGAACCATCTCCACTCACTGCTGACGTAATGTATCAGCTTTTTCACATCCGCCTGTCTGCTAGACAACAAGAGAATGGCAGAGGAACATATCGTGGCATTTTAGAGGGATTACCTGCAGGATGTTGAAGGTAAAAACTGCTGCAAGATTTTCTTTACTCCTCTATATTCCTGTTAATTAATGGTATAATGTGGTACAATCTCATTCTTCTTTTTGGTGTTTGCTTGCTTTTCTTTGTGTTAGAGCTAGTGGGTCCCTCAGCACTAGGTAAAATCCTAGCTTTTGCGACGGGTGCAAGTGTCATCCCTCCGGTTGGATTCTCCCCGCAACCATCAGTTGATTTCCTGTATGATCAGTCCATCAGCTCTGGATGCCATTTGCCTATGGCAAACACCTGCATTAATTGCCTTCAGTTGCCAATACTTGACACATACAAGGAATTCAGGGAGAGTATGGACTTTGCATTAAGTAACACACAGGAAAGATTAGTTTGTTTGCAGAAAAAGCAGTTTTTGAGGGAAAAAATATGGATAAGGATACATCTTTTACAGGGATAAGCTGAAAGCTTTTTAATTTTTTTTTATTATTATTTGTTTGTGGTTGTGAGGCAAACTGTTTTGTTTTAGAATTTTGCATGAAAGCGCTGTACAAATGCAGGCATTAACTATTTGTTACAAAACAACCCAAGGAGTTCTAGCACTTAGGCAGCTTTTCTACTGTTCACTAAGAAAATTCACCAGGCCCAAAAATAATTGTATGCCATGGTTGCCATCATCAGTCAGTGGGTCTACGGCTTCTTGAACTCTGTTCATAACAGTTTGATTAACAATAAAGTCATTTACTGGAACAACATCAGGTTTTCAGTGTCTACCTGTAGAGGGGTGTCTTCACTAATTTCCAAGGTATCATTTCCAGCAAAAATGTCCTGCATTGCACAAGCACCGGCACTGTAAAGAACCCCCCTCTGCCACAGTTGAAGAGGTGTTTGTCCTCCCTGTGTAGATAATCCATGGTTGTTCCACTGACTTCAGAATTCTGCAGCTGCCCTCTGAACTCTTGGCAAGTAGATATAGTGTAGACAAAACATATGGAGTTCATCTGTGAAATCCAGTATGCCCTCATTTCCATAAAGGTGAAGAGATTACTGAAGTGGAATGAGACAACTCTGTTTAGCTCTGCCCACAGCCATTCTATCCTCTGATTGTGGACACTGCGTCCAGTAATGACACTGCCTCTATTTACCCTCTTTCTCTCTAGCATATACCGGGCAACTTCTGAGTTCTCTCACAGCGTACTCTTAAGGGAAAGTCAAAGCTCTGTACACCAGTACAGAACAATTCCAGATCCCTGGAATGTCCTGGAACAGATGCCCTGTTGTTGTTGAGGCACTGCAAATACATGACCATTCGACTAAAACCATCAACACATCCATGAAAAATCCATTCTCCACCTCACCAGTTTATGGTTTTCATCTATATGCCTGTGGGGAGAATGATTGACAACAATTACTACTGTATTTAGCCCTATGATGCTCTGGCAGGTTGCAACCTGTCCAGGTCACTTATTTACAATTTTACTTATTTACTACTTATTTACAATTTTGAGGTACTTCTACTTTACTTATTTATTACATTTTGTGGTATGTCATTTTTTATACATTTTTATACATTACATTTTGGAGACAAATATTGTACTTGTTACTTGTTACCCCATGCTGACAGCTTTAATTTTTAGATTCATATTAATACAACTGAAGTTCAAAAGCCATGGGACACTGCTTACTGTTTTGTAGGCATCTTCAATATTATTGACTTATGATGAGCTTAGTTCTTTAATTTTGTGGCCTCAGAAACAAAACATGGGCAACTGTCCACATACTTACGGTTGAGTCTATGTTAAAAGTTTTAGCTGATTTGAGTTGGTTTACATCAATATTATGCAGTACAGGAAAAAAAAAAGGTGAAATTCAGTATAGCAATCTAACCGAGCAATCAAAGTTCAAAAGTAATTTGACACTTGGTCACTAAATGATTTTTGTGCACCTATGTATTGTTTTTATATTGGTCTATTTCACTGTCCAGAAGTTGAAGAATTAAAAGATGTGTAACTGTCCACTTGTGTTTAGAATTGTATATTAAGGGTCCCATTAACAATATCAGTCAAGGCCTCATCAGACATTGCTGTGTAGGCCAGTGGTCCAATTTGAAGCTGCTGTTTATGGATGTACAATGTCCTCCTACTGATTCCAAAGCATACAGCTATTCTTTGCCTACTCATTCCAAGGAACAAACAGTGGGTAATTTGTTCATGCAATATATTCTATTGAGGGTGACCAGGATGGCCAGTTCTGATTGTTAGTGGGACTCTTGAAGTAAACATATCCCTTTGTCTAATTTCAACTGGTCTTGAGTTTTCATATGAATTTAAAATAGAACGAAAACATGAATACAGTGCCTCCAGAGCACCTAAATGTCTTAGACTGTCACCTCCATCTAACTGCTGGCTAATTGAGAGTAAGAAAACAATTATTCATTAATTCATATTATGGCAAGAACCAATCAACTAACTAAAGGGGAATGACAGTCCATCATTACTTTAAGAACTGAAGGTCAGTCAGTCCGGAAAAAAACGGAGAAAACGGAGAAAAAAGCTGCAGAAGTCCTTCACAAAGTTATCATTAATCTCTTACAGGAACATGCTGAAGTAGGGCGAACTAGCATTAACTAAGTCAGAGCTAGTTAGTTAAAGTATTGGACAGTCACCCTAACACACTTGAATGCTGAAACGTTCTCTGTGAGCAATAAAATGGGATGAATATCAAAAACAACAAAGAACACTTAATAAAAGGTAGATTAACTTATGAATTTTACATTAATTAACTAACTAAATAAATAAACTTAGGTAAAGACCATTCCACGTACTGACTGAGTAAACAAGAATCAGGGGGAAAAAACTTCTCAGATTAATATAAATGTGCAACAAAAAATGTAAACTTTCATGATGGTCTTGTTTGTAGAGAAAATGTTTTTGATTGCAGTTTGGTCCTTTTAAAGACCAAACTGATAGTGAACATTTGTAAGATAGAGTTTTCTGATATTTTAGTTAGGTTAAAAGTAAATGTAAAGAGGTAAAGTTGTGATGCAGAGGTGGTAGCATGTTGGTGTGTAGTTTGAATTTTCAGATGACAGGACCACAACTCCAGTCTAGGCTCACTGTATTTTGTCTAGAGACCAGGAAAAAGCTTGAAAAAAAAAGATTGATTCCATTTAATCATATTAGATAAACATCCTTTATTTTTGTTGACTTTAAATAAACTTTGGTTGGAAACAGTAAGAGAAATATGGAAAGAATGTTGAGGTCAGTTTTAAAATCAAAAGATTTACATTTTGAAATAGTTTTTTCCTGAGTTTAAGGGTATCATCTTGGCTTGCTAGTGTTGAAGAACCCACCACATTTCAAGCAACTAAATGGTAAATTGAAGACTCCAGTTTAAACTGACAGCAATTAACATGGCCTGTTGCCTATTACTGAGATTTAACTGTAGAAGGATATTAAATGATCAGAGCACTTGACACTCCTCCAAAGCCAACTGGGTAATTTGGGTTTGTCTTTAGGGAATCTCAGTGGCATTTACCATAGAATAAAATTCATTGAAGGACTCAGGTTCTTATTTCAACCTCCCTAGTGATAGTGATGTTATACAGAGATGGTTCATTGTACCAAGGCCAGCTGAGTGTTAAATCATAATAAAAAAGATTCCATCCAATACTTTTTAGGATAAGTACTGCAGAGAACAGAGGACTTTAGAACCTAAGTGTCCAACCCAAGTGTTGGTTGAAATTTGATTAAACAGGGACCGTTTTGGGATTATGAAAGTTTTCTTGTCTCCACTTAAAAGCCATCTTGAAGAGGATTTAATCTTCTCTACTAATGATTTAATTCAATGAGAAAAGAAGCAACCTGAGAACAGTGAGGGGCTAATTTCAGTGCCAGAGGAAGTGATGAGTTCCTTCAATGGACAATCACCACAAATATTTAGCAAATATTTAGCAATGCAAACTAGACACATGAAGTTCTTCTGAGACCATGGTCTTTGCATTACACCTCAATAAACACACGAGGACTTACTAAAAATCCCTCAACTTTTTCTGCATTATTTTTTATGAATCCTTTCTCATTATTTATGTCTTCACTTCTTCCTGCAGACATGAAGCCTCTGAGCCCAGACAGCCGAGGTGATCTTGACCAAAGCCAATTAGCCCCCCTCCCCCCATACTCATACTTTCACAGTTGAAATGCTTGGGGAGAAATGCAATAGGTTAACTATCTAAACATGCCTGGTATAAGAACAGAAATCAATAGGCACTCATGTAATTCACCCTGTGGCAGATAACCAGAAGGTAGGAGGGGGGATAAATGAGCCTTTGACCAGTGAGATGAAAAGAGTAGACACTTGCAAGCCAATCCTCATCAGGATTTTCTCAGTGCTTTGTGTAAAACAGAAGGCTCAAAAGGTAGGGGAACAGAGCTTAAAGAGTATACTGGACTGAATTTATTTTAGACTAAGCTATATGTGTGACTGTCTTCTCTAAATTTGAATGAGGACTGGAACCTAAGAATAATATTAGACAGTAATATTAACAGTATTAGAAACTGACAAGTTCAAAAAGGTGGCAATGGATCCTACCTTGTGTACATGCTTTGTCAAGTATTTTTTAACAAGACACTGTATTTAAATCCTCACAAAATGTTTATTTAAATTCACCAGTTCAATTACAATTAAACATACTTAAAATAAACATATTTTCAGATTCATATCATGATATCTTGAGATATGGGGGTGAATGGAATTCAGCTTGTTTAAAAGGACTGAAAAAAAGAAAACTTCTGAAAGGTGAACTGTTTAATCAGATCTGGGCTTTGGAGAAAATCTATTTCAATGCATTGAGCACCACAAATGTAGTACTATTAACTTTCATAGTAGTTTGGTAGCAGCTGAAATCTCAAAAATGGATATCTATTACACTCCAGTACTGGTTAAAACATTTACAGTCACTGAGGTTAAACAATGGGCATTTGGCCTTATTTGTTTCTGAATGAAGTTTTGAAAAAGCAGAGGTACCATTTTCATAGCAGATGATCCTATACCCTGGGTTCGCAATAGGCGGACGGACCACCTCTTTGTGGACCCAGGGCAAAAAAAAAAACAAAACCACAGCACGCCACTCTCTCTGACTGACTGACGCGAGGTTAGGGGTTAGACTGGCCGAGAGAGAGAGAGAGAGTGTTTGAGTGTGTGACTGTGTGCGTGCTCACGCTTGCATTATGGGCTGTCATTCCCATGACAACGATGCGCTGATTGGCTGATAACTACGCAAACCGGCAGTCACACACCCTCCTCCTTCAGTGTGTCTTCTTTGCACGGCGCAGGCAGCAGTAACGTCTTTGCAGCAGGAGCGTTGCTCACACCCGGCACCCGACATCAAAATGGCAAGTCAGAGAAAGGTAGACACTTAAAATCACCAATTTAATGACAAATGGACCGACAAATATATGTTTATCTTACCTCCTTCAAGCACAAAGCCAATTTTGTGCTTTCCAATATCCAGTCCCTCCAGGAATTCGCGATGTTGCGATCGCAACAATTCACGCGAATTCAACCAACCTCCGTAAATTCAGCAATTTTGTCCAATCACCGCGACTTTCCCGCAACTTTGGCCGGCCTCGCGTGAGTTCCACCAATCATAGCAGTCCCCAGCGCAAACCTAATGCACGTACGTCACCAAATTCACTTCCTTGTTTATGGTTTGAAGATGCAGACCTACGATAGTAATGTCTCTCACTTACCAACAAAAATTACTGCTAAAGACAGTGCAAAACAATTCCCTGATGTTCTTCACGAAAGCAGAGGTAAACTAAAAAAACTAACTCTAGTGGTCACAAATTAAAGTGCCCATACCTGTTGCACATTTTAAGTCAAACTGAAGCTTGGATTTTTTTTATTGGCTTTTGGTTAATAGGGAACTGCATCATGTTATATGTTTCCTTTAGCTTTGAAGTGCACACAAAAGTGCCACCTTTAAACCTAGGGTCAGGGTTATGCAAGAACTCAAATTTGACCTTTCTTTTTGTATTTCAAAGTGTGGGGAAACCATTGTCCTTAGATTTGAGCGTAGGAGTAAAACAGAATCAATTCTGTTGGATCTTCAGAGGAAGCTGCTCAATGTATATCTTCACATAGTCAAAGAAAGGTTGATATGCTTTAATATTCCATTTTTTGTGCAGCTCAAAACAACTGTTATGAGACAACTAATGTCTCCACTGCCTAGACATAATTACCAGCATGATGACAATCACCTAATTATTCCACTGAACAATAACTAGGTAGCACAGTAGAACCCTAGCCCCTTTTACTCATGGGCTCCTCATTTTCGGTTACACACTGCTAAAATTTGCAGCAGCAAAGGAGCTTAATTAAGCAGCATCCATCACAGGCAAGCATAAAGAGCTGATATAGCTGATAACAACATAGCTGCAGCTGATGGCCCACCAACTGCCACCCACCAAGCCCAACAAGACACACAGAAATAAATTTTAGATGTACAGAAATGCACATACTTTATTTCTCCCTCAAAAACTCATGGGCCCAAACAGACATACACAGTTTTCTCTCTTTCTCTTTCTTTGGCCTTTGTCATAGTCATACTGCCATACTGCAACAATTTAGAAAATATCTCCACCTTATTAAGAGTTTCTCTTAATAGATCAGTTGCTAAAACCTTATTATTTTACTACAATATAAAAGCCTGACACTGTAGTCATGATACAATAAATTATTTTAAATTTCTGTCAACTTATTTTGAAAGTGCTGTCCGTAGTCTTTTTTTTCTAAAAAGATTTCAGAGGAGCTATCTGGTGTAGTCTTTGTGATTTTAAGATACTGGCCCTGATTTATAGAAAAAATCTGAGCTATGATGGAAACTGGTCTGAAATAAATTTGTATTACACTGGTAGAGTTTTTTCAAATGTTTACTGTTTGCTAGTGTTTTATATTTCCCTTCTTTGCCTCCAACCTTTAGGATAATCAGACACCTACAACTTGTTATACTTGACTTCTTATTGAAAGTCAGTTTGTCCACAAATCTTAGCGATTAACTTGGAAAGTACTAGGTGAACTGAAGTTATTGATTCTGCAGTTTATGAACATCATTTTATGTGCTCTCCATCTTTTGTTTTTTTTCCAAGTCTCTTTTCTGCTAGTTCTTACCTACTAGGTTTGTTTACTATATAAATACACTGCCTCTCTCCTCCAGCCCACTTCTTACTTACTCTACTCCTGCTGTGTTCTCATGCTTTGTTTTTCCATGTCAGTGCTACGTTGCTTGTCTCAAGGTATACACTCTATGCCATCAAGAGGAGGCTTTGTCTGGCATATTACACAGGCTGAAAGCCAATAAAGCCAGCCACGGTGAATTTTAGAAACTATGATAATCTGCCCTGAGCATTTGTAAGAGAATTATTGTATGTTCTAGTTTCTCCACCTATTTGTGTTTGTGTTTGTTTTTATTCTTTTTACCGTGAAATTTAAAAAATTATTTTAGTGTCTCTCAAGCTACTTCTTGTAGCTACCACTTTGATATGTATGAATGTTAAGGGTGATGAGCGATGGTTTCAGGTGATGTGTATACAGTTTTAATCAAACTTTATATCTAGAAGCTGTAGGCATGATTTTACAGAACTGCAGTCATCTTACCAAACAAAATTACTTAAAAATATGTTCTGTCATAACTGTTTTTTGGATTTACTAACTTAACTAGATTTAATAGAAAAGCTCTTATTGTCATTTGTATTCTCCTCATTTCTCCAATTCTCCTCAACAGTTAGGAGTTTAAAGAGTCATTCCATAGCAGGTTTTCAGATAGCATCAAGTTGGCACTCCATTGCGCCAAGAGTCACCCCATAATATGTTTGGGAACAGTCCAGAAAACCAATATGACCAGTTCATACTGTTGAATACAGTTTGGTGTGTTGGTACCTCACCATGTGAGTAGAACAAAAAGAGGCTTTGCAAATCACACCTCAGTGTCAAATCTGGCCTGAATCTGTGTCCTAGATGAGACCCTCAGGAACTCATATAAAGAGCAGTAAACTCAACTTCCCATAGTCCCCCAAGATTTTACACCCAGGTGTGAACTCAGTCAACAAAAACCCATCACTGCCCCCACATCTTGCTCTTCTCTCTCTTTCTCTTCTCTCAGCAGTCCCCAGGGCAGGGAACTTCTCTCAAAATAACTTCTCTAGCAGTCCTGCTCAATGCAGATTGCTACACTGCACTCCTTCTCTTCAAGCGCAGCAAAGCGAGAGCCTGCCTAAGAATCAACCAGGAGTGAGCAGGTTAAGTTGGCACCAGCGGCCAGGACACAAGGTCTGCCAGCTAAGACTTAAAAGCAACGGAGTCATAAACCAAAGTTAGCCACAAGCTGCTAACTTATGGAACAAAGGAGCAACCAGTGGTCTTCAGGGACCCAGGGTTCAGAGGGCCAGACTGTAACCCATCAGGAAGCCTCACAAACCTGCAGCTTAATGGACTCAACGTTATCACAAGCCTGCAGCCTCATGGACTTGACAAAGCAATGCACCGAAAAGGACATCTTTCCCCTCGAAGGACTTGGTAACTGGGCATAATCTAGCATAAGATGGCACAGCTAAGCACAGAACTATTCAACTGTTGTCATTGTTGCAATGATTTTATTGGATGGATTCTTTTAGCTTTATGTCCAAGCTTGGTTGTTGGTCAGTCAATTGCACATTTCACACTCACGTAGGACTGGAAGCAAAACCAGTAACTTTCATTCAAGTAACCTTTGTGTAATTAGGGGCCAATGCATTAGCCCTAAACAAAGAAACCTTTAACCTTCCCAACTTGCCATGTGGTGTTGGCTGTAATCTTCAATTTAGCCATCTTTGTTTTAGATTCCTTTGTGTAAGGCATGCCGGTCCTAACCACCATTTTGAGTCAGCCAAAAAATCCCTTAAAGGGCTTTTTAAAAAAAGAAGCAGATATTGTGGCTCTGTTCCTTTGAGCATCATGTTATATGTTCAAATACCACCACTCTCTCTCACCCTTGTGCTTTCTCTTACTCTTATTGGTAACAAAGCTCTCATATTGCTCTTATGACTGACTTTCTCTGCTTGCACCAAGGGAAGTGGGTGGATTGGGACAGATGAGAATTGGGCAGAAGATCAAGGCAAAATAAAATAAATGGCCCCTCCAATCCCTTCATTCTTCAAAAAGAACCTTTTAATAGAATCGGATCCATCATGAATGCCAAAACACAGACAAAGACAGGTGTAGAGGAGAAAGACCTAAATCAAAGCAGCAGAAGCAAAACTGTTTTGAACTTCAATCCCTAGAATCTGTCTGAGCAGGGAAAAATCTTCCGTGGTGGCAAAGAGGGGCAGGTGCCACCTCTAAAAAAAAATGGCTTGCCACCCCACCCTTGGCCCATCTTCCCCTGTTCAGAAATGTACATTAGGTAAAACTGACATATCTGAGTGTAAGCAAATGCAGCAAGAGATGATGCTCCTCACAGACTTCACTTCTATGGCTTCAATCCCTCCCAAAATCAGGAGCTGGTCATTACTGATGGTGCCACTGCAGCAGAATTGATAGTTCACTCCACAAAAAACACTGCAGCTGGACTTTGAGACTTGGCAGATATAGTGAGGGAAACTTATTTTTAACATGCTTGCTGGTGTGTCCTCATTTGATTCTTGGTATTTCCAGCTCAGCCAAAGAGCGTGATGTACACAGCCAGTGGAATGCTTCATAAACTTGCCAGGCAAGTGTTGTGACACTTAGACAAAAGCAGATTTGTGTTCACTTGGGGGTGGTAAGTTAGTTAGCAAATTAATTTGCACAGTAACCTAGCTGCAATTAATGTTAGCCATTACTGAAGAGAGAAGTAGCTCCCTTATATCTGGATCAACAAATCCAATGACCAGTTTGTGTATGAAACCCAGTAAGAACAACCTTCACTTTGACTACGGTACTCTGGTTCGACTCAAGGAGCAAGGGATGGTTAATATAAAAAGGTAAACACAGACATATTTATTTCCAAAATCAACATGAAATGGAACAGATTCACTTTCAAAATCCCCAATATAAAAAATAAAACAAAATAAAGTGTCCTTTCACAGCCTGAAGCTGTCTGATATCAAAGTCTATCAAAGTCCAGTCCAAAGTGTTCAGTTTGAATCCATGTCCGTCCAAGTTCATTCAG
>JAPZDV010000151.1:0-15023 GCA_029814665.1 Acanthurus lineatus
TCTGTCACCAATCTTTCAGGCTGAGTGGTTGTAACCTGTCAGAGAGAAGCTGTGAAGCTCTGTCCTCAGTTCTCAGCTCTCAATCCTATATACTTAGAGATCTGCATCTGAGTAACAACCACCTGCAGGATTCAGGAGTGAAGCTACTGTCTGCTGGACTGAAGAGTCCACACTGTAAGCTGGAAACTCTCAGGTCAGAATTCTTCTGTTTGTAAAAGACATCTCTTTTTTAAACTCCTGCTGATTTGTCTTTAGAGTCACATTTGTAAAAATGTTTTACATCTTAAGATTTTTGCCACAGACATTTGTTTGTCATGTATCTGTCAAATATATTTGTAGTTCCCCCAGAATACATTTTCTACCTTAAAGGGACCTAACTATTTTTGTTTGTGAAACTGTGTGATAATTGGTGACTATATTATATCTTAATACCTTCATTTCAATCATGTTTGTCTGGTTAAAGAGAAAAGTCTCTATTTGTTAGCCAGGAAAAAGAGATAAGATTGTTGTCTGAAAGCCTATTCGCTCAGCGCTAGTATTCCCAGGATGCGCTTGAACGCCCCATCACGTAAACTGCACATGAACAGCGGATGCCGCTAGCTGCTGATTTGTTTATGCTCGGGATGAAAGCAGACACGGAGAACTCTCGTTCTTAGTTTTGTGTGCGTTTTATGGACACCAAGTAAGTTCATTGTTACTGTTACATATTCATAATCTTGATTTTTGGTTTATCTATGTTAACTTGAAGTAGTTTCTCTGTGTCAGCCTGCGTGACTAATTAGTAATATTTAATGCTGTAACCTGTTGTTCATGACCTGTACCCTATGTGGGTTTAGAGTTAAGCTTTATTTATGTTACATATAACTGTGCATGCATGTTGTGCATTTACTGTTTATTGTGTTTTTACTGCACTATTTACATCTTTAATTTGTTTATAGGTACAGTAATGCTATTGTTTTATATCTTTATTAAGAATTTTATTGTCTGTTTATATGACCATTAGACTCATTGTGTTATGCCTTTTTTCTCTTTCTGTTTCTGTTTAGACCACACACACATACACACATATACAGATATACCTGTTACTGAGAAAATAAAGCTGATAAAAGGATTCTCTGGCCGGAATCTGTCATTAGTGTTCTCCTGCCCTAATTGAACCCTGTCCATATTCTACATTGGTCCTTCGAGCCGGATTAGGGTTCCCCCGACACTATGGAGTCAGCCCCTGATGATCAGCAACAGGAGTCATCTGTCCGACCTCAGAGAGACCATCGTCCACCCCAGCATTTGGCCCAATATGACGTCACTCTCCTGCCCTTTCAGAAGCCTGATGCCCAAGCCTCCTCAGCCCCTGTAGGACAACCAGGCCAGGCTCAGTCAACCAGTGCTAGGAGTTCGACAGGCTCCCGGTCATCTGCACACTCACGACGGTCTTCTCGATTATCATATGGACTCCATCTGCTTCAAAGTACGCCCGATATTAAAGCAGCTGCGCTGGAGGAGCAGATCAAAGGATTGGAGCTTGCAGACCTAAAACAGGAGATAGAGGAGGAAAGGAAAGTTGACTTGGAGACTGCAGCATTGGATGCACAAGCCAGAGAGGGACAGCGGCTACAAGAGGAAGCTCATCTGGCTAAAGAGAGAATGGCCAGAGAGATGGGACGACGCAGGCGCTTGAAGAAGCTAGAGAAGGAGGTACACATTGCTAATCTAGTCAAGTCCTATTTATCAGAGGCGGATGATGATGCCTTGTCAACAACGTCAGCTCCCACCTCTTTCTCCAAGCTACCACTGCCGTCACATACAGCTCAACAGCCACCTCTTTCACCATTGGTCTTCACCCAGTCTCCACCCATACAACAGCAGAATCCAGCACCAGATCAGGTACCTCTTCCCCCCACTGTTTCTACAGCACAGACACCCACTGTTAATCCAGTCAGAAGTATCCAGATCAGTGCTTCTGTCACTGCAGCCCCTACTGCAGCACCAAGCTCTGCACCTCAACCTGCACCTGTCTCATCTGTGGGTCAATATGTGTCTACCCTCTCCACATCTGGTTACCCCATGACAACTGCCCAGGCATCAGGAGTGCCACAGACAACGAGTTCTGCTGCCACCACCCAGTATCTAAGGGTTCCGGTTATGAGCACAGGAATCACCATGCCACCACAAGCAGTTACAGCGGCTTTGCCACCTCCCGCGGTGCAGTACATTCTACCTACTTCACCAGCTGTAACCCAAGTCCCGGCGACACCACCCTGGACCTACCCAGGAATGGAGACCCTGATTGCTACATCCTATGGCATTCCCAAACCATCACTTCCCCTCTTTGAGAGTGGCAAGGAAAGCGATTTCGCACTTCTTAAGATGGCGCTCGACAACTTGATGAACAGCCACCCTCATCTCAGCGAGCACTATAAATATCAAGTTCTCCTGAGTCAGCTCAAGTTCCCCAGTGCTCTACAGTTGGCCAAATCATACATGTATGATCCTGCACCCTACACAGCTGCATTGGGTGCTCTCCAGGACAAATATGGCCAGCCAAGACAATTGGTTCAGAGCGAACTAGGGGCGATACTCAATTCACCAGCCATCAGGTCGGGAGACGCAGAGGCATTTGACTCCTTTGCACTCTCAGTTCAATCGCTAGTTGGTATGCTGCGGACTTTAGAGGGACCTGTTGGGTACGAGCTCAGGTGTGGGTCTCATGTTGACCGTCTCTTAAGCAAAATGTCTCCCGCCCACAGAGATGGATTTGTGGAATACTGTCTTGTTCGCGGTATTCTGCAGCCAGGTACTGAGCTCACCTACACCCTGCCTGACCTTGCTGCGTGGCTTCAGATGAAGGCTCAAGCCAAGCGCCTTGCCAGCCGAGCTACTCTCCTCTACAACCCCACTGGGTCTCTTCCTCCGAAGAGAGAACAACGTAGTTCAAAGCCCAAAGATAAGTCAGCAACAGTCTTCCTCTGCTCTGGGGCCTCTGGGGAGACAACCGCCAATAAGGAGACCACTCAGCCGAAGTCTCAAGCATTCAAACTCAATCCTTATTGCCCGTTCTGCAACAATAAGGAGCACTATCTTAACTCATGCACCGACTTCAAGAAACTGACTACTGCAGAGATTAAGAAGTGGATCCAGGAAGGGGACAGATGCTGGAAGTGCGGCCGTGGCCACAAAGCTACAGCCTGTACGCTTAAACGCCCATGTAAGACATGCAGAGAGAAACACCTTACCGTTCTACACGACGCCATTCAAGAGTCATCCCAGAGAGTGCTGATGGTCAGTAATCAGAACCCCACTGTTTACATCGAGCAGTCCCGAAGCTCACAGAGAGTTTTGCTTAAAGTTGTCAAAGTGCTCTTGCACCATGGAGATCGTACCCTGGAGACATTTGCGGTGCTCGATGATTGTTCTGAGAGAACAATTATCCTCCCACCAGCTGTAGAGCAGCTTCAACTTGCTCAGCAACCCGAAACACTCCATCTGCGAACTGTACAGCAAGAGGTTAAGGAGCTGAAAGGTTCTTCAGTTAGCTTTCACGTATCCCCCATCTTCAGGCCAAAAAAGAAGTATTGGATTGAGCATGCCTTCACTGCAGAGAGTCTGAGCTTATCTGAGTACACGTATCCAGTAGCAGCTCTCCAGAAGCGCTATGAGCATCTCAGGGGACTTCCTCTGCCGCGGATCCACAGAGCTCAACCGCTACTACTCATCGGCTCAGACATGACTCAGCTCCTCACTGCAACACAGCCAGTCAGAGCAGGCCCGTCTGGCAGTCCTATAGCCATCTGCACGAGGCTAGGCTGGTCCCTGCAAGGCCCTTCTGAGGTAACGCCAGTCTCTTCTCACCAGCCGTCTTGTCTGCATATCGCCACTGAGTCCTCCTACACTGAACTTCTCAAGAATGTGGAACGTCTTTGGCACATCGACACACTCCCATACGTCAGCGAAAAGACTGCATTGCGTTCTAAGCAAGACCAGCAGGCACTAACTCTCCTACAGACAACCTCTGAACGTGTATCTGTCGACGGTACCCAGCGCTACGCTACACCACTGTTACGGCGGCAACCAGCCATCCCACTCTGTGCATCTTCAGACGCCGTGATGCCCAACCTACGGAGCACTGAACGCAGGTTGACCAAAGACACTGTTAGAGCAGCCTCATACTGCAAGGAGATGGATAAACTTGTTCAGTCCGGCTATGTCGCAGAGATCTCTAAAGAGGAGGCAGCAAAGTCTGCAGAGTCATGGTATGTACCTCATCATATGGTACACCACAATGGAAAGGACAGAGTAGTCTTCAACTGTTCCTTTTCCTTCAACGGCTTGTCCCTGAATGACCAACTCCTGCCTGGACCGACCCTAGGTCCGACCATGATTGGAGTCCTGCTGCGGTTCCGATGTCATGCTGTGGCCATCAGTGGAGATATTAAGTCGATGTTCCACCAGATCCGATTGCTGCCTAGTGACAAACCACTTCTACGATTCCTGTGGCGGAACATGCAGAGGACATCTGAACCACGTATCTTCCAATGGGAGGTCTTACCATTCGGAACAACGTGCAGCCCCTGTTGCGCAGTCTATGCCCTGCAGCAGCACGTCAGGGACCACGAACCACCAGATTCTCTTCTCATGCAAGTGGTTGAGCAATCTTTCTATGTGGACAATTGCCTTCACAGTGTCAGTAAAGTTGAAGATGCCAAGGCTCTGATTGACAATCTGCGAGCACTTCTGAGCAAGGGAGGTCTCGAGATCCGACAGTGGGCTAGTAACATGCCTGAAGTAGTCGCACATCTACCCCCAGAAGCACAGTCGGCTAGCAGTGAGCTATGGTTATCCAAGGCCAGTGCCAACCTGAACGAGCCCGCGCTTGGACTATGCTGGGATTGTTTGAACGACACCTTAAGTTACAAGCATCGTCATGCCGAATCCTCAGTTGCCACTCTTCGAAACGTCTACAGTGTCCTTGCCAAGCTTTACGACCCTTTGGGCTACATTGTGCCATTCACCACAAGATGTAAAGTGTTTATCCAGGACATGTGGAAGTCCAACATTGGCTGGGACGACAAGATCCAACCTGCTGATCTCCTGAACAAATGGTTGAGTTGGGTTCAAGAAATTCCCACGCTGCAACATCTCAAGCTGCCTCGTCCCTATGCACCAGCCACAGCTGATACTGCCACTGCTACCCGTCGCATCCACATCTTCTGTGATGCCTCGGAGCGCGCCTATGGGTCAGTAGCTTACATGCTGACAACAGATGACAGTCAACAAGTCTACGTGTCCTTCGTGTTTGCCAGATCCAGGGTCGCGCCCCGAAAGCAGCTATCCATCCCACGTCTTGAGCTTAGTGCCGCACTTACAGGTGCACAGTTGGCCAAAGTGATTGAGACCGAGCTTGTTGTACCACCTGAGCACATTACTCTTTGGTCAGACTCCACAACCGTGCTTTACTGGATTAAATCAGAATCCTGCAGGTACAAAGTTTTCGTGGGGACACGTGTCGCAGAAATCCAGAACCTGACAAACCCTGCTCATTGGAGGTATGTTGACACTCTGAGTAATCCAGCAGATGATATAACCCGCGGACTCACTCTGCAAGAGATGGTACAGGATCATCGCTGGCACAAAGGTCCACATTTCCTCTACCTGCCTGAGACAGAGTGGCCCACCATGCCTTCACCTGAAATGGAACCCGACAACACTGAGTTAAGGAAGTCTGCCTTTGTGGGAACTGTCACCAGTACCTTGCCCACAAAACTTCCTGACCCCAGTAAGTTCTCTACCTGGAAAGAGCTTCTTCAGGAAACAGCTGGATCCCTTCACGGGGCGGCTGATGCCAATGCTACCTTAACCTGTTCGGCTGCCGATTTTCTGCAAGCAGAGAAGCTGGCGTTACAAAGCGCTCAAGAAGACTGCTTTGCTGCGGAGATAAGAGCTCTCAAAGCTGGACGTACTCTGCCTTCTGAAAGTCGACTCACATCTCTGTCACCAGAGTATGAAGAAGCCACAGGTCTACTCAGAGTTGGTGGTAGGTTACGGTATGCAGAAGGACTGGCTCTAGATACACTCCATCCTGTTATCTTGGACCCAAGCCACCCTGTGACGAAGCTTATCATTAAGAACACTGATGAGTCACTACTGCACCCTGGGCCAGAACGAGTTCTTGCCGAGCTCAGACGCAGATTTTGGATCATCCGAGGCAGAGAGGCCATTCGGAAGCATCAGCATTCATGTCTAGAGTGTCGCAGATGGAGAGCGAAACCAGATGTTCCGAAGATGGCCGATTACCCACCTGCTCGACTACGACTCCATAAGCCACCATTTTATTCAACTGGAGTTGATTGCTTCGGACCTTTTCAAGTGAGGATCGGTCGCCGCACTGAAAAGAGATGGGGCATTGTCTACAAATGCATGACAACTCGCTCGGTGCATCTGGAGCTGTTAGAGAGCCTTGATACGGACGCTTTTCTGCTGGCATTGAGAAGATTCATCTCCCGACGTGGCAAACCATTCGAACTCCTCATGGACAATGGCACTAACTTTGTCGGTGGAGAGCGAGAGTTACGTGAATCAGTCGCTGCAATGGCACCTCAGTTAAGAGAGCAACTTGCTGGACACCAGATATCCTTCCGATTCAATCCTCCAAGTGCGCCACATTTTGGTGGCACCTGGGAGAGAGAAGTGAAATCTATAAAGACTGCACTTCGTGTCGTTCTCAAAGACCAGACTGTTCCTGAACCAGTTTTATTGACAACTCTGGTGGAGGTTGAAGGAATAATGAATGCTAAACCCCGAGGCTACTTGTCTTCGGATGCCTCCGATCCAGACCCGGTCACACCTAACCTCCTCCTTATGGGTCGTCACGACTCATCCCTTCCTCAAGCAGTCTATGATCCCAGGGACCTTGGAAGAAGGCGTTGGAGGCACAGCCAAGCCATTGCTGATCACTTCTGGTCATCTTTCATCAGTCACTACCTGCCTGGGCTGCAAGAGCGCAGTAAGTGGAGGAAGGATGGTAAGGCACTCTCCATTGGTGATGTAGTCTTAATAGTGGATCCTCAACTCCCTCGAGCGTCGTGGCCCGTAGGACGAATTACCAAGACCCATCCAGGAGCTGATGGACGTGTCCGAACTGCTAGCGTTCAAGTGAGGGACCGCACCTACGTTCGTCCAGTTGCTCGACTTATCCTGCTCCCAGCTCTCGAGGACACGGATGAGGAAGACGCCACCAAATAGACTTTCTCCTACTCTTTCAACTGCCATGCGGACAGTTGGGGGCGGCCTTGTCTGAAAGCCTATTCGCTCTGCGCTAATATTTCCAAGTTGCGCTTGAACGCCCCATCACGTAAACTGCACGTGAACAGCGGATGCCGCTAGACGCTGATTTGTTTATGCTTGGGATGATGAAAGCCGACACGGAGAACGCTCGTTCTTAGTTTTGTGTGCGTTTTATGGACACTAAGTAAGTTCATTGTTACTGCTACATTTATAATCTTGATTTTGATTTATCTATGATGACTTTAAGTAGTTTCTCTGTGTCGGCCTGCGTGACTAATTAATAATATTTAATACTGTAACCTGTCGTTCATGACTTGTACCCTATGTGGGTTAGAGTTAAGCTTTATTTATGTTATATATAACTGTGCATGCATGTTGTGCATTTACTGTTTATTGTGTTTACTGCACTATTTACATCTTTAATTTGTTTATAGGTACAGTAATGCTATTGTTTTATATCTTTATTAAGAATTTTATTGTCTGTTTATATGACCATTAGACTCATTGTGTTATGCCTTTTTTCTCTTTCTGTTTCTGTTTAGACCACACACACATACACACATATACAGATATACCTGTTACTGAGAAAATAAAGCTGATAAAAGGATTCTCTGGCCGGAATCTGTCATTAGTGTTCTCCTGCCCTAATTGAACCCTGTCCATATTCTACACCCACCCTTGAACTACTACTTCTTCCCCAGGATGAGGATGGATGGAGCTCAGTAAATGTTTGTATGCAAATGTTTGAGGGGACTGTGATTAGAATTACATGTGCTAGGTTTCCTGATACTGACTCCTTCCATCTAAAGCCATGAACTTTTCAATCAACCTTTTGAATTATTTTCTTTGAGAGTCACTGAGAGTCACAAGTGTAAATAACATGATTAATGTCATGTTGTGCTGTGAAATCAATTTATCTGCCTCAGTGTCAGGAGTAACTATTCCTGCTACAAGAATTTTCCTTTAATGGATGACACTAACGGTGCTTTAAATTAATCAGGATCTCAAAGTATTTTTTGCTGTTGTTGTTTTAGATGCACAAAAAATATCATGTAGTTTAACTTTTTAAAGTTTTTTTCATCTTTAACTATATCCCATGTGATTAGTATGAATTCTATTCTGAATCAAGCAGAGAGAAAACAAGCTAATAAAAAAAACCTGCCCAACGGTTTTCATGACTAAATCAGGAAGAAGGAAGTCCTGTCAGGCTTTAGATGACTGTTTTTATTGTAAGCCCAAGCCATCTGAGAGACTATTGATTCATGTGACAAAGAAAGGATTCGAGGCTTTTTGACAAAGATGTAAGTAGTTGTTTATGATTTAAGGTGAGCTGATTGTAAGACTTACAGGCTTTTCATTGTTGTGAAGGCAGCATGGGAAGTCATTGGCTTTATGTCTTTGTTTGTCCCAATGCTGTGTAGTTACATGATTTTATGATCACACTATCTGCAGGGACTTAGGCTTCAGATCATTTTAACTTTTAATATGAGCCAACATGAAGACAAGGTGTAATAAAAACTGTTCTGGTCATAAGTTACTCTTTAACACACTATTGTTTGACAGTAAAAGGATATTATGTACACGTTGTTGTAGTCTGTGAATGGGGTACAAGCTCTTAACATGACTAAACAAGTAGCATTATATGTAAAAACAGATAATCTGTATGAATGTGAAAATGCTGCAGAAACTTAAAAGTAGTTCAAAAGAAAAAGTGAATTTAGTTTGGTACTTTTGTGAAGTTGGATGACTCAGAGGTGAAGGGCCATGTTTCATAAACAGATTTTTAGATCAGATGTTTGGCTAACTCATGACTCTCAGTATGATTAGAGGAGTCCATGCAGGAGACTTACAAACCTTTTCTCCAGCAAAAGTACCTGTACCACACTGTAAAATACTGTAAAGAGCCTGTATAAAAATATTTCTTAGTAAAGTATGTAAGCATAACCAAAAAAATGTAGACCTACTTAAAGCACTGAAATTAAAAGTAAGTGCAGAAAAATCCCCTGTTGTGACTGTTATTCTATTCCATCTGATCTCATTAAAGCGGAGCTCATTTTGAACCATTTATTGATGACTGCCCTCAACAAAAAACTGACGTGGACTCTTCTTGGTGGGTAAATGAAATCACAGTGTTATCGAAAGCCTGATCCAAACACTCATAATAAAGCCTGTAAAGCAAATATCATTAACTATTCAATGACAGTCATGATAAACCAGACTCACGTTGGAGTCATTATACAATGTGGCGAAGCGATACTGCTGCAGGTGTGGTTTTATTCCAGAGAGGAGGTGTCGTTATCTCATTAAAAGAGAGGGGCTGTAAAGTAATAAGAAAAAAGCTGATCCAGGAGCGCTGAGTGAAAAACAGTTTTAACAAGGCGACACGTCTGCAAAACGTATTTCGGATTCAGATGGCAACAAGGAGACAGGCGTCTTTGGGGTGAAGTAAGTACCTGTTTGTGATCGTGTGTGACACCTGTGCAGTTGGACAAGATGGTCGGTGTTTTTTGGTTGTTTTTTGTGAGTGCACTACCGACATATTGTAGTGTTTCAGTAAAAGTAATTAGGCTAAAATCTACTGAAACTATAGCTAAAAGTAAAAGTAACCTACTTGCCTTACGTATTCTGTAATGCAACAGTATGCAACATCATTAAGTGTCTCTATTGTATATTTGTTGTTTTTTTTTGATACAAAAATAGTACAGGCAGTGTGTTTTGATGCTGAAGGTGATGCTGCTGGTAAGACTGGGAGATAATCTCATATCACTTCAGTTAAATTAAACGTTTGGATGTTTTACAAATTAAAATTCCCCAATATTATGTAAAAGTGCATTTGTTCCTACAAAGTGCTGTGGTACAACCAAAAGGAAACTACTGATGTGTGACGTGGTTTTGGTGGTAGTTTGCTGTATGAAAGTAGGGATTTTTTTTTTTTTTTTTTGTTACTCGCACAGCAGCATTGAGGATTTGTTAAAAAATATGCTGTAGCTACTTGTCTATGTTATTAAGGTTGGAAGTGGTAAGTTAGTTATTGATTTATTGATCCAGGAAGTTTGAATCTGTGAATAATTTTCTAACTGTATCATGTCTCGGTGGAGGCCTTAATCCAGGCATGTCCAAAGTCCGGCAGCCTTTGTCATAAAATCAATGCGGCCCGCCAGTACTGTTGACCGCAGTATAAAATACAGATTACAAAAAGCTATTTTATAATTCACCAGAAGATGGCAGTAGACCTGTGGCCACACTCTCGTCGGGGGAAACTTTGACCCTTGTCTCAAGGGTCAAAGTACCTTGTGTGATCCTTTCTAGCCCATTTCAAAAGTGGCGACTGTAACTCAGAAAAGGAAAGTTGGTTGACAGCGAGGGCCGCCGCTTTCAGGTCAAGTGGAAATTGGGGTATTTTTTCACCGAAATATGAAACAACTGTGTCTGCTTAATTTGCCAGGAGACTGTGGCTCTTTTCAAGGAATTCAATACAAGAGGCACTACCAGACGAAACATGCAAACTACGACGATCTAACTGGGAACAAACGTGGCGAAAAACTGAAGCAACTGGAAGCTGTTTTAACAGCACAGCAGCGCTTTTTTACAAGAGCCCGCAAATCAAATGAATATGCCACAAAGGCGAGCTATGAGGTGGCAACGCTGATTGCCAAGCACTGCAAACCTTTTACTGAGGGGGAATTTATTAAAGACTGCGTGATGAAAATGGAGGAGAAAATTTGTCCTGAGAAGAAGCAAGAGTTTGTTAATGTTTGCCTGGCTCGTAACACTGTGGTACGGAGAACTGAAGTAGTTTCATCTGATATTAAGAGACAATTAGAGGCAAAAGGAGTGGAGTTTGACTTTTTTTCGTTAGCCTGCGAAGCAAGTTATTTGTTGAGTCTTCTGTGGTGAATAAATTCTAAAATCTCAGTAAACTGATTGTGTGTGTTTGTGTGTGTGTGTGTGATGATCAAAACCACAGTTTTGAATATGCACTGATTCTTTTCAATCCATGTATAATTTGTTTTGTTTTTCAACTGACAATCAAACCGGGTCGTGTAAACCCGACAAATTAAATATTAAAATCAAATTCGGTCCGGCAGCCCGATTTTCCATTTCGTATTTTTGATCCGAGTCTTAAATTGAAATAATGAAAAACACTGCCTTTCTCGTTTTTGATAACGAGTGATACAAGTATTCATATGGCCCTCAAAAAAGTAAAAGTCAAAAGTGTCCACAACTAAATCTACTCGAGTAAAGAACAAACACGTGAGAAATGTACTTAACACTCCAATATTGTAAATACCTTACTGATAATAAGTTACTCTTTAACTTACTATAGCGACACTAAGAGGATATTATGTACATTTTGTGGTGTGTTAATGTGGTACAAGCTCTTAAAAGACTCCATGAGACATTTTTAAATGTAAATACAGAGAATGTGTGCTGTGTGAACTATTGGGTAAGGGACTGCAACTAATGACTCTGTCTATTCTGAACCAATCAAGAAACAATAACTGAATAATTATAATCTTATTACTGAATAAATAATTCAGAAATAAGGAATTTTCGACTGACTGATTTAATTCTGATTCTGATTAAATACACAATCTGAAATGAATAACATGCTTCCTCTGACAACTTTATATCGTGCAAAAAAAGTTTGACTCACTAAGTGTGAAGGAGGAGGAGCTGCCATAATAAACTGGGGAGTCTGGGGCTGATCTTGGTGTATGTAGGAGGGTGAGGTTCACGCTTCATGAGGCTCGCTGCTCTCGTTTACACAGAAATGGTTAGATTAAGTCTACAATAATCCAACTTTGCTGTTACTCAAGACTATCAATCAGCGCACTGCCGCATCTTGAGAGGGAAAATAATCTAAACTAACAGAAAATCTATAAAAGAGGTTGATGTGTAATTTATTACACAGTGTGGACTCTTTTTTTGTCTTCTTCATAATGTAAAGAAGTGAAATTGTTGCCGTTGCAGTTGGAGTTTAAAGACGGGTGGTGGTGGGCGGGGAGTTTTCGGCTGGGGGTGGGGAATTAAAACCGGGTGTAGAAGGCTGCAGTAACGATCCAGTATTTTGTTGTTACGCACTCACCGCAAAGCGTCTTTAAAACTTGTCTCGTCTGCACATTATGGATGAAAATAACATTAAACAAACAAACGTCCCTGAAGTGACGTAAGTAGCTGGTTCAGGTTGTGTGTGTCACCTTATCTGCTGTTGGACATGATGTCGGTGTGTCGTTATAGTGTGTATATTGTTGTTTTTGTGAGCGCACTGACGAGGGATTGAATTTGAAGCGGAACTGAAAAGCACACCAACCTCAGAGTCTGATGAAGACTTGAAATCGATTAAACGGGTTGAATATTCAGTCCTTAGACTGTCAGCACGAATTCATTAAATAAACTTTAAAAAAAAAAAACTTAAAAAAAAATATTAAAAACGAACGATGAGAAAACCTTATAACTTAATTCAGTTACATTTCTCCGCTTATACTTAAGTTTCATAGGGAAAGATACCGTCTAGGAGTTTCCAGAAAACCATTTTACTGCCACCACGATTATTGAAGTGCAATACCGCCCCCTACTGGAGTAATTGAGAACAGGAAGAAAACGAATGACTTCAGAAGCGCTGTGACATTTATACTCATGTTTCATTTTTAGATATCAAAGTTATTGTACATATGCCAGCATATGGGAACAGTCATACCAACAGTAATAGTAGTAGTGACATATTGTTGATAATGAACCCAGAAGAGACTAAATGAAAAATAAACGTGGAAAATATTTACAACCGATAAAAATACCAAACTGCTGCTGGAATATGTCCTTAGCAAACTTCTTAAAAAGATTTTGGTTTATGATAGTTGAGTCTCAGCTTCAGAAGAAAAAGAAGAAGAAGAAGAAGAAGAAATGGGTAAGAAGAGGAAGAGGAAGAGGCAGTCCAGCTGTTCATCCTCCTCTTCCAAGTCTAAGCAGCAAACTGGTGCTGACAGTCGGCCGTCAATCAGGTAGTTTAAGAGCCTTCTTATCTTAAATGGGTGGCTGTGATATGTTTGGTTTTTTTGCATAGTGGGCAAACACACTGCAGGAAGTTGTTTTGTTTTGGTTTTTGCATAGTGGGCCTGTAGTTTACATACAGTGACAGTCAGACAATTCTGCTATGTGGTGTATTACATTAGAATCTGTATCTTACTGTGTATGTGAACATTATGGCTATGCTTAGTAGTTTAGACTTTTGAATAGATCAGATTTTTCTTTTAACAGTCCACAGACCAGTGAAGATGAGTCCTCAGCTCCCAGTGTCTCTATGAAAAGTGATAGATCCATGGGCCATCCACTCAGCTTTGGTATTGAGCCATCAAAAAGGTACTGCTACATTTTTTGCACTTTCACTTAATGCATACACAATTATTGAATACAGATGTTTTTGTTTGATGAGTAGTTTTTACATAATTAGAGGGATTTTTGTGTTTTTAGTGCACCATTTGATAGAGGAAAGTCCTCAGCTCCGAGTTTTGTTTCTATGAAGAGTGATAGATCCATGGGCCATCCACTCAGCTTCGGTGTTGAGTCATCAAAAAGGTTTTGCTACATTTTTTGCACTTTTATGAAATACTTTCACACTTGTGTGTTATAGATGTGTTCTTGGGATCAGCCATTCAGCTTTGAAAAAACACAAAGTCTGTGTTATTTGATGTACTTTGCTCTCACATTGTAAAACATATTAATGTTAGTACATCAAAAATTTATTCAGAGATCATTTTCATTCATTTCTGCAAGAGAGGGGTGATGCATTTAGAGGGCAGATCGATGACCTCAAATAAGTATATCATAAGTTACCACAACTTAAAAATGGTGAGGACTTACTGCCAAACTGAAAACTTCAAATATGTGGTGCCAAAGCAGACACTCATCCAACCTGTGACCATAGAACTCAAATCAGGATTGAAGGCCACTGGTGCATACTTAAGTGTGACAGTGCTGTTGGTTTACGTTTAAGTTTTTTGTGTTTTTCTCCGTTTGTGCCACCTAGGTTAAGTCTCTCTGTCTGATTATGTCAATACAAGGCTCCTTTGGACTAAGAGAACATCTCACCTAACTGAATCACATCTGTCAGAACTAATGTATCATATGTTGATCACCTTGCAGCAAACCAACTGAAGAGGCAGCCAGGTGTTCAGTGTGTAAGAAGGTTTCAGTGGATCCAGTCCATCAAATCTGTGGACACTGGTCATGCAAACAGTGTGTCAGCTCACCTGCAGACCAACCCTGCACCAAATGTGGAAAGAAACCCAGAACAGACCACGAACAATATGGAGATACCGAGGAAGAAACTAGTAGGTTCAAATGCGTTTTTCAAAAAATACCTGTCCTTGGTTCTCGAAGCATAAAGTATAAATTATATTTTTTTTTTGTCAGAGAAGTATGCATAATTTAATACTTAGGACAAAAAAATAAACATATAAAGATTAAAGTTGCTCACTCAAAACTCTTACTATAACTGTGGCCGTGTGAGGTGCCAAATGATACCAAACTTTTAACCTAAACAAAGAATTATACTCACATTTTTACATCAGAGTTAAGATGTTGTGGTGCTATTTTGTGCTGTTTTTTATGTCTTAGCTTAAATTATTTAATGCCAAGTAATCCTTTAATTGTTACAGGGGCCATGCAAGAAAAAAAGAAGAAATTTAAAGAGGAAATGAAAAGGAAGTTTACTTTCACATTTTAAGGTAATGGCGACCAAG
>JAPZDV010000152.1:0-15018 GCA_029814665.1 Acanthurus lineatus
TATTTCTTTACGTCTCTTAATTTTTTCCTTTTTTCTATAGGTTTCAAAAGAAATAATACATCCCCTCATAGTAACTTTAAGTGCTTCCCAAAGCATAGAGTCTGAAACTTCTTTATTATCATTAATCTCAAGAAAATCAGTTAGCTTTTTAGTCATGTACTCCTTAAACCCAGGTTCTGTCAGAAGTAGAGGATTAAATTTCCAGTTGTATTTTTGTCTAGAGAGAGATAACTGCAGCTGCAGTGTAACAGTACTATGATCTGAAATTAATATATTATGATACAATGCATTTCAGATGGTTGAAATCAAACTGGCATCAACTATAAAATAATCAATTCTAGTATAGGTTTCATGAACATTTGAGTAAAAGGAATATTCTCTAATGTCAGGGTGGTGTATTCTCCAGATATCTACCAAATTTCTTGATTTAATTAAATGATTGAGGGTCTGAACAGCATTAATGGTTGGAGGAGGTTTAGTGGATGATTTGTCTAAAGATACATCCAAATAGCATTTAAAGTCCCCTCCAATAACAATATTAGATGATCCATCTTCTGGGAGTAAATCAAAAACTTTATGAAAAAAAAGGTAGGATCATCAGAATTAGGCCTGTAGATATTAAACAGGGTAATGGGAAATGAATTACTACATCCAGAGATAAAAATAAATCTCCCATTTGGATCAATAATTTTAGACTTCAATTCAAAAGGGATGCTATTTCGAAAGAGAATTGCAACCCCTCTTGCTTGGGATGTCAAAGGAGCATGGTACACCTGTGAAATCCAGTTTGGTTTTAGTTTGTTTTCAATAGCTTTGACAGTTTGAGTCTCTTGTAGAAACAAAATATCCCCCTTCAATGAATTCAAATGAGAAAAAACCTTCCCGCATTTTAAATCATTGCCAAGGCCCCTTACATTTCATGATAAGAGTGAAATTGTTCTATTTAGATTCATTTACTTAACGTTAACAAATGAAATAATCAGAAATTGTAAACCTCAAGAATTTCATACATGAAGTCGACATGACAGATACTAACAACAGAGGTTACCCTCTCAGAGACTAAACCAGAATCAACATATCTCTCCCCACACAGCCTCATCACTCGCACACACACGCATACCACCATCCCCCACCCCCCCTCAAAAAGGAAAAAGAAAACCCCGTATCAATAATAGAACTCATGGCGAATGGCCAGCAGTCCAGAATCCCTCTGTGAAAACGGACTTAAACACAGACAATGGACGAAAAGAGCCCACAGGCACTCCACAGTGGAGATTAAACGGAAAAATAATAAAGGATTCATAACATTTAATCCGCCGTCTCTACTTAGAGGAGGTAGACGGTAAGCAAGTTAATATTCTCAAAGTTCTCAGTTCAAAGGCCTGCATCAAGAAGTTATCTTTTCATGTCATGTTCTATAAACGACATAGCTTCTCCGGGGCTGGTTAAGGCTTTTACCTGATCGTTGTTGTGGACATGGAGCTTTGCTGGGAAGCGTAAGGTGAATTTCACCTCCCTCTCCTTGAGCGCCTGGGTCACCTGTCGAAATCCCCTCCGTTGTGCCATCACCTCAGCTGTATTATTCAGGCAAATGAACACCCGTTGGCCGTTGTAGGTCATCCGTTGTTGTCGACTCAGCCGAAGGATCAGCTCTTTTTCCTGATAGAAGTGAATTCTGGAGATGTTGCTCCTTGACTTTTCAACATCTGTAGGTTTTGGCACAGGTATGCGGTGCGCTCTATCCACAGTCACAGGCTTCGCAAAGTTGTTCACCCCGAGTAACCTCGGTATCAGCTCCGTGATGAAGTCCGTGGGCTTGCCCTTTTCCTCACCCTCCGGTATTCCCACAATCTTAGTATTATTCCGTCTAAATCGTCCCTCCAAGTCATCAGTTTTTGTTAACAGTTTTTCGTTGCTTTTTTTTATATCAGAAATGCACAGCTCCAAAGTCTGAATGCGTCGCTCGTGGTCGGTGCCTTGCTCCTCTGTGGCAACAATTCTCTCAGTCAGTGCCAACTGAGTGCTCATGAGGTCCTCAAATTTATGCTCTAAATGGTCAAAACGTGTGTTGATTGATTCCAAAATCTTAACCGAAATCTTCTCCCACAAAGGCAACGACTCTTCAACTGCATCAGGAACATTGTCCGCAGCCGTGTCTGATTGTTTGGTGTGCTTTGTTTGACGCGTCAGGCATCTTCGTGGCTTTCAAAGGTTGCGATGAAGTAAAAAGATCCCACAGTACTTCGGGTAGTTGTTAGATGTTGTGAAACAACTGTTAACTCTAATGAAAATGATTTAAAGACGGATTAAAAGAGAAAAAAACTTGATTTCCACCTGGAGCTCTGAGAGACCTGACTACTCTATGCACGCGACAGCCTCCGACAGGATGAACGCAGTGCATCTTCTTAAAAAGAAAAATTTCTTTTGACTTGCCCCAATATTGAGAATGATCAGGTTGGAATTGTCTTGCTAATTTGCTAACTTTGAAGCTCTTATAATTGAACACATCGATAAAATAAAACACTATGAGGTAAATGAAGTATCTCTCATACAATTTGATTGGCTTTGGTGGATGTGATAAACCAGTATTACAGCTTTGTTCAAATGAAAGCACCAGGGAATTCACATGGGGCTAAATGTTTAATACAATAGAGATAAACATACAAATTAAGCTTTAATCTTATATTAATGTGTACAAAAGATTTATAATAAAGCCAAAACTAGCTGAATAAGATGGTTTCAATGGTATGCAGGAAGGTTCATGTTAATGTAAACGAGGCTGTGAAAATGCACTACATTATCCACAAAGAGGCACTCTTTGTGGATAATGTAGTGCAGTTCAGCTCAATGATATAAGAAGCACTGTTGAAAACTTTTATCAAACCTCAGGCAGAAGCACTTAATCACGGACAAATTCTGGTCTTCCTCTCGTCTATGCCAAATACAGAATACTGCTCAGTGGTGGCTCTGTGCTGCAGCTTTTTTTATTCCCTGAGATTTGGAAGAAAACTGTTTGTGAAATCAGAGGACTGACTCTTCATGAATGACCACTGCAATCAAAAATTCAGGTGTGCAGGGTGTTGCATGAGGGATTTTTTGGTGGTTTGTTTGTTTAAAACTTAGTAAAACAGTAAGAATTTTCTTAAAAAAGAATTGTTAAATGTTAGAAAATTCATTTCTTTTTCATTATTCAAAAAATAATATACTTATAGTGTTCTAAAAAAACTGAGTGGTTGGCAACTGTTAAACAGTATAGGAAAGCAGAGAAAACACTTTTTGTTCAACAACTGTTTCAATTTTGGCATCTTAAAAATTTGACGATATTGGACAATTGTTGGTTGTACTATTCCAATTTACTAAGATATACAAACTATGAGTTAACTTTAGCTTATTTTTCGGTGTATTATGGATGACTCACAGTACTCTTGTTATTACCTGACCTAAATGTTTACAAATTGATCTTTCCAGACTTAATGTCTTGATATAAGGATAGAGTTAGGAGAATATAGTCCTTCCGAGAGACATCTAAGAAATACAGAGGATCTCTGGTGACATCAGGATTAAAACCCTCATGGACCAGCTTCATCTTCTGCTGCTTGAAGGTCTCAGTCACATCCAGAGAGCTCTGGAAAAAAAGGGATGCAGGAATACGAACGAACATTCCAACTTTACACTTAGAAACACATATTGAAAAAAATTGGAACCTGTATGATTTACCTGTATTCTGAGAAACCAGGGCCAGGCATATGTTGGTAGTGTTCTGACTAAATGGTTGTAGAGTTTTGCTCCATTTAATTTGTGGTCCTGTTTTAAGACGATCGCAGCCATACCTACTCGACCTTCGTATCCTAAATACACAGAATGAAAAAAAAAATCATTTAATAATAAATGACAAAGCCATAACAAACAACAGTGCCTCCATTGTCTTGCTTTGATTAGTCTATGACATATGACTACGGAGGCCCTGATGTGCAAAATGCAATACATTTGCCAAGTTGAAGGAGCTGCTGATTACTGAAAATATTTACCTTTCTTGTAAAAAAAAATGGGGGAACTATCTTTGATGATGTTTTTGTATTTTTCGTTTTTTATTATAATGTCTTCAGCATTTATCAACATAGTAACACTATAATCTGTGCCCCGCTATAGGCTGAATAAAATCAGTTTAATTAATTATAACTTTGTTTTGGAAAAAACAAGATTTTAAGTTTAGTTTGGTATGGCAAATGTATCTATATACTAGAGATTTTAACTTTTAGCAAGACACCTCTCTCAGCTGAACTCAATGCTAAGTCATCTTATTATTGTATGATTTCACTGTCCAGTGGCAAGGGCAGGGAAAGCCTTAATTAAACAGAGTTCAAGATCCATATAAGGCTCAGAATCTCTGTTAGCTGATGGTCAAACAGCAACAAATGTTCAGAGATTTAAAAGACTGAACATACTGTCATAGCCATTAAATGAAATATTACCTATAAGACAGCTGTAGCAAACAACACTGATTATAGATAAAATTTACTGCCAAGCATGTCACAATCTAGCTGAGAGATGATTTGTCTCAATGGAGTAGAAAGGTCAAAGAAAGCCATCACAACAACCAAACAGGACAGAAAGGGAGATTCACTGCCTGAAATGCACAAACCAGTCTGTACCTCCTGCTGCGCAGTTAGATGGTTGCACTGACAAGAGCCCTGAGTTAACTAAGCCAACTTCTCTGAATTTGTGCTATACTTTTTTGTGAGTTTTGTGCTGTCACACATTAAGTATGACCAACACACTTTTGGAGTTAAGATTGTCGATGAGTTTGGACTTAAAGCCCACTTGTGATGAGTAAACGATCGATATACTTTCAAGTGCCCTTTATTTACTTGGTCGCTGTAGGAGGAAACAAGAAGAGGGAAGCATACAGGGGTGCTGTGCAGAGCTTGACAGAAATAAAAGACCATCTCTGCCCACCATATTGCTCCCAAATGTGCAGTCCTGGGATAATAAAATAGACAAGCTGCGTGCACAGGTTAAATACCAACAGGACAGCAGGAACTGCTGCGTGTTGACATTCACAGAGACAAGGCTGGAGCCCAGCATTCCTGACTGTGCTGTCGCTCCTGACAGTTTTTCCATCTACTGGCACATGGGAACAAAAGATTCAGACAAGTCAGGAGGGAGGTTTAATAGTTAACTCTACGTGGGTTACTAATGTCTGTGTTTTAACAACTCACTGCTCCCTGGTCTTGGAGCTGTTGACCATTAAAGTTAGACTGTTCTGTCTCCCCAAAGAGGCTCTGAACCAGCCCTGGAACCAGCTCTGTCAAAAAAGGGTAACCTATGTGATAATGTTCTTCATAGATTACAGCTCAGCATTCAATACCATTGTAGGTTTCCACACAATCGAGCTTGGCTTGACGCTCTCAATAATCCCCTCGTTATCGTCCATATTGACAAAAAAAAATAAATCCACAGGACCGCTCATTAAAGTTTAAACAGTTTACTTAAACAAAACAAGAAAAGGATGATACAAAAAAAATATCCAAATTGTGCATCAAGCATCCACCAGATTCCAAACCATTAACAAAGAGGTAGCGAGGTCAAAAAACCGTGCGGCTCCACTCTCACCTTGCCCGACTGAATGCCTAACTGACCTCATGGGAGCTTCAATTAAAGTAATTAAAGGTGTGCAGCATATTAAAAACACCAAACTTTTACTTGCTCCCATCCATTACAAATATTACATCCAAAAGCATTTAAATGATTAACTAATTACAGTATCATAAAAATGAACTGAAAACACCTATAAATAGGCCTTTTAATCCCTTCCAAATCGATCAACTTATATCACTGTGAATTTTAACTGTTTTTTAATTAACTTAAATTTATTTATTAACCCTTTTTAACAAAAAATCAAATAACTGCATTTAGGCTCCCACAACCATCATCCCTTCTAAAAACTATTCTTGAAGCTTGCTGATCTGGGTCTGGAAACTTCCATCTTTAGCTGGATATTTGACCTCCTGATGGACATGCACAAAGGAGGTGTGAGTCAGCAGATACACCTCCTCTTCACTGATCCTCAACACAAGTGCCCACACAGGGGTGCATGCTCAGCCCCCTCCTGTATTCCCTGTTTACATTCAACTGTGCCCCCATGCACAGCTCTAACATCATCTTTAAATTTTCTTATGACATAACCATCTTAGGCCTCATCACGGACAATGATGAGATCGCCTACAGACAGGAAGCAAAAGCACTGACCAGCTGGTACCAGGAAAACAACCTCTCTTTGAATGTCAGCAAAACGAAAGAGATGATTGTGGACTATATGAGACTACAAGGCCAAAGAAACCTGACAAAAAGGTATCAAAGCCTTTGGGTACGGGTTATGTTAAGCTGTGGGAAAAGCTGTGCAAATTCCAGAGGGCTAAACATCCTGGGCAGCAAAGAAGAGAGAAAGAGAGTAGGCCACCATGGTTTATTTAAGATCTGTACAGCCTTACTACTGACTCCTCTTGGCCAACAAAAATTTTGCACACTATCTAGTCTGAATGGACTACACTGCTGGATGCCAGAAACAGAGTAGAGGTTCCCGTGGGATGCACTCAGCAATCCTGATGTGGTTAGGGACTGAGAGTAAATCAAAATGTTTGCAAACCTAGGAAAACATCAGGCTGAACATGACTGCAAGAGGCAGGGAATCCAAAGCATCATTCAAGTCAGTGCATCAGTGGGCCCAGACCAAAGTGGAATACCCTATAAGGTGTACAAGAAATGCCACAAACTTCTCCTGAGATTGTAGAGGGTCATGAGAAAGATCAGATTCAATGGAGCTTGAAATTGACAGATGGATGTTTTATACCACAGAGAAAGGGTTCCTCCTTGGTTTTCCAGTTCAAGAAAATCTGTGGGATGCAAGAATTTCCACTTTGTGCTTGCAAGAAGACTAACCTCTTACTTGACACTAAGCCACTACATCAACACATCCAAAAAGATAAGTGGCGTCCAAGATTTCTTCAGATGTCTGAAACACAATTCAATGATCAGCCAAATGATTCAAGACACCAATAGGAAGGCAGGTGACACAACTCTTGTCTGGTTAAACCTTGGGAACATCTACAGGTAAATCCAACACTGACCTCATCCATCAGTGACTTGACCACAACTATTTAAGTAGCTGTTCTCCCATTGATAGGAAATAACCCATTACCTTACAGTGTTATCTATTATTGTCCAGCAAGACTGGACATACAGAAAATCTATAACACACATATGCTAGAGTGTAAGAGTTGCAAGATGAGGTCAGCTGGCACAGACGCAGAGAGGCCATAACTCTACTCAAGCTGGAAGTCATGTTTTTTTTAACACTTACCAAAGTCAAATCTCCTGCAAACTGCCAGTTCCCAGAGGTGATGCACACAATCCTCCATACAGACAACGTATGTGGTCAACCAAAGATCGTAATCCTGTTTAAGCTGACTGGCTTTAGGAGAGGGGCAGTTAAGGGACTAAAAGAAAGAGAAAGGACCTGAAATACCAGTCCATCTTTTTGCCAAATTGGAAGAAATTTCCTTGAGGTTTTCCCAAGCTATTTTGATGAAAAATGGGTCAGAAAAATGTAAGCTCATAGTAATCTCGACCTTTGACCGCCAAATACCAATCCCCCCATCCTTAAGTCCAAGAGGACCTTTATACCAATTCCGAACAAATTCCACTGAGGTGTTCTTGTGATATTATGTTCATAAGACATGAAGTCCCAGTGACCTTTGACCTCTATAATCTAAGCAGTTCACACTTACATCCAAGAAGACCTTTGCACCAAATTTGAAGAAAAAATTCCTGAAAGCATTTTGAGATATCATGTTCACAAAAAAGCTGGATGGACAACCCAAAAACATAATGCCTCCTGAGTTGGCTGTCCCTGGCACAGAGGCATTAATATGTTTTTAGAATTTTACTGTTTACAACACTTGTAATTTGTTTACATGCTGCACAGAGCTGTTGAATCAGGTTGGCAAAAGGGGCATGGGCATTTTGTGGACCAAATTCAAATATAAGTGAGAGTTTAAGCTAATAAGAGGTTTTATAAGTCTAAATTAGACAATTAAAGTGAGTATCTTGTGAAGTCAAGAGTATTCTTGTGATAACCTTTACTCTTTCCACTGTGTTGGAATGCATCATAATGGTTGCATCAAGGTTTCTTGAAAGGACTGAAAATTAGAAAAAAAAACTTTTAGAGACTACCAGGATGAAAATAGTCTCTTTATCTGTCTAATTTGAACAGATAAATTTTATTTGCTTCATATAAGCTAGAACTGACCTATGGAGTTAGATTTGTCTTTTTCTTCCAGAACCCCAGTGACATCTTCAACATTGCAACTCCATACAAAAATGACCAAATTCAAAAACATATTCACTAATGTCAAGTTCACACTACATGACTTCCAAAGCACACAACTAGTTGTCTTGTGTAAGGAGTTTTAGAGTCATTATGTGGTTCACACTGCATGACTGCATGGCAGTCTACACTACATGACTGGATGCCTCCAGATATTTAGCATGCTAAATATCAGGGATACACTGGTGAGCCTCTCGTCTTGTGCATTTGAACAGCTCACACATACCGCTGCAGCGTCGAGTCACCGCAGATTTGCCTCTGATCTGGGGCTCTTGTTGGGGAATTCATCAAAACCATCAGGAACTCGAAAATCAGTGATGTAGTGTGAACTTGGCATAATCAGACACAGTTGTTTTGCAGCACTTGGCTACAGCAGAGTGTGCAGTAATATAAATCATAGTGTAACACTTTTCACAAACCTGGTATGGTGACCCCATAGATATTGGCTTCCTGGATAAAATCAAGAAGACCTAAAACCTCTGACACCTCTGTGGTGGAAACATTCTCTCCTTTCCACCTGTACAACACAAGCTTAGATGCATTAAATCTGCAATAACTGATCTAAATTGGTTTTTTTTGGGTCACTTGTGGTAAGCAGAAACAAGTTGTGAAAACAACATTGGCATTTCATAATCTTAAGTTGGTTAAGTTGCTACAATTGTTAAAAAAGGGTTAGGGTTAGGGTTAGAGTCATAGTTGATTCATTTACAAATCCAGCAGTTGCAATATAACTAAGTTTAGTTGTGTTTCTGGCCGCTGACCACTCATATATCCAATATTCACCCTCTTTTAGTTATGTTTTTTGATCTCCACCACTCCTGAGAAAAAAACATCATTATCCTTAGCTGTTAAAATTACCACTATGTTCAATAGCATATCTATAATTGTGCTTGTCTGCTAAACAGTGAGCTGAAACTCACTGTTTAGTGTTGTATGAGTTAAGAGAGCTGTTGATTTAGCTGATAATTCTCTTCAGGTTTATACAAGTGACATTTGTTACACTGTCACTTTGTTACTATTACCTTCAATTTTCAACTTTTTGTTATGTCAACCTTGTTGATTACCAGAGGATACAATTGTTTTGGCTGAGGTTTTATGACAATGAGGTGCAACTTTTCTTTTTAAAAAAACAATGGTGACTTCTGAAGAGGTTAGCATAGATGCTGCTATAGCATCCGATATATCCAAACTAAAAAGTACTTTTTTATTTAAAGAGCAAAGAATGACACTGAAGGCTTTCCTCAACTGCTCTTTTCCAGACTAACTTCAGCTATGTCATACATCAACATAGTCTGTTGATCTGGCTGCTTGAGGTTAGCCTGTAATAGTCCAATTACGTGCTGAGTATTTTTTTGAAAGTGACTGCCCTTTCCAAAACAGTTCCCAAGAATAACTTCTCAGATGGGTCTAATGATAATGATTAAAATTAATGCACTGCATTTATTTATAACTCTTTCTTATCTTTTGATTACTTAAAGTGCTTTTTAACTGGAGTCAGCATTTACCTATACACACAACAAATGACTGACCAATTTTTTACAGTCTAACAGGTCTGTTGAAGTGTTGAGCTACTTTTAAAAAACAGCAATATATTACATTAAACAATATGACATACTAATATTTGATGATGTGATTTGTTCTGCTTTGTTATCTGTTATATGTATCAATATTCTAACCCTAATAGTGTTGGCAGTGATAACTGGACTTTATTTTTATCAAGACAGCATGTTATATTATATATTTAAAAGTCCGAGGTAACAGTGAAGAACAGTTAAGATGCAACTGAGGGATTTGTATCTGGCTATTTCAATATCTCGATCAGAGCAAACTCATGTTAATACAGATAAACATGAACAAAGACAGCTGTGCTTACTAAAGCTGAAGCATATGGACTCTCCCAAACATGCATGAGACAAATGACTGAAAAACACAGCTTAGACATGACAAGTAAACAGTATGTTAAATAATGAATATCTAGATAAAATCGTTATCATTGTTGAGTTTCTATATTATATGACACCAAAAAAAAAAAATTTCCAATGAGTATCCTCACCCCTCAGTAGGACTGCCTGAGCACAGTTTTAATTATACAAGCAGTAAGATACCTGAATGTGTCTCCTATGCGGTCATGGAAGAAAAGAAAGTCCCTGTAATCGTGGACCAGAAGATCTCCAGTGTTGAAATATACATCTCCAGCTTTGAATACATCTCTAAGCAACTTCTTCTCAGACTGGACCTTGTTTCCAGCATAACCCAGGAACTGGTTCATAGCTGTAAGAGGAGCTACCAGGATCCCTGCCTCTCCTGAGCACAGAAACAGGACATACATATCGTCAACAAGAGCTCTTTCTGGCTTTCCTATTTCTTCTTTTAATATTTTTTTTTAAAGAAAATAAGTATACAGAAACATTATACATCATACATCCCCTCCATGATTAGTCTTTTTTTTCTGGAAACTAAAAATCATTAGGTAGTAAGGGTTTGCTGGAACTGATTCTTTAATTTAAATAATGACAATTGATCTGTTATTCATTCCAAGCCCTGGTACAAATCCCTGCATTAGACTGAATTACTTTTAGTTTTAAAGAACTTTGCATGGGATTTATTACCTTTTTGTGCTCGTATGCCTCTTCCAGTGTCTGTTCTAACTGGCTGATATGTTTGTGGATCATATCTCAGGAGTTCAAAAGGCATACAAAGCTGACAAAGATAGAATAACAATAGTTAGTATTTGATGGGCCACTGATTTTAGAAACAACCATCACACTAAAGAGGTTATATTGTCACCGATGTTTTTCAGCAAATAAAAGCACGGGATTTTTGTTATATATCATACAGTCAGCAGTATTTTTATTATCTCATCTTGAAACATCTATATTTATTTAACTGTAAGTTAGCACAGTACACTGCTGCTGTTGTATATATATTTAATACTTTTAGGATAGAATCACTCAAATTCTCTAGCTTGATTTGAAATACTTCTTTTTTTTACAATATTCCCCCATAACAATACTTTATATTTATGTTTCCATTATACTTATTGTAAGACTCATGATGAAACAATAATAGCCTTGGGTGGGTAATAAGTTCATAACCTGAGATGGAAAGAGGTGAGTCACAAAAGTCTTGTTACATGCACAAGCAGGTCAACTCTATGATTGAATATGCAGAAAGTTTCAGGTTGTTCATCTGATTGGCACCCTGAGACTACTCTTGACTGACTCCATGACTGCATGACTGCAGGACTTAGTGTGTGAATGTAAGATTCAAATTTAGATTCAGATTCAGTTTATTGTTGCACCTAAGATTATATTCATCTCTGCTTTGTTTTTCGAGCAGTGAGCGGTAGATGCCGAGCAAAATCATAGGTCATAGGTGTGCTGCGATACAAATAAAAATAGCCCTACATCCCGTGTGTAAACATTTTCCAGACAAGTGTGTCATTAGTTGAATACACACCCCAGGCCGGAAGCCCTGCTGTTTGAAAATGCAAATTGCTGCCATCACAGCCATGCCGAGCCAACGTGTCGGCCATGCAGCATGAGCAGAGCCACAAATGTATATGGAAAAATGCCAGTAGATGGCTTGTATATAGTGAAGCCCACAGCTGCTGATCTTCTGAAATATCCTCACCACCCTTTATATTTTTCTGTGGCTGTGAGTAGTGTAGCTCCCATATAAAGAGGATATGCATCTATTTAGGATGCAGTTGTGCCCCTGTAGAATGCACCGAGGATTCTGGGACAATGCCAAATTTTCTTAATCTCTTCAGGTAGAAGAGGCGTTGTGACTTTTTCACAACCTCTTCGATGTGTATGTCCCATGTGAGGCCTTCTAATAAACTGATGCCCAGGAATTTAAAACAGCTTACTCTTTCTCCAGCAGCTCCTTTGATTGTGATGAGGGCCAACTCCGCTCTCCCCCCTTCTGTAGTCCATCAACAACTCTTTTGTTTTGGCCACATTGAGTAACAGATTATTTTTCTGTCTCTACTGTGACAGGTTGCCTATCTCCTTCCTGTAGGTCATCTCATACCTGTTAATGGTCAAATGGTCAAAGCCCACCATGGTTGTGTTGTCGATGAACCTGACCACCAAGTTTGACTGATGTGTAGAAATGCAGTTGTGTGTGTCCTGGGAATAAAGCAGGGGATTGAGGACACAGTCCTGAGGAGCTTCTGTGTTCAGGATTAGGGGAGCAGAAGTGATGGAGCTTATCCCCTCCACCTGACGACAGTTGATTAGAAAATCAAGGATGAGACTGAACAGTTTGGGGGTGAAACTAAGGTCATTCAGTTTAGTGAATAAATATAATCCACAAAAATCATTCTGACATACGAGTTCTTCTTTTCCAGGTAAATGAGGGTGCTGAGGAGTACTGTGGATATGGCGTCCGCTATGGATCTATTTCCACAGTAGACAAACTGGTGACAGTCCGGTGCAGGTAGCATTAAGGTGCATATATTTTTTTTTATGTGCTTCTCAAAACACTTGCTCACAAGAGGAGGATGTGACTATTTTGAAAAATAAATGTGTTAAATTAAGTTCTAAAATTTATTTCTACTACCATAGGCCATGAAATTATTTTTCACATATAGATTATATATTTCAAATATAGAGATACAAGATGTAATCCACATTGTGTACCAGAAAAAAACATTACTAAAGCTTTCTCTTTTTTTTACCTTGTTGAAATAGCTTGCCCTTCCAATCGGTCCAATCTCATCCGTGTAGTTGAGGAAACCAATGCTTGCCTCAGTCAGACCATAACTCTCTCTGATCTTGATCTTACCAAAGCGTTTGACAAACTCCTTCCAAACATCTGACCTGAGACCACTTCCTGCTGCCAGCCGAACACTGTGAGATTTCTCCTCTGAAACCTGAAAGTAGGGTAGGGCTTGAATGAAAAAGCAACATTTGTTTTTTTTTTACAGGAACAGACCCATCTTTTGGGAAACATGCTGTTACACTGGCTTGTCCAGAGTCAAATGAGAATATTTATTAAGTATTACATAAATGTACAACAGTCAGCTTTTGTCTTCTTTTTTTTCACTAGAGGAGCTGATAGCTGTTTTCACAAGATTTGGAGCACCACGGCTGAGCGCTCCACAGGACACAAACCTTTCTGCTTTCACCTTGGCACTTTGTTTCTTTACCCCACTAGCTCCAGCTACTTTTCTGTTTTGTTAAGACCTTCGTTTCATTTTTTACTCCACAACACCTCATATATCCACAATACTCACAAATCCATATGAACACTAAATGATACTGATTGACACACCTTGTGCTTTTATTTCAGTTTGTTTCCTTTTTTGTTAAAAATATATTTTTTTTAATCAAAATAGTGCATCCTTTCCTGTTTTTGTCATAGCTGAGTGTGTCCTTAACAGAGATGGGCTTAGCTTTGCAGATAGAAAGCAAACGATACAAATTTTCTCTTTCTATTAATTTTCTAAAATGTTGGGACAGGACGAGAGGAAAAGTTAAGTGTGTTGGAAACCTTGCAACACTTTTAGTAACAATATCAACAAAGGGCTTGACATCAAGTTTTTTTGCTCACTGGCCACTGCGGCTAGCGGTTTTCCAAGTAATTGGATAGTCGCATTTTCCAAATGTATGGACAGAAAAACCTGTTGCTGGGATTATCAGAAATGTTTTAGGGAGAGTGAGAGAGGGCATTCCCTTGAACACAATAAGTCATTCTCACTCTTCCCTGTGAGCACACACTCTGTTTGAGAGGAAAGAGGGAGAGACACTGATTCTTGTCTGTTGTCTGCGCTGTCACTGAACCCTTTTTGTGTCACTGAAATTACAGATTTAGTTTTTACTGCATCTAAAAATGGACATGTGGCATGAGTGTGAGTGTCAATTGCTTGAGTCTCACAGTAAATGCATGTGGCTGGCAACCCTACCGACAGATCAGCCAGCAGACAGGAATTGTAGCTTTGTGGTACATAATTTTGAGCCATGTTGTTGCTGCAATTTGACACAAAAAGTCCTCACAAAGCACAGAGGGTTCCTCACCAAGTCATGGAGCAATAGCAAGAGGGGGCTACAGGGTAAGTGAGTATCAGAGCTGCTATCCAGGATGAATCACACAACATCCATAGATACATCAAGAAGAGGAAATACTGTGGAAGACAAAGCCCCTTTAGAGGATGCATCATCAGCAGACAGAGGAAGAGGAAGTGGCTGACATCAAGACCTATCAGTGACTAAAAAAGGTTGTCCAGAATAGATGCTCTGATCCTGGCAGTACAAGAACAGGCCCTAAGCATTGCAGCCAAAGAGGGAGGGGTCAACCACATCAGATTTCTCAAGGAATTCTAACCCTAACCAATAACCCATTATCATCATCATCATCATCAATCTAACCTAACCCATTTCTCAAACATAATCATTGTCTAAAAATTTATAGAAAATATGATTTTTGTAATTTTTGTCATCGTATGTATGTATGTTATTTATTGAAGAGACTGATGTGGTTAAACAAAAGAAACAGAACTACACTGATCAGCAATATATATAGAGTGCGTGCGTATATATATAGAGAGAGATATAGATAGATAGATAGATAGATAGATAGATAGATAGATAGATAGATAGATAGATAGATAGATAGATAGATAGATA
>JAPZDV010000153.1:0-15000 GCA_029814665.1 Acanthurus lineatus
TTTAAAAAGCAGTTAAAGACTATTTTATTTAGACAAGCTTTTAATTAATGGGTTTTTTTCTCTTTTATTTATTTTTTTATGTACTGAGTATGTTTATTTTATGCACTTATTTTATGTACAGCACTTTGTGATTTTTATCTGTGAAAAGCACTCTACAAATAAACTTTACTTACTTACTTACTCTAAACACACGTGAAGTTTGTTGTGTATTTGACATTGAACATTAAAGTTATATGCATTTTTTTTTTGCATTGCGAATACCTGAAAAAGGCCACCATGCCATAGCCATATCAATAATTCAAAGCAAAAGGTTTTCATAACTTTTTTTAATCACAAAGGTCCTATGAGTTTATGAACCAAATTTTAAGTCCATCTGGTAAAAACTCTGTAAGGAGTTTGTTAAAATACAACAATTTTGTGGAAGGCCCTATACAGCCATTCGGCCCCATTTAACCCTGATATGCAAGTCAGTTATTAGAATTCACCATGTGTTACAACTGTGTTACAACCTCACAAGTTTTGTGAGGTTAAAAAAAAAACCCTTGACTGTCAAAATAAATTTTGTTTTTTCAAGGCAAATGCTTAAAATGGCTGCGTCGCCTCAGCCATATCAACAAACCAAAGCAAAAGCTATTGATTACTTTTGATCACAAAGGCCTTAGGTGTACCCACACAAGTTCCAAGTTGTTCATATTAATGTTGTGGGAGGAGTACATTAAAGTATTACACATGATCATTGAGAGTCATTTCCTGTGACCAGAAGGTGATGTAATGAATATAACTGAATGTTGTCATGGATTTGTTCGGGTCGGTACTCTTATCAAGCATATGAAGTTTGATCCTGATTGGACAAAGAATATATTGAAGGTATAAGCATTTCATTTTTCATGGTGAAATGCTCAAATAGCCACCATGCCCTGTCCACATGGTTAATCAAAAACAAAAGCTTTAGATAACTTTTAATCCAAAATGTGTTAAGAGTGCATACAGCAAACTGCATTTGGATCGGATTAGATATCTATCGGAGTTCATTAAAATACAAAATGTTTTCATCACCAAGAAATGTCTGTTCAATTCAATGGCAAACTTCCTGTTGAGTTAAGCCTAGAGTCTCCCAAGACGTTTTTGCAGAGCTGTGTATGATACATATGTGTACCAAATTTTGTACACGTAAGTAAAGTGGTTGCCAGGGCTGCAGTTGAAAATAAAAAAATGTGTAATTTTTCACTACAAATGATGCATCTGCCAAATTTCATGAATTTTTGAGTTTGAAAAAGTTGTCAAAAAGGCAATTAATTTCTAAGAAAAAAAAATAAGAAAACTTAAAGCTGTAAGCAGCATTGAATGGGCCCTCGAACTTTGGTGCCTGTCATGGAGGGCCACAATCAACTTAGACAACATAGAGAACTTTCAAGAAACATTTTCCATACAGGAGTCATACACACACACACACACACAAATTTTATTTAAGTCACATCATGATTGCCTTGTAAGGTTTATTCGTAGTAGCCACCAAGAGGTGTCCTGTTCATGACACCTAATTGGCATGTCACTTTCCTCAGAGTGCAATTCCTAGTTACTATGAGAATTTTGGCGATACATGATTTTTGGCTGCAACTCAACAGTTACATTATTTAATACATTTGGACAGGAGTCTCAACATAACATTGTAAGATGGGAAAGGCTTATCTGAGGAAACTTAAATTAAACTTGACCACCTTGTTAGGAAATGTACATGAAAAAATAAACATGTTACTTCCTCTTGCAAATAGGTGGCGCAACAACTATGACTTATTATTGACATGGTGTTAGGTTTAACACACATGTAAAGTTTGGTGTGTACTGGACATTAATGCTAATAAGGGGGCTCTACTGAGGCATTTTGCACACTTATAAAACCCACAAATTTATGTAAATTTCACACCTTACTGATGTGTCTGCCAATATTTATGATTTTTTTTAGCTTCGTCATGTCTTAAAAAAGGTCATATATAATAATAATAATAATAATAATAATAATAATAATTCTTTGAATTTCAACAGGCCCTTGTGCAAGTCATCTTTTAATGTAATTAAATGTATCTTCACTATCTTGTGCTCACCTTAGTATCTTATTCCTGCCAACTTTTCTCATGGAATGTTTGGATATAAAGTTTTGGAATGTCCACTGCATACCCTTATAATGAAAGGCCAAAAAGCAATATTAACATGATGCAAACCAAAGCAGTTTCTAGAACATTCAAACTTAAGGGGTTTTAAGTGCCTCCTTCGGACCAAATTTCATTTCAGCATGACAATCAGTTCTTCAAAGTTTCATATAGATAGTTTTTATTTTGAATAGTATTTACTTCTGATAGGATACACAAAAAGTTGTGTAGTGATTGCTAGCTACCAAAATTTGATTGTTAATAACTTGTGCATTCAAGATATAGTCTATGCAAAAGTTTGGCATGAATTGAATGAAAACTGTAGGGGAAGTTCAAAAAATATTTTCAAAAATTATCTGCTTGAAAATGGGCATAAAAGAGTCCATCCAATTCAGCTCCATTAAGGGAACAGATTGATATGGCATTTTCCAAAGTTGGATGTAGAATTTGGAAGTTATAGGCCAAAAATAAGTTTCTCTTGACTATAGCGCCACCTAGTGGAAAATTTCATAATTGGTGTGCGAGGTGAAAAAGCCATTCTCTACATTCCCTGCAAGTTACACTCCACTCAACAGATCTTTAACAGATTTTCAAAAAAAACAATCTGCTGTAAGGCCACGCCAAATTTAACCATTCAATATAACTATTTTCTCAAAGCACTGGTCATCTTTGACTCTAGCTTATCAATCAACTCTAAACCTGAAACAAAACTCAATAATACCTCTTTTGAATCATTTATCTTAGTCTTTTACACCCAATAGGATTGTGCCAATGGACAATGCCATCACCCCCCTGAGGCCTGAACATTGTCACATTGTGACTTAGAAAATGAGCCAGTCTTATTTGTTACAGTCTTCTGCACTCCTGATCCATACTATGAATTACTGTTGCAATTCTCTGAGTATTTAATCAAGCTTAGTCCTTAAAACAGAGAAAGTTAACTAAGGGTTAGCTAATTGTAGAAGATTTAATATTTATGTGAATGTTGATAATGGTTGCCTTAGCACTGCATTTATCTTGCAGTTAGACAAAGTTTGCATTAGTCAGACTATAAACAAACCCACACATTGCTTTAAGCACACCACTGACCTTGTTCTGGCATATGGCTTTAAAAGTGAACATTTAACTGTATACTCACATAATCCCATGTTATCTGGCCACTATTTAATAACTTTTGAACTGCTTTTATTGCTACAATTCAGTAAACAAAAACACTCACACTCACTGCCTGTCTAATAGTGCTGTATTTAAATTTAAGGAAAGGATCTCTTTTGCATTTAACTCAGTGCCACGTTTCAATATATCACAGGATTCCTACCTGAACTTATCCCCCTCCCCGACTGATGATTTTGTTGGTAGTGCTGCAGGTTCCTTGCATACGATGCTTCAATCAATTGCTCCCCTTAAAAAAAGATTATAAAACAAAGGAAGCAAGCTCCATGGTACAACCCCTAAACTCAAAGGTTTAAGAATCTACTTTAGCCTAGCAGGATGGTCTTGAAACACGGAGACACCCTCCGCCATGCTAGAGCTGTTTATTACTCATCACTAAAAGAGGGTTAGAGAGCCACAGCAACACTGAACCTTGTATATTCCTCCTCCTCTAGGTAGTTATGAGTATCTGAGTTTCTTTAATGACAAAATCACAATAATTAGAGACAAAATCTGTCATCTTTTGCCCCCCACTGGTTTTGATTTATCCTCAAACAAGGAAACCTTAGAGACAGTCGTGAAAGCAAATATATATTTAAACCTCCTTATTCCCTTTGATTTTTAGCAACTAACATTAACTGTTGCCATCCAAACCACCCACCTGTCTCCTTAATCCCATCCCAACTAGGCTACTAAAAAAAAAAGCTTTGCCCCCATCTAGCACTTTCCTACTAGATATAATAAATCTTCCTCTATTAACAGGGTATGTACCTCAATCAATTAAATTAACTGTTATCAAACCTCTGCTTAAAAAGCCAACTCTTGATCTTGAGGTCTCAGCTAACTATAGACCCCAATCTAATCTTCTCTTTCTCCCCAAGATTGTCAAGAACGCTGTCACCAGCCATGTGGCTTTCTGCATGACGTGAGGAATTTCATTCAGGCTTTAGAGCACACCATAGCACAGAGACTGCTTGGTTAAAGTATTAAGGTATTAAGGTATAAAGTATTAAGGCTGGGCTATATGGAAAAGATAATTTTATGATTTGAATGCATTGTTTTTTTTGTGAACTTCTCCTCAAGCATTTGTCAGATCAACTTCAAATTTGGTGTGTCCCCTAGACCACTTAGTGATCAAAAGTTATCAAAAGACCACACTACTGTAAAGGGCATGGCCGTTATGTGGCAATGAATTTTCATGTGTCATCATGTAATACACAATTGTGTGTTTGCACTTTTGGCGTTGGCGGGTGTGCTCATGGTTACCATGAGTAAATCCTGTATACCAAAGATTAAATGATTTACATTACATTCTGACATGCACACAACTCTGTGTATAGTAACATATCGCACAAGCACTCTACATTGACTGGGGTGACTATGGCCCTCCCCCACAGGTGTCAGGAGGCAAGGGCCTGTAAATCACTGCTTGCAGCTTTGTCATTTATATTTATAATACTTATCATAATTATGATTATTTTTCTTGCCGATGAATCACATATTTGGAGGTCATAACATTCCAAATGACTCATGAAACTTAGTATGCACATCCAGCCTAGCAAGAATTTTAGCATTTTGGTCAGAAATGTGTGTGCTAATATAGCTCCACAGCACCCTCTTACTTGTAGCCATAATAGGCAGTTTGGCCTACAATTACGAAATTTGGAACACTGTGTATAATGCCTAGACACACAAAAAAAGCCTCTTGGTCTCTCTGCCCAAACATAAGCATAAGCACAAAGTATTAATCAACAAATCTTTGAAGCTTAAAACGAAAACACAAACTTTGTCATTTCTTAGCCAAAGTGCTGGCTATCAAAACTGTTTTGGCATGTGGCTCTGTGGCTTTCTGTCTAATTTTCGACAACATTAGCCACTAGGGGGTGCTACAGAATTAAGCATGTATATCTCATGAACAGCTCTTTCGATTTTTCCAAAATTTGCTGGCTACCTTCTAGGGCAGAGGTGGGCAACAGTTTTTTCCAGAGGGCCACATGGACAGAGATCAAGCAAGTGAAGGGCCGCGCATTTGAAAATTGAATTGAAACACCAACACATAGTGCTGAATTACGTTAAACTACATGGATTTGGTAGATATAACAGATTGATTATAAACAGGCCATTTGCCAGCTTAACAAACAGAAAAGTTCTGTTACATTTTTTTAAACTGATGTATCAATCTGTTGTAGTCTGAGGTTGAATATATTACTTACGTAATACAATCCACTTAAATTCAGTATTAACTTTTAAATTCGCTTCCATCTTGCCACTTGTCTGATGCACCACTGCATATATAGGTCACTAATGAAACACATTGCATTATGTTATACATATGGACTCAAGGCAGACTGCTTTACAGTTATCATTCATAACCAAACCTGATGTGTAACTGCAACGTTGGGAGAAGTCTGATGCAAGGGATGAATAAAATGTGTGATTACAAATAATTAAAATTTGATTCGGGCTTCCAAAGTCACTGTATTATATCTACAAGGCTTTTGTCATGCTATAAAAGGTACTTTCATAATGCCCAAACCTGATGTATAACTGCGATGTCGGAAGACGTCCGACACAAGGGATGAATAAAATGTGTGAATCAAAATTTGATTCGGGCTTCCAAAGTCATTGTATTATATGTACAAGGCTCTTGTCATGCTATAATTATCTTTCATTGTTTTTTTCTTTGAAGATGTTGCGGGCCGGATCGAGTCGGTCCTCGGGCCTGACCTGGCCCGCAGGCTGTAAGTTGCCCATGTGTGTTTTAGGGCCACTCCAGAGGTGAGACCAAAAAATTTCAACAATTAAACAAAATGGGTGTGGCCTATTGCACAAACAATTTTTGGGGGGAAATAACTGATTTGAGTAAGTAGAGAATTGTTTTTCCATCTTACATACCAAAATGACAGAATATCTTGAGAGCCATGACAAAAATTTATCAACTTACTTTCCAAAGATTTTACATGTACAAGTTATAAACGATCAAATTTTAGATTCAAATTTTAATTCTAGCAATCGCTACATATTTTTTTGTGAATCTCATTCAAAGTGCAACCTATCCCTACAACACTTTGAAAATTTTTTTTTATCGTGTTTTATATCGTTATATTTGAGGCTGTGGATGAAATTTGATTGACATTGGCCACTAGGAAGCACTTTAGACACCCAATGTCGTAGAAACTGCTTCCATTTACATCAACTAATCATTGCTTTTTGGCCTTTCATTGCAAGAGTATGCACTGAACATTGCAAAACCTTTTATCTTTACATTCCCCGAGTGAAGCTGTATCAAAAAACGTATTCCCCCACTGATTTCTGCATAAGATTCTTCTTGGAAATGTGAAAAACGCATCAAACCTACTTTTTAAGTCTTCCCTGAGAGTAATTTGTGATTACTGTGAAACTTGACAAATTAAATCTTCAGTTCAACTTGACAAAAACTTGTTAATATAAATTCACAAGATTGAGACAGATTATTAATTGATAAAATTTTGAAGCCAACAGTCAAAATGTGAATGTTTGCATGTCTTGGCCAAAGTGAATGCTATCGACATGAAACTTATGGGGCTAGTCGGCCTGCCTTCCTGAGGTTATGGGTCAATTTAAACAAAACTACACACTAGGTGGCAATATAAATATAGAAAGTTTTAATCTCATCAATGGCTTATCTTATTTAAACAAAATTTGGTGTGCACAGAAATTTCATACTGATTGGTCAAAGTGGACCCAACTTATTACCAAAAATATACACATCTATACAGTTCAATTTTAATGAATAAATAAATAAATAAATAAACTATATAACAGCTAAATAAATAAGGAAAAATAATAATGGATGATAGTAAACAAATATATACAAAGATATAAATACACAGCTAAAAACATAAAGTGAGACATACAATTAGCAGAGTTTACTTGTAAAAAATACATTTAATTTGGCCCAAAAAATTATTTAAAAACAGAAAGAGAGAAAGAAAGACTGAATACATATTTTTTGTAAGTAAAGGAAGTACACACGCTACAATTCATTGCAAATTCTTCAATTCACTGAGAATGATGCTTTTCCAACAGTGTTTCCTTATCTTTAAACAAGCAAACACATTTGAAAGAGTTTTAATACTTTGTTCATGTAGATTAACAATTGACCACAAGGGCCATTTACCATATATATCCAAGAACTAGAATATGGTTGTTGATCTTATAATTCTTAGGTCCCCTACAGTCTGTCAACGTCTGTGTGTGGGACATTAAAAGGTTTTGTGGACTTGCAGTACATATACCTCCCTCCAAATCTGGTTAATAAATTGGACCTATCACTGAGTACAGATGCAACCTTAAGGGCCAGAGCACACTCTTTTCAGCAACCTCAATAGGTCATTGGAAGGACCTTGCTTCCAGGGTCTTGGACCCTGCTGACAACTGCTTGCAGTTCTAGTTATTTTATTTATTATTCTCCTTGGACTTTTTTGAGATCTAAAATATATGAAAAGTCCCAAATTTTATCATGAGCATCAGATTTGGTGAAATTACCTCTGATATGAGTCTCAAACATGTGAAGGTAAAAATTGGCTCTGTAGTGCCACCTGGACATTTTTGAAAACGTCAAAGTAAATCAGTTATTTTCAACTACATACATAAAATCTGGTATGTATATGTATCATGCTGAGACTTAAAAAAGCCACGATTGCTGCAGTGACCTTAACCCAATAGGAGGTCTGCCATATTTTCATTTTGGGTGTGTTGATGGTCATTTTTAGGGCTCATTCCAGAATGAACTCTGTTGAGGCTATTTATCAGATCATGTTCCTATTTCATGATCCCATAATAGTCACTATAATAATGCTAAATTGCAAAAGTTTCGGTTTTCACCAGAGGGTGTGGCCATAGCATGGCAGTCATTATGAGGGTTCTGCCATAAGACACAAAGTCCTTATAGCTTTAATAGACATTGTCAGATATGTACCGGTCTTGACATGTGCTAAAAGTGCTGTCCTGAATTCAAAGACATGGCAATATTGTGCTGGGCAATAAATCGAAGGCAACTGGACTCAGTAATATGTCTTCACAGACATATATACATATTCACTTTACAGACTCAGTAATATGTCTTTACAGACATATTACTGAGTCCAGTTGCCCTTCGATTTATTTGCCCAGAATAACTATGACCTGGATGAATGAGAACATTCACAGATATGGCAATATTATGCCATAGTTAGAGCACCGCCTACTGGCAACAGGAAGGGACATGTTTTAAACTTTCATGTGCTTCTTCTAGCAGGTCCATAATATTCAAATCCATATTGGTCAAGTAAGTCTTATCACCTTGATGAAGATCTGTTGCGATGCATGTCCCTTTACTTCCAATGGCATTACTGTGGGTGTAAGGCCAAATTTCATGTTTTACATACACCTTGAAGGTAATAAAAATCCGCATCAGAATGCAGTTTGTTGTTTTAGCTCAGCACTCACCAAAAACTGCTCTTTGGAGAAAAAATTAAAATTTAAAAAAAATTAATACTCTAGGTTCCACCCTTTGTAATCGAAAGTTAAATCATCTCAAGAATAGACCATAGACCGGCTGAATGGGCGGTCATATAACTGAAACCCAAGCATGAAGAGAAACTTCATTTTGATGTATGCAGAAGACTACACCATCATTGCAATTTTTTAACGAAGAAAATTAATCTTGAGAGGAATCAACAATCTCACAGTGTGGGACTGCAGCTATTTGTGCATAATTTAGTCAATAACTGCAAATGTAGCACTAAAGTAAATTCTCACACATACTTACAACGATTTTTAGATATGTTCAGCTAATGTTCGCAACCATGCAGAATGTGGGAGGACTGACCAAATCGGAACTCTGTTTCAGACAGACTGGCTTCCATCTTTTACAGCAGAAGTTTCTTACCTAACGTTTGTTGTCTTGTTGGGTATATTACGCCTAACAGCTACGCGTAATATAACATGAATGCGTGACAAAGTTCCTTCGACTAAAGCTGTATATCTGAAAGAGAACATTTAAAATGGAGCGTAAAACTTACACACAGTGAGGTACTCCGCTGTCCTCGGTTCTTTTAAAGTGTAAATGCAGCTTGAGATGCAATGGCAAACACCTTATTGAACAACAACGTTTCTTGATGTTTTATCAAAGATACTAGAAGTACGAGCTCTCTACATTCTCCTTAGTTTTCTGGCGGTTACTTTTTCCCCTTTTCCCATTTCTTCTTTTGCTTTTATGGCCGGCTGCAACCATGACTTTTGGAGTGCATACCGCCACCTATTGTACCGGAGTATGCAGTATGAGCGTTATTTTATTACTTTAGGTAATTAAAAATTAAATCCCTAAGAAATAACCCTATATCCTTCAGGTAACCTATAAAAGGCCCATGTGTTTCCTTTACCCCTTCCTAACAAAGCCTATAGGTTCCGTTTCTCCCCTGCCTTACTTGTGAAGAGGAATACCTCCCACTGCCTTGTCAGTGGACCTTAGCGCTCAGGACAGAAGAATGCTCCTCTATGTACAATAACACCTATACTGGAGTATTCAAGTGCCTTACCATTGGTAACTTCTGACAGAGAGAGACAAGTGTGAGGACGTGATATGCACCGTGAAGTGTGTGCATTAAAGACTTCATAGTTAATGACCTGCAGAATAGATGGCATGTAAAAAGAAAAAATATACGGAGACATATTAATTGTATGTACTTGTACTTCATTCAGATGATGTAAGTAAACTGTGCTGTATAATAACAATGATAAAGACTAATTTTAATACATTGAGTGGCTGGTAGCACATGTTGCCCATCAATCAAAAATAAAAAAATAGAAAAGCAAATATTGTGACAACCACAACTGTTTGCCTTCCACTATTCCTGAGCATACGCTCTCCTCCTCCTTCCTCTCTCTTCACTTACAAATGTATGCATGCATGCACACTGCCTTTGTAGTGGCTGTGAGCAGTTTAGATAGCACAATTGCAGCACAAACATCAGAGAGTAGTTTGGAATGACTTTTTTTCAAATTCTCAGTAAATTCAGCACACAGCAAGCAGCAGGTAAATAACAGTATGAGTTCTTTCTCAAAAGCACAGTTCATAAGCTGGAGAGGAGGGTGGCAAATGAGCAGGCCAGGAAATAGGTGGGTAGGCAAAGTTCACTAACAGATTACAGTTCAATGGCCAGAGCAAGTGTAGGTAAATCTGAGCCTGCAGACTGGTAAGTGTAGCACATTGGTAAAACAGACACAGCTGAGAGTCTCACAAGATGATGGGGGGAACTCTGAAACAGGTAGGTGGAATGGCAATCTCTCCCAGAAGAGCAGAACCATAGCTTCAGGCAAACAAAAACCAGGAAATACAGTGGCAAACTCAAGGTCGGAAACGAAAGGCCGAAGTGGTTACCAGGGTAAAAATGAGGAGAGATGGTCAAAGACAGGCTGAGCCGAAACCAGGAAGTAGTCCAAAATAGTGTGCTGGAAAGTCAACCAACCAAGCAATGAGTAAATGAACCGAGGCATCGTATACTGGCTTGGTTGGAGATGATAAGCAGGTGGGAGCACCAGGTGGAAGTGGTTGAACTGATGATTCTCCATGATCCCATTTGAACCCACATCAAAATGGTTTCTAAACATTAGATTCTGCTTTTATAAAATTCTACTTATGAACAAAAAACATAAACTCAATCTATCTACTCTTTAAAAAATAAATTAGAAGGGGAATTGGTTGCCCCAATTTCAATTATTATTACTTAGCCAGCTAGTCACAATATCTCACAAAATGTATGCATTCAAACCACAATTGAAACTCTTGGCTAGATCTAAACCAGATAGACTGTAACAACATTAAACTCTCTGACCTCCCCTTTATCACTGTTACACTCAGACATCATAACTGTTTCAAGAACCTATTGACTGCTTCCACATTGACTGCCTGGTTGAAAAATCTGGCGATTACAGACTCCCAGTTTGAACCCTGTATGTTCTCCTGGATCTGGCAATACACTGACTTTGAGAATAACAAAAAAAACCCCTAATTTCAACACATAGGAGCAATAAAGGAATTACCCACCTCCATCACCTTTTCCATGACAACATATGAATGACAAATAAAAACTTACTCTGAATATTTGAAATAAGAAATGAAAACTTCCTGAGAATTCCAATGCTTCGGAGGATTTTACAGCCACCAGATTTTTTTTAATCTAATATACAACATATTACATAGCTTTCTCCAAAAAATAAAAAATCTCTCTAAAATATACAGATTACTCTCAAAACTCATCTCTGTTTTATCGCCTTAACATCTTTAAGAGCAAGACCACTTGTACAACTTCTCGATTTAAGAATGCCAAGAAACAAGAACAGTTAAAGGTTGTTTAATTTCATTTGTTATGTGTGTTTGTACCAATAAAATCTTAAATTGAGCATGAATACATCTTGTCTCTTTTAGTCTGGGAATCTTAAAACTGAGTAAATAACTGTTAAAATAAGCAAAATTAGTTGTTCCACCAAAACTATCTTTCACCAAGCTTGTTTCAAGATTCAGTAACAAGTCAAGTTGCTTGAATTAAGAATTATACAAAAGGCATCTGTTCAAAATACAATTTATTAGAATGGCTCTGACTTCAAACATGGCTAAACAACATAAAATAGAAACTACACAACCTTCCCCAAAACTCATGATACAATTACACATTTTCAGCAGTTGCAACAGGCTTAAAATATTTAGTTAGCTGATTCTGTATTTATTCCATGTTCTCTTTGTAATTTTTGGTATCTGTTTTTCACATGAACTATGATATTTTATTTACTGTACTATGTCAGTGAGTGACAAGCAGGTAGAAATCTATTTTCACAATCAGCTATTAGCTGCATGCCAGCATTAAATCTGTGGAACAACAGATACACATCAGCAACTGACACAGAAACATCTTTTGCTGATGACCAGTGTTCATTAACAGGGCTGATATCGACAGATACCTATGTCCAACCAATACACATGTGCATCCCTAATCCTCAGGCTGATTTCTGTGAGCAATGATGTCACAAAGACCATATTTTATTGGTACAAACACACTTTCTCTAAAACTAACAGAAAAAATATGAACTGTAATCAAAGAGCTTGTGTACTAATTTCATAGCCTGTGCAAGAGTAGCCACTTCATAAGCCAGCCTTGATTCAAATTCAAAGTTTCATAGCACTGGTACTCAAAAGCAACAAAAGAGGAATCGATCAAAAATATCTCCTTGATCAGTCCGAACACTGGCAAAGTGCCATCCACATCTGCAATAATCATAGACTTCCCACTGATGTACTTATTACCGTTGAGGATATACCGTTTCACAGAGACAACAGATTTCATGACCTCTATTTCCAAACAATCTCTGACTTTTATCTTAACATATTCAGTATTTGTAACAGCTGACACCGGCCCTGATTCTCTTTCATTTGCAAAAATTGGATGCTCAATGCCTATTTCATTCTGACAACATTTAAGAAACTAATTATGGTTTGCTAGTGATTTACAAACGTTTTTAAAATTTAACTTAGAAGCCCACTACTTAAAATAGCAGTGCTTTGCCTCAAAGCGCATGCACATACATCTTATTAAAGGACCAAGGGACATGATTTGACCAGGAAGATGCAACATGTAATGCTGCTTGGGTATTACATTGACCTCAGAGATGAAAAGTTGTTTTAACTGATACAGGTGTTGCTCAATCATACTTTTCTTTACAGTTTGTAAAGAAATAATGGAAGCAAGGACTATCTGGACTATCTCAGTTAACTTCAAAATAAATTTAGTATACTCATTGTCCACACCATCCAAAAGAAAAGGCTGAATAAAACTCATCTAATTCCATCTGTTCTGACAGAATAAGGCGTTTTAATACAAGCTTAATTTCTATTGGTGCGACGCCTTAAAAAAAACATGCATTATATCATGTAGACTTTGTGTGATCAGGTCAAATGCGGGATTGTACCATCTGCACAGAGGGAGCGGGGTGGGCGCTCAGCCTAAATAAGTTTATTTTGCATATATACAAAGTATATTTATCTAAATAAGTTCATACTGCATTATAATTATTAAAATCGGTCACATCTACGTCATCATTAATATATGGCAAGACGTTCCTGTCTTTATAAGGCACGGAATTACGGTGTTAACATTCAAACTGGGAATGGTGAGCGTGAAATATTAGGAGCATTGGTTTCGATATGTGGAGACACTTTAGCACAACATGAGCATTGTGGATTTAAAGAGGGTGTAGGTTTGGCCTATAGTAAGTGCTGGCAGTGTGAACGTTTGTTTGAGGACATGCAAATGTATTTTGATGAGGACAACTTTGAGCTCAGGACACTAGAAAGACATGTTTGGCAGTGTGGTGACATTAAGAAGGCAAATACAGAGTATCTTAGAAACAGTTTAAAAACTACATTTGGCATCAACAGAAGGAGCAAGCTGATAGAATTTCCGGCCTTTAACTTGATCCAACAAACACCCCTGGATATGATGCATATAATTCTTGAAGGCATTGCTCCATTAGAAATAAAGTGTGTGATAAAAGTTAGCTCTTTTAGGTCAACTAGACTTGGATGTCCTCAATACTGCGTTAACTGGATTTCCCTACTCCCTTCCCTACTCTCCACTTGATGTCAGAGACAAACCAAGCCCTATAGCTTACAGCACATTAACTTCAAGTGATTATAAGTTGAAGCAGTCCTCAGGCCAAATGATTGTTCTACTGAAAATATTGCCATTTCTTATTGATACAGTTAAAAATAATAAATACTACAAAATAATTCTTGAACTCATAGAAGTTGTTCAAATTTCGTTTGCTCCTGTCATTGGTCTACAGAAAATTGGCAAGTTGAAAACACTAATTGAACAGCATTTGAAACATATGAAAAATCTTTTCCCTGATAACAACATTATCCCAAAACAGCATTACTTGATTCATGCTTCATCGCAGATAAAATTCCTGGGACCACTGGTCTGTCACATGTGCATGAGATTCGAATCAAAACATTGTTTTTTCAAACAGTGGGCCTCAAAAATAAATTTTAGAAGTGTTTGCAGGTCTTTGACAAGGCATAATCAAATGTATGAATGTTGTCAAAATGCTAGTCATTCTTCTAACGCCGACCGTATGGTATCATCACACTCCTCCATGCTGGGTTAACAGCCTTAACACGCAGTGCTTGACAAAAATCCACAGTTAACGTTAGCAAAAGTTGACAATGGCTGATGATAACGTTAGCTAGCTTGCTGACAAGCAGCCCTCGTAGCAGACAATTGAAAAGTGGTTATATGGTCGCTGGTTGACCATGAACCATTCTATTTAAAGCTGAAGGTATTTCCAAACTGATTTGTCCCTGTCTCTCCCTATATATTTCTTCTAAAAACATAAACAAAGCTAACACAGTTATTTTCCAATTTTTGTGGAGGAATAAAACCCACTACATTAAAAGGTCTCAGCTTGTGAAGGAGTATGATAAAGGTGGTATCAAAGCTCCAGAATTTGAGTCTATGGTTGGCAGCTTTAGAATTAACTGGATAAAATACTGTCTGTCACAGCCAAACTCCATGTGGTTCCACATTCCAAGGTCCTTGTTTGAAAAAGTAGGAGGTTTAGACTTTATTTTGAAATGTGATTTTGAGGTGAACAGGATCCCAATCAAGCTATCTAATTTTCACAA
>JAPZDV010000154.1:0-12500 GCA_029814665.1 Acanthurus lineatus
GTGTGTGTGTGTGACACATCCTCCAATCAGAATCCAGATATTAAACATGTTCGCAAACATTTGGGAGAATCCAGTATTCAGACCCTGAGCTGCTCAAACTGACCAATCACAGCTCTCGTTGTTTCAACCTGATGCAAACAATATTTGTGATGTAAACATCTGTCTGTTTCTTCAGATTTCTAAAAAACACACCTTTCCTGTGATATTTCAGCATCTTAACAGAATAAAAACTGAGTCTGTGAGTTTAAAGCCGACGAGACGTTAGACTCTGCAGATGAAGGACGTTAGAAATGATTAGAAATCATAAAAATTAAAATCCAAACATCAGTCCGAAGTGTCCGTGGTCTCCTCGCGGAGCTCCACGTCAGACCTACCCAGCTGTGAAAAAACTCTGCTTGCTAAATTATTCAGCGTTTGCTTCGAGTCCACAGATGAAACGTCGTCTCTGAGTTCTGCTCACAGGAGGCTCCTCTGTTTCATTACAAGGTGCATTATGGGAATAATATCTGATGTGATCATGAGCCAGAATGAGACACACAGTTTAAAAAACCACCGCTGAGTCACAGATGAGGAGGATGATGAGCTTCTGTTTCAAAAATTAACATAAATATTAGTTTAAATTGCAGCCACTGATTTAATATAATTAGCTGCATTGATGTGATGTATTTTACTCCGCAGATCAGATTTAGAATTTGTTAAATATTCATTAAACATGTTGCATCATTGGATGACTTTAATGTTTATTTTTGTTTTTAAAGTTACATTAATATGCAGATTATTGTGTTTTATGGCATTTAAACGTAAATATTTTTGTTCCTTATGATCTCACAGTAAACATATGTGTGTAATGTGTTTAAATGCCGTCCCGTGCAGCATCGTGGGGCCGTCGTGGCGTTTCAGCAGCTGTGTGTGTGTGTGTGTGTTGTTTGTCACGCCGCTGTGCTCTGATTGGTCGCCTCTCTGCTGCACAGCTCAGCTACTTGTAACTTAAAATGCTGTGTGTGTGTGTGTTTCTGAGCCTCTGCCAAAACCAACGAAACAAACAAACAAACACACAACAAACACTCGCTCGTACAGTGCATGCCCACGCGCATCACCCACGCACACACACACACACACACACACACACACACAGTGAAACACACATGCAAATGAGCTCACATACACACACAGCATGTAAACTCAAGCAGAGGAGGCGACAGATTAGTGTGGGAGAGGAAGTAGTGCCTGTAAATTATTCAGGATCAGTGTGTGTGAGTGTGTGTGAGTGTGTGTGTGTGTGTGTGTGTGTGACAGCTCGACACAACGTGCAGGATATTTGATTCCTCCCTTTCAGTCTCAGTCTGTCTGTTTCTGCTCAGCGATGCGTCCCTCAGTCCGTCCAGTCATCCGTGAATCCATTTATCTCTAATCAATCCTCCCTTCATCCGACAAATATTCATCTATTCGTCAATCAGTCCGACACGTTCATCGAGTAACTTCAGCTCCTTTTTTCTTTTCTCTGGTTGCTAAAAAGTTGCATCTCATCAGATTTCTTTCATTTGGACTCTGATTGGTTTCATTAAACAGCATGAAAAGTCTTCAGCAGCATCGTCTCTCATGATGATTTCCACCTCGACGTCGTCTCTCTCTGTCTTTTCTCCTCCTCACTCTTCATCCCCTCTTCATCCTCAGTTTCATTTCTCTCCTTCCTCCTCTCTGGAATATGATACGCCTGATTTCTCTCCGTCTTTCACAGAAACTGTCGATGTGAGGAGCTGAGGAGAAGCAGGAGGCTTGTACCTGCCTCTCAGGCTTCACTCCCCTGCTTCCTCTGTCATCTTCCTCCTCCTCCTCCTCCTCCTCCTCCTGCTCCTCCTATCTCTGCCTGCAGCTCCACTTATCCATCTTAGCTGTTAAATTATTCGTTCGTTCACAGAAAACAAGAGGGAAATGCAGAGAAAAAGATGAAATATTGGTCGTCTGTCATTCTCTTTCACCATGAACTGTGAAAAACATCATTAAAACTGGCAGTTTAATGAAAAACAATAATGTAAATTTACAGAAGAACAAACGTCTCTTTCTTTTTTTTAATATATTTTTACTTTTGAAACAAAACATAGTTCAGGTTCATGTTAAAGCTGCTCCAGATGATATTTTATACATTAAGAGCTATTTTTTCAGCAGTGATTTGGAGCAGATTTGTGTTTTTAAGACCCCAAACAGCAAAAAAAAACAACAGCTAAATTAGCTGTAAGCTAGTGAGCAACAACACAGTGTGTTTTTGACTGTGTGTTTCTGTTTTCAGTTCAGCCTCTGACTGAACTCAGCACTTGTAACACACCAGATTATTTTCTTAATTTATTTTACAGTCTTTCCTCATTTTGTATGTTCATTAAGTAAATTTCCACTCCAGTAATTAAGAACAAAGACTGAAAACCAAACAGGTTAGCAGCTTCTGATTGCTGCTGGTTTTTAAAGTGAAGATAAATCCACTTTTTCATCCTAAAATTTAGGAAATTAAACTCTGTTTCTGCAGGATCAGAGCAGAATCTGGTTCGTTCTGATGGAAACGAACAAGGAGTTTTTGTTTGAAAGTCAGCCAGAAAATAACCATGAAAGGCTGATGATCAACAGGATCCTCTTTACAAACAACACACACATATGCATGCACACACACATTCATGTGGACCTGACTGAGCTGGCTCAGTGTCAAGAGCAGGGAAGACGTCCAACTAGAGACATTAGGAGGCTGGAGGCGTTGTGGGAATGGATTGACAGGAAAATATATAGAAAAGGACAAGAGATTGAATAGTGAGCCGGAAACGAAAAAGACAGAGAGAGAAAAAGGTCGATTCAACAACAAAGCAGAGAGAAAGAGGTCAAGCAAAAAGTCCACAGCTGAAACACGATGAGGAACGAGAGACAAAGAGTGATTGAACACCACAATGAACATGATGAAGAGGGAGGACCGTGTCACGAGTACATGAACCTCTCACAAAGAAAGACAGAAACTGAAAGAGGTTGATTGGAGATGAACATAATTAGGAGGAAATGAAAGAGAGAGAGAGAGAAAGAAAGAAAGAAAGAGAGGCGGCATGTTTGGAAAACGTTCAGTGGAAGAGAAAGAAATGAGTCTCCGGGGCAGAAAAGTTCCCTGTTTATTCAGAATACGAGCGTCCTTGATGTGGTTTTACACACAATCATCCTGCGAGTGGATCCATCGTAGCGTGGCGTTTCCGCCTCCGGCTCTTTACTCCTCACAGTCAGTGATGAGGAGGAGGAGGAGGAGGAGGAGGAGGAGGAGGAGGAGGAAGGTGAAGCAGTTTGTGGCTGTTGTAAACTTTTGAACCTTAAACACTGTCGTCAAGTCTTTTATTTACTTATCAAAGGACAAAAAACAAGCATGTTAACTCACAGTGATGAATCAAACTTCAGGTCAGTGAACCAGCTAATAACCCGTTAAGACTAACAAAATCCATAAAAACTTTTGTTTTTATTTGCACTCACATTTGCAGGTGTGTGTTATAATTTAACAAAAGACTCCAAACCAGCAGGTTGAAAGAACAAAATGAGCTTTAATAACAAAACTGGGAAAAAAACAGGTGAGAAAACAGAAGTTACAGATGGAAGCAGATCCAAAGAAACTGAGAAGAAACTAAAACTAGAAAAAAACTGAAGCAAAGGCAACAAAAGGACCAATAAACAAAGAAGAAACACAGATTTATATACACATTTTGATCAAAGACAAGAGGAGGGAAACTACAAAATAAAAGAGGAAATAACTGGAATTTACACAACATAAACCTTCACTTCAATTAATTCTTTTGAGTTTGTAATATTTTTTTAACAACACGTTAGATTCTGCAACAAACAAATCACAAAGACTGTCTCCATGTACAGGACGCTCCGTGTCCTCAGGCCTGCACTTTAAACTTTCATTCATAATTTTTTAAAAAGGAAAAATCCCCAGAATCCTCCTAGTTTCTTTAAACTGCTGGAGTAACAACAAAGACGTGATGAAATCATCTGATCTCTCTCATGAAAAATGTAAATGATTCTGTTTGTTTGGTTTCTGGAGAGTCGCAGGTTTGCAAAAGTGTCTTTGTGGTCGATGGGGAAAATAAATTAAAGCTCCACAGATTCATGCAGATGAAACAATAGTTTGTATTGTTCTGTCAGAGAGGAGGCTGATGGGAAAATAACAAAAGAGTTTTCAAGTTACTGAAGTCAAGTAATTTGTTAAATACACTGAGGACTTTAATGTTTTCAAATTAGAGCCACGTTGGAAGTAAAAAGTCTGTTTAAAGTAGATTATTTGTCTGAAATATTAAATAATATAAAACAAAAAGCACCGTGTGGATTATGCAGAACAGACTTAAGAGACAGAGGAGTTTCTTTCTTTGTATTTACTGCACGTCAGGGAAGCTTCACACAAAGTTCACAGCAAAATAAAAATAAACTGAGCTCATTAATACGATAAAATACCTGAACTGGAACAGCTGCTGTCAAAAGGAGCATCGACACTTCCTGAGTTTCTCTCACTTTTTGACGAGAATCAAAAGATCTTGGTGTCACTGTTTGATTCATACCAGAATATAAAAAATCTATATATATAATTTAGATTTCCCCAGAAGTTTTGAATAAAAGTACTTTTCCATATGTTAGCAGCTTTAAATCACAGCGATAAAGTAAAATTATGAAAACACATCAACTAAAACCAAAACGAAACACTTTTAGTTGACTAAACTGTTTATAAAAACTTGCAAAAATGTTTTCTTTCTCTAAAAAAGCAGAAATGTTTCTTAAAAGTTTGGAAACTTCAGCATTATTTGTTGCACTTTCTGCAGGATCTGAAGTCGTCTGGTTAAATACACCAAACTGATTTCTGTTGTTTCCTCCGACTGTTCGGCAGAAAAGAGAAAAGATTTGCCTCCGAACATTTTCTCCGGCTGAGAAACGTGAGTTTGTAAAAGCTGACGAAGCTGCTCAGGATGCAAACAGGTGGAGGAAGTCGTCTGTAAGTCGGAGCCTGAGGCGGAGACCTCGGGCTCTGCTGCACCTTCCAGCAGCCTGATTGGCTGTAAAGCTGACTGATCTTGTGAAATGCACACCAACCTGTAGACACACACATTCAGAGACACACACACATGCGCACACACACACACAGACTTTGCATGGAAACATACAGAAGACACACAAAGATCTTTGTTGTTTATTCACAGTTTCATAATTAATTACCAGCCCATGTGTTAGCCTTTGTTATTGTGGGTATGTAGGGGAGAAGAACAGCTGGAAAGATGGAGAATAAGTTAACACTGAAAACTACTGGGCCTTTTCTCCTTTGTTGGCCTCCAACTGCTGCATTTTCTCTGCTTTTGCACAGATGCAAAACTCATTTTACACGCAACATTTTGCTTTTATTCAACATGAGCAGCTTCACCTCGTTTGGAGTCGCAGAGTTCAACACTTTTACTTTCATTTTGAAGCTCTGCAGTGTGACCTCTGGGGCGGGAGTGAGGGGCGGACTGCTGGAAATATCAGCTGTAACTGTTGGTGTGATATCAGGTTTCTTTCCCAGCTGAGTTCAAAAGTAGCTTTAAAAGTGCTAAAAGCGGGTCGTCTCTGGCGTTTTGATCCGTGCTGTAATTTCACAGCACAGTTTGATTCAGACTGGTGGCTTTTACGCCTCTGAGTTTGTCGGGTTTGAACATGGACAGTTGTGGTTCAGCTGTGGCCTGCAGGAGCAGCGTCTGAGTCCTTCATGGATGAAATGGGTCTGAAAATGAGGTTCAGTTCACGTTCAGCCTCTCAGACGGACGTTTCAGGTGATTCGGTCGACCCAGCTCTTTGGTTCGGAGTGAATCTCTTCAATCATTGGATGGATTGTTGTGAAATTTGTAAAAGACATTCAGATTTTCCAAGAGAGTGAATCCTAAAAGCTTCAGAGATCCTTTGACTTTTCATTCGGAGTTTCCAGCAGGTCGAAAGTATCAGCTGTTTGATAAAATAACTCAAAGTTTGATTCAATCAGACAACACCTGATGTGTCATGACCATAACTTTTGTTACAGATGTTCGTTTATCTTTTTGTAAAGCGCCACCATCAGGTCAGATTATAAACTTACAGTCTGGTTCAGTATTGATCCGATCAGCCTCGGTGCTTTTCGTTACGCTTGTTTTAGCATTTAGCTTGAAGCTCCTTTGTGAGCATCTCCCGCCCTGCAGAGCCGTTAGCATGGCTGCAGACTTCTCACAGAGAGAGAGAAAAAGATTATTTAGTGGACAAATCTTCTCCGCCTCTGCTGTTGCCTCCTCAACAAGACGAGTGAAGTTCTGTAAAAAACAAGAGAACTTGTTAAAACGGGAGTCTGTTGTTTAATGCATGTCCATCTGGGCTCCTTTAACTCGGGAGAGACGTGAGCAGGGAGCCGTGAGTTTGATTCACCAGTTTGGCCCAGAATACTGAGTGTGCAGTGTGAGTAACACTCCCTCAGCTGCTGCGTTCGATCCTCTGTAGGTGTGACTTTTGAACGTTTGCGACCTCCGTTTCTCTCTTTATCTGCTGACAGCCGGAGTGGTTTTGTTTCTCCTCGAACCGGTTTGTTTTGCTTCACTGCAGAGTGAAGGTCTTTGTCTGGGAGTGGATCTAATTTAAAGTTAGTCTCTGTAAGTCTCATCCTTCCTCCGTCTTTGAGTTCACTCTCATCACTTTGTGTCAAACAAAGCGCCGGAGTCGGTGCTGTTGATGTTTGCCTCCTCCGGGTCACTGCAGGGTCACTGCAGCTGATGCAGCAAGAACACATTTATAAAGAGGCTCCAGCCAGCGGAGCTGTCATGAAAAAATAAATGAAGAGCATCGCAGTCGCAGCGTCGCCTCTTCTGTGAGTTTGATAAGCTCGACTGTGACTGTGAGAGCAGCCTTCATTCCTCTGCAGACCCCCCATCCTAACCCCCCCCCCTCAGCCTGCAGCCTGAGGTTTTTTCAAATAAATCGAGTCAAGAGATTCGGAGTGTTTTCAAAGTGCTGCTTCACGGCGGCCGCGGCTGCATTATAACCGTATATGTATGCGAGAATACAGCCATCTATCCTCCGGCCTGTCTGTCCAAACCTCCACGACTTAAAGCGATCACATCGCTCTTTCAAATAGTTCCCATGATGCAGCTGTATGTCCATGTTTGCTGCGAGTATTTGCATTTAAATGGAGACGGTCGTTCAGGATGAAGATGCAGGAAAAGTTTCAAATGTCTCACGTTGATGGTGACGAGTGAACGAAGAATCTTAGAAAAAGTTCTGCAGTCACTTAAAAAAAGCTGTTTGGAAAACATGGAAATGCTTGTTTATCTCCTGTGTGTGTGAGTGAGTGTGTGTGTGTGTGTGTGTGTGTGTGTGTGTGTGTGTTCTGCAGTAATTCTACACGCACATTAGTATCTCAGAGTTTTCTCTCAGTCTCTGTGATTTGCAGCTTTTTTACTTGACAGCTCTGTTTTAAAATCCTTCAGACTGCTGAATCCACCATTTCACAAAATGCAGTAAAACAAAAGAAATAAGCGTTTAGTTTAAACCACATTTTTTCTGATTTTCATGACGCATAAACTTACAACCATAAAAAAGTTTGATCCCATCTGGAGAATCTGCAAATTAAGTCCATTAATATGTTACGATCCAATAAACTTCAACATGATAAAAAACGAAAATTTACTCGGTTGTTATCTCTGCCACCATCTTGACTGTACGGGAGCCAGGAGGGACAATTTAGTGATAATCAACTATTTTAATTTAATTTAATTAATGCTGAGTGTAAAATATAATGTTTTTAACTTCACTCGATGGTTTTCTCGTTTGTTCTGCAGCAGTTTGGTTGTTTGTTGTTGTGCATGTCTTCAGAAAAACTATGTGTTTGCAGGATGCAGTACTCAACATGAACACTAGGGGCAGTGTGGGGATACAGGCACATCAGCAGCAACAATGGCAGGTTTTACGGAGAGCTAGCAGATCTCTGTTGGTTCAATCAGCAGTTTTTGCCTCAGATGTCCCACCTTCATCTGTTTTCAGCTGAACACAGCTGGAGAAGATGTGCAAACACACTGAGAGCTCTGTTTTTACATCCAGAGCGCTTTAATTCTTAAAATCCAAATGATTCTTGGAGACTGTAAAACAGCCAGAAATTCATTTAAAAGAAGAGGCTTCAGAGAGGCTGCGACTTATAAACATCAATAGGCTTTTAATGTCTTTTCATAGTGTTTTTATTATCGTCACAGTTCATAACCGTTCAGCTAAAGTTGAAGATACTGACACTGATTTAAACACATTGCTTCTGTTTGGCAGCACTGACTTCATGCTCTTCATTCACCTGCCAAAGTGCTTTCAGTGTGAAAGCTGCAGATGAAGAGCTGCACGAACATTAAAGTGGTGATGAAAAGCGACCTGACGCTGCACTTCGACAGCAAACTGCAGCGGCTGCAGCTCTTTGTAATTAGCAAATGAGTGACCTTTTATACCCGAGAGGAGCCGCTAATATCATCAGCCAGAGAGTCGTACTTTGTTACCCGGCGGATTTTTGTTTAATTAGATTTTTTCTTTTCACTTATTGCTTTAAGCCACTCAGACAGTTTAAATCTTAAGGTGTGAAGCAGAAACGACCAAAGACACAAAGATGATGGTTCGTGTTAAAGCTGCTTCCTCCAAATGTGGACGGTCTTGTGTTCGCCTTGTGTGTTTTAAGTATTTCTTACGTTTTAACTCTCTATTTAAAAGGTGTACATAGAAGAGAACAACTGCTTTAACATGTGTTGCACTAAAAAAATGTCTTTTTAATCGGCTGCATTTTAATGTCGAGCAACAAAACACTGAGCTTTTCCTTTAAGTGAAGGGATGTGATGCTCTCGTTTCCGTTGCTGAAAGCTCATTTCCGAGCTGCTTGGTTCACTTCTGGCTCTAACATGTTGCCATGAAATTGCTGTCACTGCTGTTATTTCCACATCCTGTTGTTGCCTGGCTGGTTGCAGGCTGGTGATCCAGTCGCAGCGGCTCGTAATGTAAAGTGTGTTCACGTTCAGTCCGGCTGAGCTGGCAGGTTCATGTGCAAAGAGCCAAACAACATGTGAAGTTACGCTTCAGTTCAGAGCTCATCACCGCGTCCGTGTCCAGACGCATTCACAGGGGCATTGTGGGAGATTCAGGGCAGCGCTGACAGAAGCAGACAGAGAAGAGTCACTGCTGATGTGCTGATGATTGATAAGAAATAATATGCAGCTGTTACATGCTGCATAGAATAACCTGCATAATGATGTTTTTTAAAGCAGATCTGACTCATTGTTCCTCACAAAGAAAACGAGGCCTCGTGGAGTTTGAGTCCTGCAGAGAGGACCTGTTTTCTCTACATCGACTCCATCATAAAGTAATTTATTTTCTCGGCGAGGGAGATTGATAACAGTGAGATGTGGAGAGGCAGAGCCGAGGAAATCACTTTCTTCACTCTGGACTTTTCAGCGTGTCACAAGGCTCCGACGGAGAAAATCCACCCGAAAACAACGAGGTCTCCAACCCCACGTTATTGAAATATGATGTGTAATTTACTTCGGAGCCTTCAGGAGGAGAAGGGATATCGTTGCCACGGTGACAAACATTCAGATGAGTTTTTAAATTGAGGCTCGATCGTAAAACATATTGTGAGTCTTAAAAAGGACAAAATGGACAAAGTGAGAGTTTTTTTTCATGTAATCTGTTGTTTGACACGACCTTTGAAAATACTGAGACGTGTCAGATGGAGACGAGGGGATAAAGAGGGAACAAAGCATGATGGGACATGTGATGTGCACCGTGAGGAAGAGGAGGACGGACGAGGCGGAGCTGTGCGGACGAAAAGAGCAAAGCGATTAGAGCGACGGATCCGAGCAGGAGATCATGAGGAGGTGAACTTTAGCACCTCCTCTCCTGATGAATGCCTCATAAACACGTTGTCGTCAACCTTTAGCCGAGACATTTACGTCAGCGGCGTCCTGAGCGAGGAATAAAAACCTGATGACAGAATAAAATCTGATGTTTACGAGAGAATCGCAGACAAAGTCACACATTTAAAAACAGCCGAGGACGATGAAGAGCTGGACTTTGTCCGCTGTGGTTCGTCCGGAGCTTCAGAAGCATCTGTGTTACCATCACATGAACCGTTTCACAGCTACAAACGACAAAATCTGCGTTAGTTTGCAGGAACAAACTTGAAGCCTCACAGATAAACACAGCAGCTGAGTACAGTGGTTTTTCTCCCTGAAGGCTTTTTAACTGCTGTGCTCTTTGGTTTTGAGAATCATTAAGAGAAAAAGGAGAAAGTTCCTTCACTGTCACATATAATCACACTCAGTACGACAAAGCAAAATTGGTTCTCTGTGTTAAAACGACCCCTGAGGAGCCGTGAAAAGCCACCGAACGGCGTCCAGGGACGAGCTCAGAGACTCTGACAGGAGTTACCACCCACCTTTTTTACCTTTAGCATTTAACTCAAGTTGGACAGAAATATCACTGCACAACAAAGTGGCTCAGAGTCTTTTAAAGGTGCTTAAAGAAACTTTTTGCTTTCAAAACTCAGCAAACTTTTGCATTAGCAGCTGTTTACTCACCAGACGAGAAGAAATGCATCAAACTTCAGTCATTTACTCGACATGAGCACTTCCTTAAACTCTTGCTTTGCTGCTATTTCTTTCACTTATTCTGTTCTACTGAGGTTAGCATGCTAACCAGCTAGCCTTGACCCTTCCCATCTCAGTGAACCGCTGTGTGATAGTAAGCTCACCTCCGTCACCTGCTGCAGGTAAGAAACCGTCATCAGTGGTGGAGAAAACTCACATCTGACACCTTTAATTATTAAAGTACATCATGGTCGAATTTTCCTTTCAGGGAGGGGACGCACCTTGTTGCTCCTTGTCCATCCCGTGTTGGCTTGGTGTGTCCTGTACCATCGGCACTAGTCGCCCCCTGTTGGTGGTTACGGCCTATTTAACATGTTAATTCGATGTCAATCAGGACAAATGATCCCTGATCCCTGATCCCTAATAGCAAATCAGTGCATGAGAAGAAAAACAAGTGAGAAAAGTAAACAACAACATAGTGAAGAAAACACACACACACTCAGACACACACACACACACTGGCCATATTGTTGATTAATCAATCTATGCTGCTGGTCAAATGTAGGATGAAAACTTTATTTTTCCACAGTCTACAGGTTTCCCTTTTTTGAATGACAAATACAGAATACCGCCACCTGCTGGTGCGGAGAGTTATTACCTCTGGTGCAGGTGCAGGCCTTGGTTGCCGTGGTGTGTTCAGGGGCTGCTTTTTCTGCCCCGACTGCCTCAAACACGGGCCGACGTCGGTTTCTCTTAAAGTCAGTGCAGACGAGGTGCAGTGAGAAAGTCGTGTAAATGTAAATGCCGTGTGTGTTTGCTCTTTCGTGTGTGTTGGTGTTTACTGCGTGTGTGTGTGTGTGTTGTCGCGTCGATCCGCTGAGTCGTATCGGATGAGTTAACCTTGTGGGGCAGCAGGTCACCTCTCTGTCCGTCTCCAAACGGCCGACACTCGCAGCAGATAAAGAGATATTGACAGAGTGAAGAAGAGGCTCCATCGACCTGCTAATGGAGTTCAGGACCTCGTGAAGGATGAAGGACTTTAACTCTCGAGTCGTGTCCCAAATCAGAAACACTTCCCTCCATCAGATTTAATCAACACAGCCATTATTTTCCAAACAGCACACAGTGTTACATAATTCATTATTCCCTGGTTTGTTGCTTAATGAAATGGTGCATTAATAAACATCACATGGCCACGTAGTTTTTACCCTCAGGTGAAAAAAAAACAGCTGTAGGATGTAAATAATGAAACTAATGTTTATTCCTGTTGGTAGCCAAGATGTGTTGTTAATAAAAAGGAGTCGGAGGGAGGAAATTAAAAACAGATGAATAAATTTGCCCGTCAACTCAATTATGATGAATTTAGTCTCAGGTGTTTACATTTTGTACCTCGATGTCACATGATCGTTCCTGGACTTCCTGGTCATCAAACAATACAACTTTACTATGAACGGACTTATTCAGCTGCTCGGCTACACAATGAAAAATAAGAGGTAAACAAAGACAACAACTTTAAACAATCAGACAGGAATGTAATTTACACAAAAAGAAAAAAAGGGGCCTTTATATTTGAAAAAGAGACGTTACAGAAGACAAGTCTTTGCTCATGGAGAGGAAGGAAATGTTGTTTTGCATACATTTGCTTTTTCTTTGCAAAAACCCTCATATGAGTCGTTGTTTGTGTCCTGTTGGGTCTTTTTTTCGCCGTCACATCAGTGTTTTTTCTGTGGTTTCGAAGTGAAACCGTCGTCTTTATTAAGAAGCAGCAGGTTTTTTTGTTTTGAATCCAGTTTTTCAATATAAATATACTTCAGTTATTCTCAGAGACTCAGCCAACAATAAAATAAAACTCTCCCATTGTATGAATAACTGTTTGCTTAAAAGATTAACTACATT
>JAPZDV010000155.1:0-14992 GCA_029814665.1 Acanthurus lineatus
AAACAGAAAGTTTAGCTTTAAAGTTTTGCCCGATGGTTCTCTGGTCAAAACAAAAGTAATTTGTATTTATTGTAAATTGTAAGTTACCACCAGAGCACCTCCAGTCTTAAATACCACATGATGGCCAAGGAGTTGTTATTGTCCTCTCCAATTTTTCCAAGAGTATAAGAAACACAATAAATATCTTGTTAAGTTACATATAGAGCAGGGTAAAAAATTTGCAATTAATCGCGCGTTAACTCAGGACACTAATGTGATCATGCCCGCTGACAGAGGGGGAAAAACGGTCTGTTGTCCCGGGCCCAGGGTGGAGGGGGGGCCCAGAACTGGGCCCTCATTAAATTATGGAATATTTGTTCAAAATTTTTAAAAATAGGCCTATTTGTGGAAAAAAATATAATGTTTGAGTTACATAAAAGCTTTCTATTTGTTTTCTTTCTAATTGTCCTTGAAATAGTGGTCAAGAGCCAGACACACATCCAGCAAGAGCCACAACACATGAAACATAACTAAGCAAGCAGCCACTTACTGTTCAGCAGCAACAAGTCCAGTTTTGTGTCTGTCCATCGCCTTTTCTTTAGCGTAGCTGTTGCCAACAACTACATGCCAGCCTGAGGAAACTCCAGTAAGACAAAGGCAACACTGCTGTATAACCTAGCTGCAGCTGTGGTACACATCAGGACGCCTTGATGCTTTCAGGAACCCCTGGGAATAACAGCATCAAAGAGAATTTGAAGTTACACAGCGCACTGAGCGCAGTAACAAGCAACAGGAGGGCCAAGTCGCTGAGGCAGAGACCCCAGTCAACCTATTGCACTGCACTGTTACATTGAATGATTTTTAAACTATTATTTTAAGGTGAAAAGTTACATATTCATGCTTTAAACCTTTAAAAATGCCAACTTACAAACAGCTCTGAGGTAAAAAAAAACAAAAGATAAAAAAGAGAGAACTATTCACACTTTTTTACACACACACAGGCATTGTGATGTGAGAAAGCTATTGGGAGCTTAGCCATCAGAGAAGCAAAAAAGCAGAAAAGATTTGTTAGTGGCTACAAACTGTGTTTTGAATGTTAGCAGGAGTTTAGAGGTAAATTCAAAACCTTAAAGTATTTTTGGCACCCTAGACTGTTGACTCTAAAGGGCACATTGATGGGACGACTTTGTTGGGAATTATTTTACTTGTACAGCCTTTCCATATTTTCTCACGAAGGACATCTGAACAGCACTGCATCACTTAACATTGGACAGGCACTTCTCTGTAGACTAGCACCTAACTGAGCATTTCTTTTTGCTTTCTCACCTATAGGAGTATGCTATTCAGCACTGCATTCCATTTTGTCCCCTGGAAAGCGCACTGTCATAAAGGGGCAGCATAAAGGGCTTCATACCAGTCCTTTTCAACTGGAATGGTATTGAGTGTACACCATTTTGTGGGGCACCTTCAAGGACACTACATCACCTTCTTCCTAAAAAGAGCACTCAACAAAACACATCACAATATTTTCTTGCTGTAGCGGGCATATCATCACAATTTATTGGAATAAGGGGAACAATAGAAGCACTTAATCCTGTCTTTCCTATGTCATGGGCAGCCAACCGGTCAGTTGATCTTTTATTTTTGCCACTTTAGGGGGCTATCTATCAGTGCTTTTGCAACTATGGGGGTATCAGGAGCCTTGACCAGTGACTGATACACCAGTTTATATTAACACATTTAGGAGCCACAAGCTGCATGCACCAGACCAACTGGACTGTGACCCCGAGCCTAGTTTGTCATCATTTTTACTGCAATTGCAGAGTCCACCATCAGAGCAGCAGTATTGTCTGTCAATAATCCACTGCATTTTGAGGTGATTACAATGGCACCAACATGACTGTGTAGCTAACATTACTGTTACATGGTAAGAAATGGGTCTAAGCATACCTTCCTAAACTAAGGCTATCTTAACAAACGTTTAACTTATGTCATATCACTGTAAAGTCTAAATCTGCATGTGCAACAGTTACCTATTTATGCGTCAAGTCAGTCAGTAGGCTGATAATGTCCATTAATTAGGCTGTGCTGTTACAAGGAGTATGTATAACATGGTAAAAGCTGGTAATATTAGTCTATAGCTTTATTCAGAGCTGTGAGTGAATAGTCATGTGTCAGGCAGACAACAGCACTGAGTTTATCTTAAGAAAAGCCAATGGATTTAGAAGGACTTCAAATAAATAAATAAAAGTTTAAAAAATATAGAAAATTGCAAAAAAAAGTTTCTATTAAGAAAAACTGATGATCCATGCAATAATCGCAGGAAATCATCTTCTCTAATAATGTATTCACTGTTCATATTTGTATATGATGTGATTATTTGTAAAAAAAATATGTTACTGAGTGAAGGGTCATTAGTTTACTTAATGATTGAAAATGGCTCCCTTTCAGCTCTAGTTCACCTTAAATGTTAATTAGGTTGTTTACTTTAATGCAGATGAAAGAGTGGTTGAAATTTTATAGTCCACAAAACGCTGCAGGAGTTTCACAGAAAAGAGGTTGGCAGTATTCTGTCAAACAGTAAGCAAGTGGATGGGGGCAAGGATTTAACTCCCCCCCCTCACACACACACAAAAAGCATACAACCATTAATTGGCTCTAGACTGACTGTCTGAAGTAATCCAAGTGCCCTGAAGCCCTGACATGCCAAGTCTTTATGAAAAACATCACTGATGCCACATTTTTTGCCTTACTGTTTACTATATTCTAATGAGGGGGCCACAACCATAAGTTACAGGCTACAGCTAATGGACTTTTAGTGTGCAAAAACTACAAATGTAATTTTTGAATATTCACCAGAGGCTAAGTTCTCGGTCTGTTGTAAAGCAGATATAACTCATACTACATTGTTCAAGTGGTAAATTGCCTTCACTTAGTGCAGACTTAAAATTTATTTGCCATCATACAGAACACAGACACCAAGGCCAATACTTCCATGGAGTTAACTGTGTTGGGAATGTATGTTGTACACAAGGAGGGAGTGGAGCCCAGAGATAACGCAGAGGACATGGTATCCTGATCGAAGGAGTGGAAGTCCTTGGTCTTCAAGGGAGCATTGGAGTTAACTATTTTTCCACTGGTTCATTGTCACACTCTTAACACTGTTAAAATATTAAATAAAATGTAAAATGCCACAAATTCTAGTTCTAACAATGAGAATAACACTGACTGAACCAACAAGATTCACATTAGTATAACTGACATACCCCATATTTCATACAATGTGAGAACTTGTTTTTAAGTGTTTGACCGTTGTAAACAACAGTTGAATTGACTAGAGAAAATACATTTTAAATAAATAGCATATAAACTGCATACAAATTAAATGCAAATATTAACATCATGTTTCTCCCGTGAATCAAATATGTTGTTCAAATGATAGTTAAGACAGGCTGATTTTACTTGATTCGTCACAATGGAATATAGGTGGTATGATAAAATCATTTTCAACCAATAAATGATTTTCTTGAGTGTAATGTATGCTGAATGTATGCTTATGCAGTTAAAAACAAACTCCAGATGGCAAGGGAAGCAGAAGGATTAGATCTTTATTGAGGTAACAAAGATCTCTACAAAGATCTGCAGAGTAATTTAATGATTTCCACCTTATTAAGAAACTGGCATATCTTGGCTTATTGAGTCCTCTGGTTTCATGGGTCAAGCTGTACTCAATTTGGAAGGCCATACTGGCCTCTCCTAGGTGTTAACAAGGTGATTACACTGTAAATGTTGCAAAGGCACATGATAGCACAATGCTCAACTCATGCAAGAGATATGTGAGAATGAGAACAATAAAAGTTTTATTATTTTACAAAAGTTTTTGTGTAATGTTGATGTAAAGGAATTTTCCACCACACTTAATATAAACCAGTAAAAAATCCAGGAGAAAAGCAGCTACATGAAAGTATGCTGTGCTCATTTTAGCCACAGGTGGTCAGGAATGCAAAGTTTTCCAGTAGTGTTTTTGAGTAAGTGAAAAGATGCACATTCCTGCCAACAAGGTATAAAGTAAGTACAAGTGTACTTGAGCAACTTAGCTTTTTTTTGATTAAACAGGAGCATTTATTCATTAAATATTTATAAAAGCAAGCCATTCAGAACTCGAACCGTTCAGTTGCGCTCATGAATGACATCAGAAAGGTCAGAAGAGAACCAGGGGTTATCCCTCCCCTTGACTCTAAACCTTGACTCTAAAAGAACCCTGGTAATAATGCAGTGGTCACTTAAATCTTTACAGAAAATTCTAATGAAAGGATTTATGCAGGACATTGGTCAAAAGCAAATCAGTTAAAAGTGCACGTAGCCTGGCATTTGGTATTTGGGCGAGTGGGAGAACCAATCAACTGTATATGGTAAAAATCATCACAGAGAGATTTAAATTCATCAGATACTGGTCTTAGCTAATCCAAGTTTAAATCACCAGCTAAAATGATTTCTCTACCGTCAAGCTTAAACAAAAGCTCTCTCACTGACTGCAGTGCAGTAGGAGTGGCAGAGGGTGGCCTGTGGCATCCTATAACATTGGTACAAAGGCCTTTTGCAATTTCGGCCTCCGAAGCTAAGAATTCTAATTGCCTGCATAAGGATACGGACCGGATCACATAAAATGAGGTTTTAACATGTATTGCGACTTTGCAACCTTTTTTGCCCTGTCTGCACAAAAGCATGAAACCCATTTAAACAGATATCATTATCATGTGCTGACTTCCTCAAGGGGGTTTCAGAGATAAGACCAGTACCAGTAGCTGTTGAATGAAGCCATACTCCAGCTATATCCATTTTAGGTGAAAAACTGCAAGAATTTAGATGAATTACTTTCAAACCAGGATGAGATTTAAGATCAAATGGTGTTTGAACTTCAGTGCCAGGATTAGCTTGCACATTTCAAGATATAAACAAAAGTAAAAGAATCAACCCCTTCAGTTTAAAGCATAGGTCTGCGTAATGAAGTCTTTTTAGACAACAGTTCCAATAAAAAGTCCCCAAGAGATTTCTCAAAAAAATACAAAAGCAGTCATTTAAAACCAAAAAACTTAGAAGATGACTCTGTGTCCTGGACAGTAACAAGTGCTCTGTTTGGGCCCCGTACACACCAGGAGTGGAGCGAGTGTGTCTGTGTACGCCATCCATACAGTAGTACTCACATATCCAAGGGTGAACATTCAGTGTGTAGTGCAATTGGCCTGATATCTCAAGAAGCTACACTTTCTGTAGTTCAGAATGGACAAAAAGTAAAGTAAAACTGAGAAGGGCCATTTTTATCCAACTACTGGTGCAGGCTGTAAATGGCTACTGGCTATAACGGCCCAAAACTGAATGAACTAATTGTCTGTGATGTACTTTAAGATAGCATAAAAAAACTTGACATGAAAATGATCTGCCAGGATTTTTTTGGCTTCAGAGATACCAGCAGAAGTATATTTGTTCCTTCTCTTTCCTTTTTGTTTTTAACAGTTCAGTGGTGCCTGAGATTCTCAACACTGCGAAACATGCGAAGTAAAGTAAAGGCGGGAGACCAGAAGTGGTGCTGATAAAGGATAAGTGACATGGCACAGAAAAACACACCCAAAAAGAAATTCAGATTTAATACAGATTTGCTACATTCTTTCACAATTTTATTTTTTCTCTCTTTCTTTTATCTTTATGATCTAATACAAAAGTTCCAATGTTCTATATGTGTCGAAAATTAAATACCCAGAGAAAAAACAAAAATATTGTCAAATGTGCTAATCTTTTAATGTCATGACAAACAAACTTGTAAAGTGGTTTCTGTAATCCTAAGGTTTAACAAGCAGTCTGAGGGATAGGACTACCTCATTCACACTTTTAAGATTTAAGAAGCTTAACTTCTTCATCCTTCCAGCTGCGGCATGCCAGAGGCTAAGGAGAGCCAGTATCGGCAATTAGTGGCAGAAGGTGAATTACAAGAGTACTTGTTGTACCCTGTCTGTATCTCTGCAGTGCCATATATGTGCAACCTTGGCATGCCACCAACACTCCGTTGCTTGGGATAGTAATTTTTTTAAATTTTCAAATTAACAATTTTTTCTACATTTACAAATGGCTCCTTTAATATGGGATAAACTTGAGTTCCCCTCATCAGGTGCCTTTACTGATGAAAAGTAGTCATGAAATTCCCACTTGAGGGCAAAAAAGGGCACTTACTGCACACTAGTGGGCCTCTGTTGTGCAGTAAGTGCCCTTTTTTGTTTTTCTCCTCTGCCCATTACACAGCCAGAGTCCTTCACTGAAACTGAACAATCAATCATCATAATGCATAACGCAATCATCTTTGTATGTTGCAGTTCAGAAAAAACACACCTCCAATGGGAAGAGGAGCAAACAACTGCTAAGTTAATGATTTGACCTCATAAGGAAACAGATGGGCATTTAGTGTGGTTGATAGTGTGTCTTATCTTGCCTAGGTCAAACTCTACTTATTTTTGGCAGACCATACAGACTCCTCCTTAGCAATAACAAAATAAAATTTAACTTTTATTATTTAAAACAAGTGTTTTGTAAGTATATTGCACAGGAATTTTCCACAACATTACAGTCTATACTTGGTCTGAAAGCACATTTTTGAGCTGTTTAAAAAAACAAAACAAAAACAAAGACAAACAAAGAAAAAAACACAGCCTACATTTAAAATAAGAAAAAAAACCAAAACAAAATTAAACACTAACTTTGCACCATGGGCAGATCCATGCACAAAACCATTCACAGGCCAAAACTACATTTCACTTGCAATTTGAAGAATCCAAAATAAACTAAAAATACACTGATTATCCTCTTTTGGAGTCAGATTATTAAGGCCAGCTATTTCTGTGATCAGCACAGAGAAGCAGTGCTACTGAGTTAAGAAGACAGCCGCTCCATGCAAAGCAGCCTTTTATTTGGTCAAGACTGGTTGAGTTTGAGGAAGATCAAAATGCCCCCTAGTGACAAAATTTTGTAAAAACTGGTGTAAGCAGCACTGATGAAGAAAGAAAGGCTTTTGTGGAAATAGAAGAATCACAACAAACCCAGTGAATCCGAAGCAAGATATGATGATATGAATTAAATTAAATGAACTATCAAGAACACAATACCTATGATGAATTAAAATCTGTATAATTCACCTGTTGTAAATTTATCTTGAAACTGGCAGATTTACATGGATGGTGCAAAAGGGCAACACAGTTCTTAGCACCAGTGACAGTCAAGAGGGAGGAAGTTTATCTCAACTCCAGGCTGTGAAAAGCATGTAGATGGATAGAAAATGTTATAGAAATTTTTTGCCACCAGAAACCAGCTTGTCAGAATATGAAACATCTTGAAGACCTGCACAAACAATGGGATTTGTTCACCCCTCAACAGGTAAATAATAAAAAAGTCCCCAATGCAATATCTGACAGTGTGAGCAACTACTGCTTTTGTCATTTAGAGTTAATCCTCTTCTGTTAGCACTGTTGCATGTTCCTCAGGTATGTAAACATGTCCTCTGGCAGTTCTTCTACATTGATTTCTGTCGTAGTATAAAGCTCAGTGTCTGTTTGTTATGGAGTTGAAGTGTTCCACTCCCAGCACTGTCTGCATTCATTTCTTTTGGCCAGTGAGTAGTACATATTTTTGAAGTTGTTTATAACAAGGACTGCTTTTTTGAATAAAAAAATTTACCTCTTCTCCAATTACAAAAGACAGTGAGCAAAATACTGCCTACTCCTCAGCAGCTTTTGCCAATTAAATAGTCATTTTTCTGAAATAATTGGTGGCTTGTGTTTGTTATCATTTGCTAAAGTCCTTCGGCCTATGAAGTATTCAGCCTACAAGTTCAGTAATAGCTACAAGTTTGTCCTTGTGAAGCACCTTGATCACTAGCTTTAGTGTAAGTGGTATATCCTCCTTCCAAAACATGCAGAACATCGGGAGAGAAAGCCTTGATGAAATGAGGCAGTACACTTAATACACGTGGTCCATTTACATCAGACACTGCCGTGGCACTAGGCCTAGGGTGATTCTCAGCACATTTCAAATGATTTTCATGAACTTAAGGGGTACACAAAACACAGTCCTCTTCTCTACACTTTGCAGCAATGTCCTTATGAAAACAAAAGCAATATCACATAGTCTACTGCTATAAAAACTGCAAGGAAATGTGTGAGAATGTGAGCTTACACATTATCTGCACATACAGTTAGTCCCTTTGACAAAATATTCTGGATCCTTGTAAAAAGGGACCGGCCGTTTATTGCATAGTATGTTCCAGCTATGACCAGGGCCTGACGACTGTGCTCTACTGAAATCCATGCTATCTTTTCAGATTTTCTTCATTTTCAGGCTGGTTCTGTGAATTTTGAGCTATTCATGGTTAAAGGTTGTGTCACTAAAAGTTGGGGCACTTTTCAAGGTGATGCTCATTGTTCAGCAAGGCTCAAGCAGATACATGTTCTTTACCTTCCCAAAATTAAACAGTAAAAAGTGTAATGCTGTGCCCTGGGCAAAACTGTTTGGGCATCCTCATTAAATCCCTGTTAAACCCATCACAGTTAAACAAGCACAGCTATGTCTGCTTTGGTAACAGTGAAATAAACATTGAGATATGTTCTGTTGTTATTAATTTGTTAATTTAAGACATTTATTAATTACTAATTATTGAGAGCACTATCCATGGCCAGATAAGCTAAAATCTATGGCTGCAGTCTGAAAATAGTTGTCAACAGTTTGCAAAAATTGATAATACAAACTGGAACCCGATAAAACGACCAAACCTTTAATGTTAATAAACAAAGAGACCTGTCCTTCCCTTGTCCTAAACAGGTCCTAAATCACTGTGTGAGTCCTTGCTTGTTTTATAACTGAAATGAAACACAAGTTGAAGAAAAAACTAGACAATATTTCTTTAGTGAGTGAAGTTTGTGACAGTATGAACTCCATGCTTGCTACCAAAGCTTAACAGGTGTAGCAACAGTAACTAAAGGAGCGTTACTACACGAAACAGTAACCAAAGGGCTAGGCTTAGCACCGGCCCCGCTGAGCACCATCCCTGCCCTTTGCCACTGTGGACATCTGATTGTAAACACAGTTAACAGAGAAACAAATACAGTTCCTAATTGCTTGGGTTTTTCAACTTCTCAAATGCAACCATACCAACCCAGGATCCAATCCGGACAGTGAAAGTGGAAAGAACACAGCCGCAGCAACGAAGCATAGATGGGTATCCTCTTGCTGTGTTTCATAACAATGTATTTCATCTTTTAATTACCACTGGCTTTTAAGTAGCTTCCCATTTATTGCCTGTTACCCTGTGAACATGTGGGAATGCGCTAAAATGTCAAGTGAAGTGGAAAACTAATGATACAGCCAACAAACTTGATGTACTCTAGCTGTAATCAAACAGCCCTGCAGGAAGATTATCATGCAGAAGTGCTTTAGAAGTTTACTGAAGTAGATGACGCTTCAAAAAAGTGTATACACCAAAGAAAACTGTTGTTAGTCAGGTTTTTGGTTTGGAATATCGTTGTTTGAGCACTACTGTTCTTGATTTTATGGAAACTGAAGTTTATTGCTTTTTGAAAAATTTTTGTTGTAAAATCCAGCAAGCAAAAATCTTTTCCTACACTGTCCCACTTTTTCTAGTTTTCCATGTTGGCAGTACAGCACAGTCAGAAACAATGTATTATAAATACTCAATTTTTTCCCCTCAATTTTCTTTTTCCCAGATAAAGTTGCAAGAAGAATTACTCAAGAGCCAAATTCTCAGACATGCATGATAGATCGTCCTGGCCTACACTTGAAATTCTTAAATACAAATCATCCTCAATATATATGAGTAGACACTGGATGTCTTAGAATGTAAGGGAAAGACTAATCTTCTCACCCTGTTCAAGTTTTTTTTCCTGTCTGTACAAACCATTAAACACATCCTCCAAAATTTTAAAACAATAAAACGCTCAAATAATAAAAAAAAGGAAAGGTAGTTTATTTGTCAGACAAAGTGCACACTGGGCTTTGTACTAATTACAAAAAACGTCATCAAATGGTTGATGTTAGATGATGTGGTCTTTTCCCTGGGGATTACAAATCATAGCTGTCATAATTTTTAAATTGTCTTTAGTGAAAAATCTTCATTATACAAAATTTGTGTGATGATGATGTCTTCTCTCTCTATTCCAGATGTGACAGGTATCTTGCTCACCACACTATTGTTAAATGGTGTTGGTGATATAAGAAATGTCAGAGTCACCAACTTGTCCAATGTTGTCTACCATATACATCAGGAGTTTTCTGATCATGCTGGCCACTACACTGAGCTCCGCCAAAGTCCCTATAGACAAGTTCCATCACTCAGCAGCCATCTGGGTAAAGCCTTCGGACAGTTATTTTAGGTTAACAACACCAGGCCCTATGAACGCGGAACTGTGTCTGCTGTGTTCCTCCAAGACGTCCCCAAACCGAAGCCTTATCAGTTCACCCATAACGTCTGCAAAATACAGAATTTACACCTTTACTTTTTTGTTACTGTTATTTATAACTTCTGATGAACAAATATGATTGTGAGAAAATATTAAATGATGTTAAATGGAAAATAAGTATGCCATTCCTCATTTACATTTACAGAGTGACTACATCAAAAGTTTTTTTGCCAAATGTAACACTGGTTGTGAGTTGGTGAGATTTTATATGCAATATTAAGAAAAAAGGCTTTATTTGTTTACTTACTGAATGTTGGCTTCATCTTCACTGGCTTTCTGTGCACTGTCCCCTCTTAGACTTAAGGAGCATAATTTTGCATTTTACTTGTTCCCACTTTACATTGTGATTGAAATGCATGAGGAACAGGTAGAGTCTGGAAAAAAAGTTAGCAGTTTGCCTTGCAGTCAGGTCATGACTCATTTTAACGGAGGCCAATACAGTAACATACATCAGAGACCTAGCATTACATTCCTATACACACAAACTGATTATTGATGCCATTTACCAGTTAAAAATTAATTGCTTTAACTACCAGACATTAAGGTTGGAAGCTGAAGCACAACATGCCGACCTCTGATTACCGGAGTGCGACACAGCTTCAACTTAGCCTCAAATTAACTTACAGGCTAAGGTTACACAAAGGAGAAGGGTAAAGGGTGAGAAAAAGACTCTTAAACTCATCTCGACTAATGTGAGAATGTTTTTAAAATGGAAATTTCTCTTACAAACTTTCAACAAGTGTGCATTTCCCCTCTCTGTTAGCACTGTCCAACTTGTGAGCAAAAGAAAAGCACAGCATTAAAATACTCAAATTTCCATCATCTGACCTTTGGTGAAGAACAGTTGGTATTGCACCCGGATTTAGGAAAAGTCTAGATGCATGTCCTGTGTTGAACTGACCCAAGCTGGAAAAGCAGTTCAGTGTGAAGTGTTTGGCAACACAAATAGGCTTTTGCCCATTGTAGCTGGGACATTCCCATCAAAAACAAAATAAATCCACACAGACCTTTGTTCCTGTGAGGCCGGGAGCTGAGCAAAACTGAGCAGTGGTAAGTTTTAGGACTGGGCATGCTATTTGCAAATTTCTTACTAGGGACTAAACAAACATGGCGGTTCTTTGCAAAGTTAGTTCTGGATGGAGATACTCAAGAAGGGTTGGGATTATACAAATTTTAATATACTGTTACATAACATTATATCATAATTCTAAACTGTTTGTGAAACTGCATGGATTTCTATCGAGGCAGCCAACAAAATACTAATTTTGTTGAATATTCTTCCAGTTTCTGGACCAGGCAGGCCAAATACCCCAACATATGTTCAAAATCCCTTAAAAAGTAACTTTTCCATAATATGTCTCCTTTAAACATAAGTGTGTCACATAACAATAAAACAACAACGTTGTTGACAAATTTTAATTGCCAATGCATCACTAAAGCTGTTGCATTTTATAAAAACAAATAAAGTACTTTAATATACAGGAAGATGTTTACCTTTTTGTGTACATTATACATTCAAAAAAAGTTCAAAAACCTCTTTAATTGTATAGTTAATGGAAAAGAATAGGCAACATTCATCTACGTAAACCAAGAATAAAGAGGCATGTTTCAAAGATTATACCACTTTTAGACTGTATCAAGATGTAATTTGTTAGAGTAAACAAAACTTGCACATTTAGATGCCATTGGATGGTGTGATTAACTGCAAAACAAGATGCATTTTTATGAGTTGTGCAGCTTAAATACAAAACCATGATTTTTGACTTTTTTTTTTTTTTTACCAAGTAAGTGTCACAACTTGGATTCAGAAGGGTTGGACCCAAAAGCAGAAAAAACTCCAAAATGTCCAAAAGGCGAGCTTTATTTAAAGTTAACAAAGTGACACCTGGCCAAACTAGGACCAAGAACTGGGAAAATGAACCAACAAGAGACAACGAGCACACGGAGACTAAATACACACATCAATAACGAGACACAGGTGGGAACAATTAACACACATGAACCACATTAGGATTAAGCACAAAAGACGGGAAAGGAACAAAGGAAGTAAACTGAAGACAACACAAGGGGAGACGAGACTATCAAAATAAAACAGGAAGTCACGAGACAAACATAGACACAATACAACACTAAAATCAACTTAACTTAAATCAAGAACATGACCAGGGATTAACAAAACAGGAAAACACTAAGCAAGAATAATCACTCAACTCAAAAAAAAACCCTTCACCCACCCACCATGACAGGTAGGGCCCATTCAAACAAACTCTGTGCATTCTCAGCAAGTGCACTAAGGTAAGTATTGAGACATCTTTGAGTTTGGAGATAAGAGAGGCTTGCTGCCATTGTGACTCCAAATAAAAGGCTACATCTCTCTTTCTTTGCTACCTCTAATAAACCTGCATATGCACACTGACAAAGCAGCTTTAAAGAAATGCCCCATATGAATTCTTTTTTAGTCAGTGGTGACTTGATAACAGACTTAATGTCGTTTAAGTGAAGTGACATTTTATCAAGACCAAAAGCAATTTCAGATTGCTTTACAAAGGTAAAGAACAAGGCTGCATCAACAGCGATAGAAAGCCAAGGAACTGGTACAGCTGCACCAGCTGCAGATAGAAAAGAATAGAATTTGATTTGGGCAAGGAAAGCCTCTTTCCTCTCCTTGATGTTTTGCTGGATGATGTTGAGCAAAGTCAACAGCAGAGCATCCCTCCTGTGTGCAGGTAGTTCTCTCTCAAAGGTCTCACGTAAGAGAGGAAAGTCATAAAGGTTGAGTTTAGAGCTGGACACGAGAAAGACTTGAGGAGACTCAACACCTTCTCTTTGAAGACCTGTATCAAAATAGGAATTATATTATTTCATGATAAGCTTTTTAAATTTAAACTTCTCACTCTTTTTTTGAAAATATATGTGGCTACATGGCATAGCACGAAAATGTTACTCACACCCTCCCGCCTTGATTTAAAAAAATTAAGTCACATGTGGATTTAATTTATTTGTTTTGTTTTGTTTTATGCATGAACTTCTTTGTCTTTTACATCTTCTGCAGTTGACCCTTCATATGTTTGAATGGATATTTAATTGATGCGCTTCTGTTTATTGTTAATATGTGAGACATGCAATCTGTTTGTTCAAAGCTTGCCCTGAAACACTGAAACACTAATACCACACTCCCTATGCAAAAAACAAAAATTACAAAACATTCAGCAACAAATAAGAAAGTTAGATTCAAAACCTTACTTGAGTAAAACTGTCATCAGCTAAATGAACCTAGAGTAAAAAGGTAAAAGGAGTCATGATGCAGTAAAATGGTTCCTTCACTGTTTCTCTGTCATATCTGATGTTTAGGATTAAAACTACCAAAGCATTTATGTGGTTTTTGTATGTTTCTGCTGTAGATGCAAGGAATTTTGCAAGGACCCTGTTTTATGCCACTGAACTGGCCTGGAGTATGCATTGTTTGTGGTCTTCAAGCTTGTCTGAGAACATTTTCATTGTTACAACATCAACGTTTCATGCAAAAATAATCCTGTATTGCTACAAGTTCAAATGATCAATGCATCCTGTTGGTCCAGATTTTGTAAATGTTTCATACCAGAGACTGGGATCCCAAGAAATCTGGACTGTCCAACAGGAATAAAAGGAAACAAACTGCATTTGTGTCAGACAAACATGACTGTCGTACGTTTATAAATTATAAACACATGCATTCTTTCATTTTGTTTTTAGTGACTAAGTTTAAATTATGAAAATCCAAAAATAAATCTCACTGCTATTTATACTGCTATAATGAATCAAACAAGTCACTTACGTTGAATGCAGTCCTCTCTGATTTGTGTGAGGGTCTCTTTTTCATTGAATTCCCTCTGACTTCTTTCCTCGTTATTTAGGTTATGGTCAGTCTTTGAGCGAACAAAGTAAAACTTTTTCCTCATCTTCTGAATCTCCTGAGCGAGTTTCGCATCATTTTCTCTGAAGCGGGTGTCTGAGATGATGATAAAGAAATAAAACTCTTCGAGCCCAACATGCTTCTTGTATTCATCAACTGGAAAATTGATGGTACCGATAGCAGGAAGATCCCAGAGTGTAACATTGGGATATTTTGGATGGGGGTATTTTGTGACCATTGTGGTGGTTCCTTCACAACCAGTGGGAGCAGCTCCTTCATCCCTGTTGTCGATGCCTCTCATGGCATTAACAAAGGTTGATTTACCAGCACCAGATTCTCCTGTGATGGCAATATTTAGCGGAATGTTCTTCTCCTTCTCCGAATACTCTCTGATCTTTTCAACCACTAAGGCTTGATCATTGTTTTGTAGAGCTGTTTTAATTTCTTTGGTAAAATTAGGATCCAGTGTTTTTTCCATTGTGACCCTTGAAAACAAGAATAAAATTTCATCACTCTTTTTTGAAAATAGACTTAATTATGCAGATGACCCCTTGGTAGCCACTAGTCTTAAAGAACCAGTGAAGGAATTAGTGGCATCAAAAGTGAT
>JAPZDV010000156.1:0-14965 GCA_029814665.1 Acanthurus lineatus
TCAGCTCTTTGACTCTTATATAATCATCGTTTATTTGAAGGGACTTTTTACAGCTTCCATCACATTTTTATTCACTCAGCTGTGCATCACACATACAGCAGCAGGATTAAAAAGAAAAAGATAACCTAAGTTTACACACAGAAGAAAGTACAGAGTGCAGACTGACGTTTCCCTGCATTGTCCAGTGGCGTCCTCGTCAGGTTTACTCCCCCATTTCATTCACGTAATCTGGTTCATCTGCTTCATCACCGTCCGGAGTTTCTATACTGTGAGCTGAGAAGTAAACACAAGTTCTGGTTAAATCCTTTTTGTTAAGTTTCCATTAGCACCATCAGACATGTAGCTAACACCATCATCACTGCTAACTCAGTTATGGTGAGGAAACAGTCGAGTTTCGGTTAAATGAATCCAACGCTGCCTTTCGGTGTGAAACTGAAAGCTAACAGCAGCTTCCATACCAAAGTTTGAAGCTTTGTCACGCTCTCTCTGCATGGAAACACTTAAACGTGAAGTCTGCGGGTAATTTGAAACCGCTGTGTAGGTTGTCAGATTAAATTTGAACACTGACAGAATTATTCCAGTTTTATGGTTCTGTGTCCTTTATCAGACGTAGTTTAATGTAGATTTTAAATGAGATTATCCTTAAATCCTAATTTTTTTATTGCCTAAATGCAAAGCAGAGCTTTTGTTACTTATTTGTGTATTTTAAATAATTTACAACCACATGTACCTTATAGGTATCGAAGTACTTATACTTTATTTTCCTTAAATTCCTCTTTGTCACATTAAAGATCATTTCTAAATTACTGAATTTTATTACATAAAATATCTCAATTTGTCACTTTCTTTGACGACAAACAAATATTTTCAGAAATCTTAATCTCCAGAGGCTGTAACTAGATATCCAGGGATACTTTTACTTTAAAGAAATTAGTTAATTATTAAAACAGCAACTGATTGATTCCTTTTCTTTTCTGTTAATCAGTTATTGACTAAAAGCTGCATCTCTACTGGGATTAACTCATTTTGTAGGTTCACTTCTGCTCAGTTAAGCCACAACAACTCTTCTTCCGAAAGAAAAAAAAAGAAAATACTTTTTGTTCATTAAATGAACAAATGCAACGACAAATGGTATTGATGACACTCACCTTGTCCTGCTTGTAGGTATTCTGTGTTCACGTATTCATTGTCGTACTCTTCTGTTTGGTAAAACAGCAGTTTGAATGAGTCAAGTTTTATCTCCTGAAATCATCTTTCACATTTCTACAACTTGAAAAATTAGCTACCAGTTTGTGTGAGAAATATCATGGTACAGCTGTACAGTTATCGAACGTACCGTACGGTGAATCTTGGATGTTTCCGTAGAGTCCCGGTTCCTGAAGAGCATCTGTTAACACAAAGAAAGCAGGTTGTTTAAATGAAAGTCTTTGTTTATTTTATACAGTAAATTTGAGGGTAAAGTAAAGAGGATTGTGTAAAAAACACTCACCAGCTGTCATTTTTCCAAATCGCTCATTTTCATACAGTGCGTTTGGAAGTGGAGCTCTGTAAAACATTTCACAAAAATTATTTTTTTTTAATCCTTTATTTCTGTGTGTAAAAAAAGACATGCACATTAAAATGCAGATAATTTTCTAGACACACTAGAGCATCCTGAGGTTGCTAAAGATATTCCACAAATATTTCATCATTGTTATTTTGTTTAATTGCGTTTTATAGTTTGCAGCCTCAAATGTTAAAGTTTGGAAAGGCTTTATTTAATAAATCACAGGCACATTTTATCAATGTTTCGATCAAAAAATTCTGATTCCCATCCTTTATGCTAAGCTAGGCTAACAAAATCTCAGACAGGAGATTAACATCAGTCATATTTTGACATGCTTGGAAAGAAATTAAAGGAAAATGAAAATGTATTCCGAAAAACTTTTGAGCTACTCCTGTAAAGTCACTGTGTTGGTTGGGAATATTGCTACGGAGACATTTAAGAAGATCAAATAGGCTAATGCCTGTGTTGTATAATAGATTAACTAAATTTGAAGGCTTATGAAGAACCAAAAACTCTTAAACGTGGGGATTATTATACCTTGAGATAAAACTTTATCACAGCAGCCATAATTTTTTCCTCTGTTGTGACCTCTGAACCTAACTGCCACATACTTCAGTACACCCATAGCGAAGTTTAAAACTAAACATCAACCCTGTACACGAGGTACACAGCACTACTTTATGTAACTCACATCGATTATTGTACTGTAATTGATGTGAGTTACATAAAGCACCTTTAAGGTTGACAACATTGTGACACTGAGTTGTAGTTTATTCTAACAGGAATGTGCCCACGTTGGATTAGTCAATGCAGGGAGTTGCTCGGGGATGTTGTGTCAATGCAAAAGTTGAGCCTTTTGCATGAGTTTAAAAAAAGAAACTCGAACTCAAACGTGTCAGGACGATCTGAAGAGACACATTTGAAAAAAAATCCTGTGATGCTACCTTGAACACCCACACCCGTGAACAGCTTAACAGCATCTCCGTCACCCCACCCAAGACAAACCAGCGGAGGTAGAAATACTCAGAGTTTCAGTAAATGTAGCAAAACTACAGTGTAAAAATACTCTGTAAAAAAGTCCTGCATTTAAAATCTGAAAATACTTACATCCAAAAATTGCATAATAAAACTTTAAGCACTACTTTAAGTATGAAAGTACAACAAGTAAAAATACTCATCATACAGAATGGATCACCTCAAAATGATGTATTTGAAGCTATTGTATGATAACTTTGGATGCATTCAAATTATAAACAAGATTCAAGTTGATTTATATTTTGAATTAATAATGTGAGTATGCAAAATATCAAATAAAATAATGTAGTAGATTGGAATAACAGAGCAGCATAAAGTGGAAGAACTGTAAAGTTGAGGTACTTCAAAACTGTACTTGAGTAAATGTACTTAATTCAATTACTTTATTTGTTGGTGTGCTAAAGATGATTATTTTGCTTTACTGGAAATAAAAATGTGTATGAAAAGAGCTTAAATACTTACACATAATCATGCTCCAGACTTTCTGTGTCAGATGCAGGATTACAGGCTTAAACGGTTCATATTAAGTACACAGAAAAAATAGAGTTATACATTTAAAAAACATACATAAAAATAATAATTATAATTGGAAATAAATGCAAATTCACCTGGGTCATTTTGATAGTCTGATTCGTCAAACATAGCTGTAAAACAGGATGATTAAACTTAAATTTCTTGTGATGGATAAGCTCACCTCACATGTAAACAGAATAAAAGTCACTACTGTTGTAAATGTTCACACAAAAATTAAGTTTAGCTCTTTTTTTTTTAACTGAAAAATTAAAAAAAAAAAGTTTTGAGCTTACCAGGGGGAAACTCTTCACCACTTTCACTGAAAAAATCATAGGAAATTAGAAGTAGAAGAAAAAAAAAACATATCTACAGCTCATCAGTTAACACACTGAATCTCAATAGTTTAATATGAATGTAAATGCAAAATAAGTCAGTTATGTGCTGGAGCAATTTCTTGAGAAACAGCAGGTGTGAAGTGACTTTATGCAGCTTCTTGAAGTTTCCGTGTTTGTTCACAGAGACTAAAACCTGTCAAAGACGCTGCACAGAGCAACTTGTTTGGAAAAATACACTGATGTTTATGAGGAAATAGTTCCTTTGCATCATCACAGCTGAAAACAGCTATTTTCTACTTGCAGATGGAAAAAAAAGAGTGATAAAATGTGTTACTAAGAGTTATTCTGAGGTGTTGGTATTTGTATTTTAATGAATTTTGGACAACCTGCCTCTAGTCTTTATACTAAGCTAGGCTAACTGCATCTCTGTAGCTCAGTAATACACACAGACATGCAAATGATGCTAATCTTAGCGTGTCACATTTACAAAGAAAGCGGCAACAACAACAACAAAAACATATTCCAAAAAGTTTTGAATTGAATGTATTTCTACAGTCTCAGGTGAGAGGATGAAATCAACTCAAAAAGGACGGTTAGAGTAACAGATCATTTCATTTTAAAGCTTGACCTGTGACAAGAGCATCAACGTTCACAGCATTGCAGCATTTCTGTTGCAACCAATTTTAACTGAAACGTGTGTTTACACAAATTGGATTAACCAGTGGTGGTCATTGCCCCATGACATTGTGTCATGACAAAAGCTGAGGCTGTTTAAGCTCTTCACGAGTCGAAAAACTCAGCCTGTAACTGTGATAAGACTCGAGGCAACAGTGCCCTGAATTTGAGACCGCAGCTCTTAACCTTAATAAGTAATGCCTTTGTAAGATCAAGTTAAAAAAAAAACAAAACTGAAAGTTCAAAACAACAAAAAAGAGCCTAATAGTCAACAGTTCTTGGTCATGTAGTTCAACTTTAGCATCTCAGCACTTCCTCTGTGGTTGTGCAGATGCTATGTAGTCACATTGCAGTGAATGCGAAGATTTACTTCTCAGATGCAGTGCTATTGTCAGTAAGACCACAGCCTAACATTCAAGTCACATGTACACTGAATATAACTTTGACTTTTGTTTGTACTCCACAGCTAATGTTAGTTGGAGGTCAAGCTAGCCGGCCATTAGAAGCTACTGTTAGCATCTCAGAACAGACAGGAAGTCTCGAGCTTTTGTAGTCGCTAAAGGCACATTTTTAAGATTTTCTTTAGGAGGGTAACTGCGTTGTAGTTCTGCTGGAAACAGGACCAAGAAATAAATGTCATTCATGGATGATGACATATTTCCACCTAAGCTATCAGGATTGCTAAGCTAAAGCTTGTGTCTGCTTTTTCTGAGAGGCATGAATGTGTTACAAGAACTAAACAAAGAGGTGTTCGTGGTTAATGAAAATTGCTGACACCCAGTGCATTACAAACAAAAAATGACTTTGACATGCTCATTAATGTCTTTGCTGCTGACGCCTGTGTGCATTCCTGCTCTGCCAATAGACTTTACATTGAGATGTAGCCATGCAAATAAAGCATGTTTTCCAGTGCTCTAATTAAATTTTATTAATCTAAAACCTCTAGGTTAATATAATATTCCAAAGAGAATCTGCTGTATGGGATTAAATGTGCAGTGCAGAAAAATCAATCATTGTGAAGTTCCTCTTTAAAGGGAACTCTAAGATTTAGGGAAATAAAGTTTGTTTGCTTCTTATGCCATGGCACATTAGAAGTCCACCTTACTGTCTGTGTGATTTGACAAAAATAGATCCAGTGAGGCGTTTGGCTTATAGCTTAGCTTAAAAACTGCTAGCCTAGCTCCACTTGAAATATATAACAATTATGCTAATATACTGAATGGACTGAGATTGTATTGCTATGAGTCTACAACAACCACAAGTGTTTCTTCAAACATGCACTGAAGAGTGTAGAGGATACGGTGTGTTATCCATAGATACAATTATATATCTATGCTAATATCACTGTGTCATTGTGATAAATTAAATTACTTGTGTGTGTCGTATCATACTTACTTTCTGGTTGAAATTGTTTGATTGTCTCTGGTGACTAGAAAATAAAACAGCAATAAGGTGTCAAAGTGAGTTAAATATGCCAATTAATAAATTATTTGTATTTTATGGGGCTGTGGTGAATGCGAGCTGTTGTTTGCTTACCTGTTTTTGATCGTGTCACAGCAAACCTACTCCCCCGATGGTGACTGTCAAGATATTATTGTAATGTCAGCAGTTTTCATGAAATAATTGAAATATGTTGCATGTGAAACATTAATTTTGTGACTTGTCACTACATTTTAGTGAAGTCACTGTGTGATCAAAGCTAACTGAAAACACGGTTTGAGAACGTGAAATAAATATTAAACACTTACAAGGTCTGTTGGTTGTATATTTGATGCTCCACTTCAACGATCTCTGCAAAAAAGACAAAGCAATGAAATGTTGTGTGTGATCATTTTAACGTGCAGTTCAACTCATCACTTTGAACTAAGTTTCATAATGCAGAACTATAACAGGTTTGTGCAAGTTTAAAGAGCAAAAACTAGAGATGGGGAAATAGTGACTGTCTGATTTGCAGTTTTACATGTCTGATCACTTGGTATGTCTCAAACAATGTTTTCGTGTATCATCTACATTAAGATGCACTTCCATCCATTTGTCTTTAAACTGCATATATGAAAAAAACTAGTGAAAAATGACACGGTGTGCATGTAGCATTTGATTTAAACATCTACTGACAAGATTGTAGATTTAAGTCTGTGTGGAAACAAACAAAGTGCATAATTCCATCTATTTTCTACATCTTTTTTTATTGATGTCAGGATTGAATGACACTTTTATCATAACATCATCTTATCGATATCTTTTACAGCAAAACTGTGATCTGTGCACCATATGTGCCAGCAGCCAGCAGCTTTTAATCTCAATAAACCACCTCCTTGTATTAATGGAAAAACACAACAATTCATATTTTCTTTTGCACACTTTTTGGACATTTAGATAAAAAAATTGAGCTAAATTCAAATTTAAACCTGATTTGTCATAATTGAGGAACGGAAAACAGTATTTATTGCAAGTTTTCCTAACTCCACACCTATTTAATATAGACTGTTCATTTGTGTGGATGCACCAAAGTAAACACTGATTAAAACTATTTTCAAACGTATCTGTTTTTTTATTCTCCATACAACCTTGTCCATCACTTTTTCATGTGGATAACAGAGTGTAACAAAACAATTGTGCAGAATTGGCCATCTAAAAGTGTGTGATTGTCTATGACAGCAGCCTTTTATCTTGTTTTTTGTCTACCGATATGATGCAATATAGTGCAATGCAGTCCTGTCGTGTTAAAAACTGCACGTACATGTCATTTCTGGTACCATGATGAGATGAACTCACCATGATGCTTCTCTGAAGACCGTCTACCCCCTCCCTCTGTACGCTTGTGCTATGTTCAAGCTCAGATCTGACCCAAATAGGGTTGTTCTTATTTACCGCCGCTACTGCAGCATACAAAGATCAAACACATGTCGCAGCAACCCAGCCTCTGAGAAATGCACTTACTGGATTTCCTTTTGCATCGTAGACAGAGAAGAGACAGTAGACTCAGTGACATGACTGACATTACAGTCAGGATCACAGCCAGCAGAATGGAGATTCCTGTCATACCTAAAAAAAAAACACACAAAAGGCAGAAATAACCAGTTACCTTATGACCTCAAAGCATCTCTTAAAGTCGTCCAACATACTTGTGGGATGGATTAAATAACTGCTAGACAATTTAACTGTTGGTTGGTTAAAAGTTACTTTCTGAAAGAGGTTGTTAATTATGTTACCGCAGAGCTTGTTGGTCAAAACTTAACAGTTAGTCGCTCTGTCATGGTTGAAGAAGCTGCTGCTTTCCTGTTAGCAAGACAGAGTGTACCACAGGATGTGGTTGTCCAAAGCAAAACTGAAACACTGTTCACCATTGGTACAGGGGACCCAGACCTACACAACTGACATTTAAGAAGAATCACACAACCCCGTATAAGTGAACAGTAAAATATTCAAGAGTTTTGAGACAATAGTCTTCAAGCCATTACACCTGTCTGCATCCTCAGGGGCTAGTTTTCACAGAGGTGTAATGGACTTCCTGGTTTATTATGAAGTCCAGTTTTGCTCTTGGTCAGGTCTTGGTCCAGTCAAATGAAATTTAAATAGACCCAAACTGCCCACCATCTCAGACCTGCAGCTAAGAGCTGCGTTGTTCCACTTCTCCACCCACCACATTTCAATTCAGTCTCCAGCAGGCGCTTCATCAGCAACAAGTTTTTAAAGACACTGGATTTACTCAGAGTTAACATGACGTAAGTCCTATAACAGAGTCCAGCAGAAAACTATGCAACAGGTGAACAGGGCAGACTTCATATCATATCTCATGTCTATCTAAAGTGGGTGTTGTCAGTCATGTCGGTATCATAAGTGAAAACAGTGAATCTAAATGTAAAAACACAGTACAAGTCATTTAAAAACATTTAGAATGTCGACATTTTGCAGCAAAATCTGTGGAATCTGGTAAATAACCACCACTGGTTAATTCACTTACATGAAAAGTAAATTTACGTTATTTTTTTTGTGTCAAATTCAACTTGGCGGACTTCAGTGTGTGAATATGTACCATCAACACAAAGAGGCGCCTGAGCTCTTGACTGTGACATTTAAAACTACGCCAGAGTTATAAGAGTCAGAGATAAAAAGGCTTCACAACAGAGCAACGGTTTCCAGGCAGCTATTAGAGCGATTAAAAAAAAAAAAACAGATAAACAGTGTGAACTTGTTGTTGGAGCGACCAAATTTACTCTGAGGTCTTTTTCTCATTCAGAAGGCTCTTTATCTTAATTTACTGTAGCGTTCCTTTGGTATCAGTCAAGAAAAAAAGGGTCACATGTATATTCATACTCACCTTTACATAAACTGCACTATTAGATTTTTAAACCAAGCGAACACATTTACAGCACAATCCGCCGAACTGATATTATAGATTTACACACGGGTCTTTCTTTCACAGCTGATATCCAGAGGGGCTCAGTTTTTACTGAAATGATGTAAAATCATTAGAATAAAATTTTAGGCCCCGTGCAGAGGAAACAGATTAAAAGTTCAGAGATCTGTTGTGACCGACCAGCCCTGCCAGCTAACTAGTGTGTTAGCGCTTCAGTAGTTAAACAACTCGGGGTTTTAATCAATTGCATAAGTAGTGTTAATTTCACACTCACTCAAAATAACTAGTGAAAGCTTAGAGTAATATGACATCCCGAAATCTGTGTCAATAAATCAGCTTTACACATGAGAACTGTGCTGTTTTTCCACATTCTTCTGTGCAAAACTGTTTGCTGCAAAACAGGACAAAATAAATTTGTGCATATTAACACATTTGCATGTGTAAAAATTACTTGTTTGTACTTTTTAGTCAATCAGTTTGCTTTAATTATTAGTTATTGTGCTTTAGTTGACGACAAAATGTCGAAACAACCTGCAAGATTCTTTGCATAAGCGTGATGACTTCAAAAACAAAAGGCCAAAATCAAAGTAACACTCTACATCTCTGTTTAATATTAAACTATTTACTGCAGATGAATAATACAGTTTAGGAAATGACGTGAGTGTACAGATTTGGCCTGCTTGACCTCATTATTTTACCTCTGACCTCTTTACTTCCTGGTTTGACTGAGGACTGAACTCTTGTCTGACCAAAACCAGGTGTATCCTGAAGCACTGTTTTTGGTTTTGGTTTTTGAGTTTTTTTATGTCACAGGTCGTCGGCATTTTGGAGAGAAATATTTCCACTGTTACAGTTCACAGTCTGCGTCATATTTTCTTTGTACATCTGTCGCTTGTTAAACTCAGGTTGCTCTCCACCTCCACAAGGCTTTCAAAGTCTTACTGATGGTGCGTCTGCTGATGTGCAGTATTTGGTCCTTTACCACAGAGTATCAATAAAAATACTTACTGTGTATAAATACTTGGACACACAAGGTAGACGAGATGTTAAAGAATAAGAAAATCATAACTTTGAGGGGCTTGAATTTCACCGTTTTTTGTTTTTTTTTATATAAAATGCAAATATTTTAACTAAAGAGTCCCGATTAAATTATTTTGGGGTAATATTGGCATGAATGGCTAAGAAACATCTCTCAATATAATGCAACACAATGTCTAAGGCTCCATAAGCTACATTCTTCCAAAAATTACCATAAAGTTGAATTAAAACCTTTTTGATTTGTTGCAGTAATGTTCAATTTGTTATTTTTAGCTAGGTGGCCTTATTAACAGTGAGAAAAGCTGAATTAAAAAAGACACAGCGGCAAACTTTTCTTGACTAACAAACTGACACATATTAAGTTTCTGTGAACTGAAGAAATTCACAATAAGGAGACGATACATACATTTAAATTCAACAATAACGTGACAGTTTTATCATATATTTTCTTTTTAATTCAGTTCATCAATCCCTATTTTTTTCTGTTATTCTACTGATAATTTTAGTATGGCGTTATTGCATCTTTGCATGCTACTGTCCACGTTGAATCCGTGACAAATAAATAACTAAATAGGCTACTAGGCATCCTGTATTTAAAAACTTACTCCTAGGATGTCACTTTTTCTTAAGTTCCTTTTCTTTTTGCCACTTTTCACTGTTTTATAATAGGTGCTCATTTATTTAAAACATACTTACAGAATAATATCAGTAATAGTAATCAGTAATATCAATAATATCTTAGTAAAAATACACCAGAACATAAGCAAAATCAATCAGTACTTGAAACATCACAATTGAGCGACTGAATTGAACCTTTCACAAGATTAAATGATTGGGCCATTATTACGGATGCTGATTGATTAAAGTGCAGGTGTATTTGCTAATGTTTTAACTGGTTGAGGATTGGAGGAGGTGGAGAAAAAAAAATACTATTTGTTACTTTAATCTGTATCAATGGCCTCATTTTACACATACGGGCTTTATGTACTACAACAACTAACCACAATTATCAGATAAATACAGTAAAATGAAGATAACTATCATATTAAGTACATGTACAAGTACAAGTTCTTCAGAGTTGTTTTTTAAGTGCAGAACAAAACTTTAGTAGATGTACTAAGTCACTTTCAAACACTTACCTTTTAGAGGTATTTATGTCAGTCCAAATAAAGCACTTTTGTCTGTGGACACAGTAAAAAATATGCTAAAGGATAACTGCTGTTTAAACTTAGACAAACACTCAGTATTGTGGTTACAGCTTCAAAGTAATCTGATTTTATCTACAACTTTGTTCAAATTTATCAATAAAATGTCATCCTGGACACATTTATGCTCATCAATAGTGGTTCATCATCCACCCAGAAGCTCGACTAGGGTTAATTTGATGCTTTAACACACAAACGGAAGATTTCTTATCTGATATGCTGCTGCTTTTACCTTCACTGGTCCGGCTGCCTTCATTCTTCTCCAGTTTCAGATAGTAGCAGCAGTAAAAGCGGTGCTTCCTCTTTAAACAGCTCGCCACATCCGTCTCACTCAAGACAAAGACAGCCTCCCTGAAACACACATCTGCAGTCTCTGTGTGATTTGAAGTGGGAACAAAAACATCACTCTGAACCACTGCTTTTACCGGTATTTTTTCATTTAGGACTCAAGCTTCAGTGATGGTTTTAAACAACCTGAGTTACTCTTCAGCTGTTGTTATCCGTCCCTTTTCTTCCCTGTACAGCCAAAACATAACAACTAGTTAGCTTATATATTTGGTCAAAATTCAGCAAAGACAACTACAGTGTTTATATTTTTTACCATGAAAAATATCTTACCATAGGTATAACATAAAAAAATCACATGAAGTGGGAAAAAGAGGTAAAAAAAAAAAAAAAAAAGCGGCAGTGAGTGCAGCTAGCTAGTTAAAGCTAACTGCGGAGCCAAGTTTTAGCTTAACTCAGTTTATCCATTTAAATGGTTTCACTTAATGTTTACTAAATAATAAATTTTAATACTCCAACATCTTAATTAACTTTGTTACACAGCATGAAGAGAACATTAGCTAAAATTTAAATCATGACTGGGGGGGGGGTTAACAAAACTAGCTCTTCTTAGCGCTAGCTAGCTAGCTCGAAGCTACTACAAATGGACAAGAGTACTAGTAGCAGAAAAAAGGACACATTTTGTTTATTAAAGCTTTTTTTTTTGCTGTTTATCAAGTTAGGCTACTGCTCACTGCCTTTACAAGATACTGATGCTAGCATTTTATAACTTTTAAATTAGCTATCCTACAACTGTTATGTTGTCAAAGTGTATTTAGAAGTCATGCTAATAATTCCTAAACTAAAATCCAATATATTAAATATTGTGATGATTTGGGAAGTGCCATTTTTTGGGGGTTGTGATTTTACAAAGCATTAAAAGGGTTTAAGCTTTTTTTCTCGTTTCTTATGCTAGTTGTGGCAACCAGTCACAGGTGAGGCCTCTTCTCACTCAATATTGATGGTGAAATGGTTTCATCTATCTGATATATCTGCCACTGTACTAGAAATATATCTAAATTTGTCCTTGGTGCAAATAATTTTTTAAAATTTTTTTGTAAAATGAGTGGTTTCATATTAGTTCTGCAACATGCTTCATTATTTTATGTTTCAAGATACTCAACAAGTGTACATAAATAAAAATCAGACTAATGACAGGTTAATAAAACTCCTTAATGAAAGATGACATCTAGAGTTCAAACATTTCACTGCATATAAGGGAGAAGATGTGTGAAAATATGATAAAATTATGTGATAACACCAGGTACATATTTAATTAACATTTAGGTAAATCTAAGCATCTGATTGGCTCTTTTTGCAGATACCCAGTTCTTCAGATGGTATGGGATGGCAGACAGACAGTGTATTAAATGCCATGTAAACCAACGCATGCAGGAGAAATAAACAGTAAACTTTTATTGTTTGAGCTGTGAGAAGAACATGACATAATGTGATGATGTGAGTCTCAGATGATTGTCGGGTGATTGACAGGTGATTTGAGGGTTGGTATTGACTGTTTTACTCCTGCTCCTTGTCCTCTCCGTGGGTAATAACGTAACACAGGTTCTTGTAATCCAAGTTTCCGGCAACATCCAGGGGAAAATTTGTGAACATCTGGTTTACCTACAAAGAAATGGAATGAGAGTAAAGTTTCAGTTTCAGAGCAAAATGTGATAATCATCATGATACAGTTAATAATGAAGTATATATTTAAAAATATGTATTAATATATTTAGACAGTGAATTGCATCTGTCTGCATTTCATGATTCAATAGAGTTTAATAGATTCACTAGACTTTAATAGATTTAATAGAGTTGCTTTGTTGAAGGTTTGATCAGACAGTTAGCTTAACTTAGCATAGCATAGCGGAAGCAGCTCACTTTGCGAAAATAATGTGTGAATTCACACTTTAGTTTTTCAGTGTTGGGTGTTTAAGGGATTTCCAAGTAAAACCACATACAAACACAAAGTATGTACAGTTGCTTTAAAATGATCGGAATCTATTTAATGTCAGTTTTTCTTTTCTTTTTTTTTTTTGCATTTTATCTTTTTGCAATTCCCAGCCATGTAAGACTTGCAGCCTTCTTTTGGTTTGTTGTGGTTATTTTCAACAGGTGGGAGATTTTGTTATTGTCATAAATTCTCAGTATTTCCACAGTGAAGGTTGATGTGTTTTTTGACCCAGTTTGCTGTTACTATGTGAAGTGGGCACAACATCAGTGCATGTGTGGCTGTGCTGGAAACCAGAGAAGAGAACAAACCTTCTTTGTTCCTTTCTCTGAGTTTTTATTGAGTGAAAGTGAATTACTGTGGTTTGGAATTCAGTTTCACACCTGTAATTTTGTTCACAGTTTCACTCTCAGCTTTACCAGAATCAAGAAAAGTTACTGCTGCTGTTTCACTTTAAAAGTTATCCCCAGGTGACTAAGTATCCAGTTTGCAGGTATATTACTGCTCATGCTAGGATGACTGTATCTTTCTGTCTTAGGAACAACAGATGACAAAATGCCTTACCTCATCCTCAGTGAACTTGTCGGCCTGAGACATAAGGTGGTATTTGATGCTGTAAAAGGAAAATTATTGTTATTTTTATTTCTCGTTCTCAAACTTTAGTGGATATTTTACAATTTAAAACAGTGAGTATTGAGTAATAAAACATTTTCAATTTTTTGCATATGATAATAACTTATAACTGTGATGGTAAGTTCTTAATTATGTAAAAAGTTGTAATATTGAGACAATGTTAGCATGATGATGTTAGCATTTCGATTCAACATGGCAATAGACTCTAAGCCTTGTTGTAAAGAAAATAAAGATATGCATACTCTTCTCCTCTCAGGACGCCTTTTCCTTCAGGGTCAAAGATCTTGAATGCGTTGAGAATAGTTTCCTCTGGGTCAGTTCCTGAATGATGAAAGATGTCCACAAATACTTAATACCAAAAAAGATTATAAACAAACAACGATATATAAAAATAGGGGTGAAAGTTGCCTATAAAAACCTGGATTTTTTTAGAAGCAACAAAAATATATTGTTAACCAAGAAAATTAAAAGTACATTTTTGCCACATTTTTACATTAATTTGGTGCATGACTTAAATTTGCATCTGTATTTTACAAAAAGCCTGACTGACCTTTGAGTTTCTCGCCGAACATGGCCAGAAAGATTGTAAAGTTGATGGGGCCGGGAGCCTCCTTCATCATCTCATCCAGCTCGTCATTGCCAACATTGAGACGCCCTGCACAAAGAGCAGACAGAGTGATCGCTAATGAAAGATTAAACACTTTGCCCCCGTGCTTAGAAACATGAAACAGAAATAGTTCAGTAAGATTTAACTATAGCTGACTGCTGACTGAATGTCATTGGAGTCTCTCTAATTGCACTTTGAATTTTAAGCCCAAAATAAGCTGCAGTAAGAGGCCGTTCACCTAAAGCAGCATATGTGTCTCTCAGGTCACCCTTGTCAATGAAGCCATCTCTGTTCTGGTCCATGATGGTGAAAGCCTGAAGCAAAGCACACAAAGAGATATTTTTTTGTACTTTAATTATTTCTCACATTTTAAAACCATGAAAGCATCTTTGCTTGTTGATGTGCATGTTGTCACTGGAAAAAAAATAATAATAATAGCAGCTTATTATCTTGTTAACACACCTTCAACCTGCATATTCATAAAATAGGCTGTGTATTTACATAGGAGCTGCTGTAATTACTACACATTTAAGACTGGTGGAAGAACGTACCTTAAAATAACATTAACACAATTAAAAGACATGTTTATGTCCTACATCCAAACTGTTTAACATCTGAGGGTAGTTATTATGAATCATTTATACATCATTTGAATTACCTTAATAACGTTTTATATAACCAATATGGTTTTACCTTTAACAATAAAAGATATGCCAATATGCCGCTTATCATTTTGCAAAAAT
>JAPZDV010000157.1:0-14947 GCA_029814665.1 Acanthurus lineatus
CTGCTGTCCGGTAAATGTTCTGTTTTCTTCAGAAACTTTTCGTTTCTTGGAATATTTCATGGTAGGCGTACCGGAGGTTGAAAAGCTCAATGCATTTCGCGCAAGTGGTTGTCACGCGTGTCGCGGTTATGACACATATTTTGAGTGACAAAAAAGAAAAGAAAAACAGAAAAGAAACACGTTTTATTTTAATGTTACAGGAGTACCATAATCTTCAAATTTAGAATTACATTTAAAAAATGAAATGAAATAAAATAAATTTAAATTAAATACTCATTATTTAATTTCCAAAGACACAGAGAGCGATGAAAGAGCCTCATGAGCCCGGAGCGGCGGGTTGCAGACCCCCGGTCTAAATATACAACCTTCAACCAAACTTCAAAAAATGCAAATCCAAGAGCCACTTTGCATCATGGGCATGTAAATTACGCAGGCAGAAGAAACTCAATGTCCGTTCAAAAGTTTAAGGGTTTTTGTGTTTTTTTCCAGAAGCAAGCAAACAAAGGACAGAGGAATCCTGCCTCTCCTGCTCTGGTAAAAAAACACAGGCCCACCCAGGTGCACTCTGGTCCTACACCTGCCCTTCTACCTGTTTGCTCTCTGGTGCCCAGAGCCAGAACAAAACAAAACAAATGAACAAAATAATTACTAGAAACTAAACACTAAACTTGGAAATAATTAAACTAAGCAAACAACTAAAGAAAATACTAAAGAACTCTGATCTAAATGAAACAAACATCTAAAATAATCAAACAAAAATATTACATAGAATTAGAGAACAAAAAACTAAAGATTATCAAACAAAAAGCTCCCACGACGGTTTTCACCTGATTCACTGATGTTTCACCTCAATCAGCTGACTGAACACCAGTTTTACACTCAGTCCAGGTGTTTTTACCTCAGAGTCTGTTTGCAGTGTCCATCAGAGGAGAAGAGACAGGCAGGCAGGCAGGCAGACAGACAGACAGGCAGAGAGACAGTGTGCAGCTTGTCTTACCCTCTGGAGGTCTGATGGAGGTCCGATGGGGGTCAGATGGAGAATGAAGGTTCCCGTCCAGGAGTCTTTCTGTCGACTCAGTGGCACATGTTTGTCTCTTTGTCGCTGCGACTGTGTGTCACACCTGTCAACACGGGGGGGGGCAAGGTGTGATGTGGGCGGTGCCAAGTGTGCTACTACCTGATTTGAACCTGCCTTTCACACCAGAAAAACCAGTCACAGGAGGAGAAGAAGGTATATCATTACAGCCTGTTGGCCTGTAGGACACACTGAGCCCAGCAGGGGGAGCCAGACCTCCACATGATGGCGTCTGTGCAGTGAGAACACACCTGAGAGCGGCTTCAGGTGAAGGTCTGAGCCCCGATATCAGCTCAGAGGGTGGAGACAGCCCGAGAAACACAGCCTCCACCCATCAACCCCATCAACCCCGACAACCCCATCGACCCCATCGACCCCTTCAACCCCGTCAACCCCTTCAACCCCGTCAACCCCCTCAACCCCTTCAACCCCGTCGACTCCGTCAACCCCATCAACCCCGTCAACCCCGTCAACCCCAACAACCCCGTCGACTCCATCAACCCCATCAACCCTGTCAACCCCAACAACCCCGTCAACCCCGGCAACCCCTGCTTTTATAAAAACAACTGTCTCTAAATTATTTGCCCCATAGTAATAAATATTTAAAAATCCTGCCTTACACACAATCCAAACAACCAACCAGTGCCACAGAAAAATAGAAACACCTGTAACACAACCGTTCCTCCTCCCTTTAACTGTCAAAAATGTCTTTTTGGCATCGATTTTTAAGTTGATTTGTATCTTTTCCTTTTTTTCAGCTCGTCACACGGCCCCCCCACCCCAAACACAGAAATACAGACTCTTCTCAGTCGTACGAACACAGTGTTTCTACCTGTCCTTACCTGTGTTGGTGAGGTGACTGTTACAGGAGAAAAAAGCTGTTTTGTAAAGCATTGTTAGATTATTCTGGACTGTTTCCATCTCTGTTATCTTCAGTGAATACTTCTGTTTTTCTTTGCCTGTTGGTCTCGGGTCTGCTGCCTTTGGTTTGGAGTTTGCCTCAGTGCCTGCTGTGTAACTTTAAACTGTTTCAGAGCCCTTTGACTCACGTTTGTCTCTAACTGGACACGATCTGGTCTTTTTCTGTCTCAGCTTTACAAACCAGATCAGTTTCCATCAAGTCGAGTCTCTGGTTGAACTGAGCGATCTGGTTTCATGCCTGCAGCTCGTTGGATTCACTGCCAACTCACCGAGCCTCGTGCATCTGTTGCTGCTCCGTAATCTAATAACGCAACCTGTTGCTCTTTTTATTGGATCACTGAGTGGCAGAGTTTTTCAAAATGAGAGCAAAATTTAATATCAGGCAAACTCATTCAGATCGAACAGAAAATCCAGACTGACAGAGACACGACAAGGTCAAACCGTGTGAGCGAGTGACGCCGATAAAACCACAGCAAAGATAAAAAGACAAAAAGTTCATGATCTTGATGTACAGCGTGTGTTACCATGGCAACAGGGTGAGGGTGGGTTACCGCAGTAACATAACACACACACACACACTCACAAAGCGATGTGAACACAGATCGACTGTCAAGACCGAGTTAAACATAAAGTTAGCTTGCACAGGCATCTGTGACATCACAGCAGCTGACCAATGAGGGGAGAGAAGAGTCCTGCTCACCAGGAAACATCAAGTCCAGCTTCCAGGTCATTTTCCTCTCTGTGAGGTCATGTGAGGTGAACTCTCACCTTTGACTGTGTTCAAACGAAAGAACCAAAAAAAGCTGCATCAGTTGGTTTTACCTCTGAAACAGGAAGTGACCTTCAGCTGCGACCTTCGGCTGCGACATGAGCTCGTTCTGTATGTAACTTCATTATGAAAGCACTCTGACATCATCATGACATCATCATTTTGTTTTCCTGATTCTGTTAAAACTGGAACATGACAGCATCAAACACACGATGACATGTTTTAGGAAAATATGTGAGTCAGTGCAAGTGTGTTAGTGTAAGTGTGTGTGTAAGTGTGTGTGTTAGTGTAAGTGTGTGTGTGTGTTAGTGTGAGTGTGTTTGTGTCAGTGTGTGTGTGTTAGTCTGTGTGTGAGTGTGTGAGTGTGTGAGCTCTGCCTCCATCAGTTACAGAGCGCATTAAATGAGGAGCCGTTGAGTGTGTTTTGGCTCTCTGCCCGTGTGTGTGTGTGTGTGTTTGTATGTGTGTGTGTGTATGCCTCTTCCTTTGAAAGCGCACCGGGTGACTCCTCACACACCCACACACACTCTCACAGAGGGATTTGAATGCAGCTCGAGTGTGTTGGACGGAGGAAGCAGCAGACGGACGGACTGACGGACGATGAGTGAACGGAGCTTTGAAGATGAACGGTGAGTCGAACCTTTCAAAATAAAACTAACTGGGACAGATGCAGTGTGATGTGTGAAGGAAGTCAGACTTTGAGTCTTTGTTAAGATCCTGGAAAAGTCTGAGATCAAATTCTCATGATTGAACTGATGTGACGGTTTGTTTCCCGGCGGATGTGAACACTTTCTTGTGTCTGTTTGCTACGGTGAAATAAAAAAACCAGTCGTGCAGATCTTTTGCTGAAACATCAACAGCTAAAACAAAGTCTCAACTGTAAACTTTTGCACAAACATTGAACTGCGTTTGCTGTTTTTTATCACTGAACCTTCCTGTTTGGTAAATTTTCTGCTCAGCTGAAGTTGGAAACACTGAATGAAGAGTTTGCTCTTAAATCAGGAATAAAAACATAAACATGTTAGCTAACAGGCTAGTGGTGCTTGTACGTGCTGAGATGAAAGTGCTCATCATCTCGTAAAAAGTTCAGAAATGTCACGTTCAGCCTCTTGTGTTGTTCCGACCTCTGATCACAAGAGATGCACAAACTCCCAGAAGTGAATGAAAGCAGGACGACCATGTGACCTGGAGTCCCAAACTGAAGACATGTTTACAGAAACGAGGCTGAGAGCAGCGTTCCTCTGCGAGACGTCTGATTTTCCATGAGGACTCTCTCTCTGAGGTCAGACTTCAGTGTAAACTGTCCTCCGGCATCAGTGGCATTATAAACTCATCATAAACACTAATGAGTAAGGAGGTCAAAGGTTGCAGTTTCTCATGAATGTTTCTGCTCTCTGAGGATTAATCAGTCAGCTGTTGACAAGCCGTCTGTTGTTTCAATGTAAAGACTGTTATAAAAGTTCTCTGGAAGCCGTTTGACATGCAAATGAGCAGCGACGCAGGGCCGAGCAGCTGCTGCACAGCACGCCGACGCCGAGCAACCGTGCAGCTGCTGACGTGTTGTGCAACTTCAGGTTGTTCTGTTGTAAAATGATTTTAATCAAGAACCAAAACGTACCACATCTTTTATTCTGAAATGCACGATGTGAAACATTTCCTCATGAATGTGTCTAGAAACAACTCTCTTTGTTCTGCATGTCGTTGAGTTTTGTTTCCCATCATCCTAAACGTTTCCAACAACATTCAAACTCAGACAAATCCCTCTTCTTCTTCGAGGTAACGTTACGTTTGGTCTCCTCTCTCTGGTTCACATGCAGCCTCGTATTCTGACAGAATAAAAATGCTCCACATAAACACCTCAACCCGAAACAACTGGACAAACCACATTTCATTGAGCTTAAACCTTTTCATAGATCGATCAAAAGCACCGCAAAGTGACGTTGCCGTTAAAACAGAACATCAAAACAGCTTCCTCATGCTCACATCCGCCCGTCCATCACTTCAGTTAGTGTTTCATCACACTGCACTTTTTAGTTTTTCCTCTAGTGGTAAGAATCACACACAGCACGTTTCAATCTGTGAGTCACAGGCTTTTAACGAGGTCCTGCAGCTTTGTGAGTTATTTGCAGAAGGATTTTACCTGCAGTTACGTTTTCATACCAACAGCAACAAGAACATGGAGGACGAGCGGCGGCGGCGGCGGCGGAACCCGTTTGTGTGGTGAAACCGCCTGCAGCTGTACAAGTTCACCTTTTTTCCTGTGAACAGTCGCTGCGTTATGAGACTGTTTGAACCAAATATTTCACAGAGACACACAGATGAATTTGGCTTGGATGCTTCCTGGTGCGAACCGTTCAAACACGTCTCATCGGGGCTGTTTGGCGTGAAAGGACAAAGCTAAGGCGAAGGATTAAAATCTTTAGAAAAGCATGTGTGGAATTCTGGGAAGAGGGAAAACACTGAGATAAAAACACTTAAGACAGAAGAGTTCACTTAACTGACAGTTTATTCTCATTACTAGCAGCAGCTTCTGGCTGCGATTTCGCCTCTGAGATGAAAACTCTGCTGATGCTTTTACTATCGACATAAATGAGATAAAAGTCCATTAAAAACAGTTCGAAACGTTCAGAGGTCACTGAGTGTTTGTTTACGAAAGCTGCTTTGTTTAAAACAGACCGACTGGTTTGGTCTGGTTTACATAACACACACACACACACACACAAACACAAACACACACACACAGGCATCAGTTTCCTGCTTGTATGGTCTCAGTCTGTGGTGTGTTTCATACACATGAACTGACTTTATGTAGCTGCAGTGCAGAACATTGGAGATAAAAAGTGGAAACCCAACCTAACCTTAACTAACCGGAACTAACCTTAACTAACCCAAACTAACCTTAACTAACCCAAACTAACCTTAATTAACCCATTTAACCGAGTGTTAAATGTTGCAGACGGTGAGTTTGGATTTTTCTGAGCGCTCGACTTTCATCCCCAGAGATCAGTGACGAGCTTCATGTTTCAGACACACTGAGCTGCCATGTGAAAATGTTGAAATTCTGTCAGTATTTAGTCAGATTTCGTCTGTAATATGAACCATCAATCTACTTTTACTTGAAGTACATTTAACTGACAAGACGTCTGTAGTTTTACTGAAGCAGGGCTGTGATTCCTCGAGTACATAAACACTGTGGTACTGGTACTTTTACAAAGCAGAGAATCAGAGTACTCTGTCCATGCTGAGTACTCTGATGGATGAGGGGCTTTGGCTGATGGCTACATGTCCTCTGGTGAAATGTCTCTTTTAGTCTTCTTCACAGGTTCTTTGTCTTAACAAAAATGTCCGTTGCAAATTTATTTCCTCGATATGACGTGTGAATAAACTGTGTTGTGTCTGTTGCATCGCATCACATCGTATCACATCGCATCGCATTGTATTGCATCGCATCGTATCGCATTGCATCGTATCGTATCGTATCGCATCGCATCATATCACATCGCATCGTATCACATTGCATTGCATCGTATTGCATCGCATCATATCGCATCGCATCGTATCGCATCGCATTGCATCGTATCGCATTGCATCGTATCGCATTGCATCGTATCGCATCGTATCACATTGCATCGCATCGTATTGCATCGCATCATATCGCATCGCATCGCATCGTATTGCATCGCATCATATCGCATTGCATCGTATCACATTGCATCGTATCGCATTGCATCGTATCGTATCACATCGCATCGCATCGTATCGCAACGCATCGTATCACATTGCATCGTATTTCATCGCATTGCATTGCATCGTATCGTATCGTATCATATCGTGTCTAAAGTTAGTTTCACAAAGTCCTGCAGGACTTTTTTGGATGTTAGCGTCGCTCTTGTTCCCTCGAAGGACAGCCAATAAGACGTTCAGGATCAGGTTTTTTCATGTCAAATAAAAATAATAAAAGACAAGGACGTTCAGCAGAACAACGACTGAAGAAAAAGACAAAAATCACCCTGAACTGATCAAATACAGCAGAAGGAAAACACTCAGCAGTTCTTCACCTGCAACACAGTCTGACTGAGGTCAAAGGTCACAGGACGAGTTTTGATGAGCCTTCTTTTTATTAGTGTGCGTAATTAAATTGTGTGTTTTTTGTGTGTATTTTGTAGATCAAGGCCCGACGATTGCCATCACCATCTGCATGAACTCCTCCATGACTGAGAAGTTGGTGAAATGTTTCCATGACGATGATGCGTTCAAGTACTGGGCCTACACCTTCACGTACCTGCTGGTGTTTCCTGTGGCGTTTCTCTGCAACGTCGGGGCGCTGGTCGTGTTCCTCCTGCAGAGCAGCCGCAGGTCTGAACACCACGAAAAACCCTGAGAACATCCGAGCCAGAGCTTCATCACGGAGCTCTGAACACGTCTCAGTGATGTTTACTGTCGCAGAAAAGTATTAAATGCAGAACCTGAACGAGTGTCAGTCCATAAAACGCAGTGCAGACGTCAGGAACTGGAGGCCAAACGATCCTCGTGTCACAGACGTGGATGAGTTTATCGGTTATGCAAGAGGACTGCTGATATTTGCATTTTAGTGCAAACCACACGCTCCATCTTTTATGATAGAGATCTTTAATCTGCTTTCAATGTTTCCATCATCACACGCTCTCACCTGTTCACACCTGTAGCAGCAGATTCAAAGTGTGACCAAGCTTTCACATTCATGTCTCTAAATTTGACATTTGACTTCCAAAAAAACATTCAAAAGCAACTAAATCACTGCGAAACCTGAACTTTTGTCCCATTCAGTGACACGTTTTTTTGTCTCAGTGTGTGATGTTACAGTCAGCTCGCTAACAGAGATGCAGCCGGTGCTTTGTGTTTAAAGAACCGTGTGTTTTGTTAATTAGGAGGTGGATTTTCCTGCTCTCAGTGAAGGCAACATGGAGGGAGTTTACTGCTGCTCTCTTTTACACACCAACCACAGTGTAAAGATACAAACCTGCACAGTTCCCTTTTAACTCTTCCTGAAGCCACAAAACTATGTAACAGCAGCATCTAGTGGCCACTGGAGGAACTGCAGCTCATTTTATTATCAGTGTGATGATCCATTCAGTCTGATGGAAGAGAAACATGGATGTGAATGCATCTCTCAGCTCTGACTGCTTCCTGTTTCCCCTGCAGAAGCTCCGCCTCCTGCGTCGTCATGATGAACCTCGCCCTATCAGACGGCAGCTTCTCCCTCACCCTCCCACTGCGATTGGCATATTATTTCAGGGGCGGGGTGTGGGACTACCCTGATTGGCTGTGCCGTCTGTGTGTCTTCGGCTTCTATGTCAACCTGTACACAAGGTAGTGCACACGCACACACACACACACACACACACACACGCACACACACACACATTCACACACCACCTTGGTCAAAAGACAAAGTGTTTAACCCCCACCCCCTTGGTCTTTCAGCATCCTCTTCCTGAGTCTACTGAGCATGCTCCGTTGGCTCGCCGTGGCCCAGCCCCTTCGTCACCGCTCGTTGGCCACGCCCACTCGTACATTATTGGTTTGTCTGGGGATCTGGCTGTTGGTGGGCGTGTCCTCCACCCCCTTCCTGTCCAACGGGGTGACGAACAGGTGAGAATCAGTCAGACAACATGGACGGAAAACATAAACAAAGATGCTTTTTTTTCCCATCAGACCTTTTCCGTTTCTGTGCTTCTGTTATTTATTTATTTCTTTATTTCCATAAAAACTTGACCTGCTGGGAAACATCCCATCACGTAATCTGCAGAAAATCTGGCAGAAAATCTGACAGAAGTGGGTGTGAGTTGACGCAGTGTGTGTTTCTGCAGAACTGAGCTGAGGGCTCACAGGAAGTGACCGAGTGTAAACAGGAATGGAGGGTTTGGACTCATTGAGTAAGCTCAGGTTCTTCACCGTTTGTGAGGAGATGAGTGGCTGTAAACACTCACGAAGGTTCAAAAGCTTCTCTGTTCAAACATTCAAACAACTGACGGCTTCCAGTGAGGAGCAGCGGGACTTTCACCGAGCAGCAGTTCAAGTTCACTCGATCTGTGACGTCTGATCGGCTTCTTCTCATGTTTCACTGTTTGGATGAGTGTGTGAGATGAGTGTGTGAGATGAGCGTGTGAGATGAGCGTGTGAGATGAGTGTGAGTGCTGCAGGATGACGCTGCTGTTTGGGATGAATTATGAAGAGAGGAATCTGTAAAACTTTATTTGAACTGAGCTTCTCACATCTCCACAGTGACAGCTGGATGAGATGAATCACCTGGATGCTCTTCTTCTTGTCCTGCTCTTTGCCTCTGTGCTGTAATGATCTCTGCGGCCTCTAGAGGTCACCAGCGGGCCTTTGCAGTGGTTGTCTCGGCTCTACATTTAAATGATGAATCTTAAAGTCCATCTGAGGCATCATATGAGAGTTCCTCACTTCATTTTGAGACTTATGTTCAACTTAAACAGGATATGTGGGCGGGGCTAAATGTTTTGAGCCACGTGATTGGACCATAGAAAAGTGGGCTTTATCACAGCAGCAGGAAGAATCCGGTGTTTTGAGCTCGAACGTTGCAGAAGTGGTGGATTTGTTTTCTCTCACAGCAGATTGATTGACAGGTGGACGTAGAGACACTATTGGTCGAGGTTTTTCTAGGAAAGAAAGAGTCACATCCTTTTTCCTTTTTTTAACCAGGAAGTAAATGTGATTGACCTTTGATATAAAAAATAAAAAGAAACAAAACTGTTGTAATTTTTTTGCTACCTTTGAGGATAAAAAGACAGTTTTCAGTTCAGGTGGACTTTAAAGACGGATGTTTATAGGATGAATGTTTTGTTTGGTTGTTTATTTTCTCCTCCCTCTCTCCTCTCAGGGCGGGGTTTCCTCGTTGCTTTGAACCGTCTAGCCCCTCCTCTTGGGGGCGTGTCCTCATCTTGAACTACCTGGCCTTGGCTCTCGGCTTCCTCCTCCCCTTCCTCACCATCGTGGTTAGCTACAGCCGGCTGGCTCGGCGCCTGAACGCCCGCTCCAGCCTGCACGGCGGCCGTCCGCCCAACAGCGCCCTCTACCGCAACAGGCGCCGCTCCGTGCACCTGGTCACCATGGTGACGGCGACCTTCCTGCTCTGCTTCCTGCCCTATCACGTGATCCGGACTCTGCACCTGCACGCCGTGTGCGGCCACTGGAGCTGCGACGTCACGGTGGCGCTGCAGCGCGGCGTGGTGGTGACGCTGTGCCTGGCGGCGTCCAACAGCGTGGTGAACCCGCTGCTGTACTACTACTCGACCCGGACGTTCCGGAGCAACATGAGGAAGGCTCAGTCCTCTCTGCTGTCCAACAGGGGGGGGTCGTTCAGGGCGGGGCTGGCTCTGCTGAAGAGGAGGAACACCAACTGAAGGACCCGCCATAAAAAAACAAACTGGGTTTATGAATAAAGAAAAAAGAAACAGGAAGCTGACGTCGCCGCGTCGCTCAGGTCGGACCAGGAAGTTGTTTGTTTATTTACTTTAAAACATGTTTGCTGTTTTATTTCATCATGTTGACGAATGTTCAGACACAAAAAAAGCATCCGTCCTGTTTTCTTTCATGTAGCGTACAGTAACAGCGCCCTCTGCTGGTTTGCACTAAAACTTACCTGTCAAACTCTGTAATCACATTTTGTTTTATTTAAGTGTCACAGTCTGAAGTCATCAATGCAGGAAACTCACGACATGTTTCTTCATCACCACGAACACACACACACACACACACACACACACACACCGGTTTATCTGTTATTGATCATGTATTGATCAGCGATATCACGGGATCAATAATGTAAAGTGTGCAGACTGCTGCTCAGGTGACAGAAGAGGAGGGAGACATTTAAAATGTGATTTTTTAAATAAAAATAAAAATGTAACTTGTGTTTTATTTTACAGGTAAAATATTTAATCCGCAGTAACTAAAAAACTGTAATAAAGTTTTTACAGATTATATTTGTTTGACTTCTCTGTTTCACTCAGAATTTATACAGAAAATAAGAAGTGAAGACCACAAAATGGACCAGTTTACATACTTTCATTACATCTTAGTTTGTACTTTTACTCGTACACAGCCGGACTGTTACATTTACTCGAGTAAAAGTTCTGAGCTCCTCCACAGTACCTGTATCAGGTTATTGATCCTGCTGCAGTTGTTCTCATCAGCCTGTAATGTGCCGTGCTGGCCAGCAGGGGGCTCAGCAGCTCTGCGCTCCTCACACTGAGCCACACAGCTATGAATTGTGGGTATTTTATTGATATTTTTGTATTTCCAGTCCATGAGAGCAGCTTCCATCTTTAACACACACTTGATCTGTCTGGTGATCCTGATGCGTCACTCTGACACGGCGAGGGAAAGTAACTGAGTACATTTAAAGTACTCATCTGAGGTACTTTGTTCTAAACCTGAGTGTTTTTCTCTTCAGCAGCTTGTTTCTCCTCAGAGGGAAACACGGTTTTCTTTAAAGGAAAAAGGACGAAACTCTCCTCTGAAACGCGTTCTGTCACTTTTGAGTCACTTTACGAGAACAAAACGATAAACAGCTGATAACTATGATCCGACATGAGGTCAAAGGTCAGACACGACGCTCGTCAACAGTCATCAGACACACAAAGTGAAACCTGTTTAATGGCTCATTTTTACTGCTGAGAGTGTGTGTTTCTGTGTGTCTGTATGTGTGTGTGTGTTTGTGTGTCTGTATGTGTGTGTTTTTGTGTGAGTGTGTGAGTTTCCTGACTTCCAGGTGTTTCCTGATCCCACCCCCTCTTGTTTTACAAACTCTCTCTCTCACACACACACACACACACACACACACACAGAAACTCGTGATGTTTGACTTCAATTAAACACACAAACTGAGGCAGACAGACAGTCAGACAGACAGACAGACAGGCAGACAGGCAGACAGGCAGACAGGCAGACAGACAGACAGGCAGACAGACAGACAGTCAGACAGACAGACAGACAGACAGACAGACAGACAGACAGACAGGCAGGCAGACAGAGAGACAGACAGACAGACAGACAGACAGGCAGGCAGACAGGCTGTGGTTGGATCTCCTGATACTGAAGCAAGCTGCCCAACAGGAGGATTCTCAGTGACTCTGCGAGGATGTTTTTCTTTAATGATGACATCATCAGCGTGAGCCTGAAAACATGCGGACCATGTTTGTGTCCTGGAGGTCAAAGGTCAGACCTTCTGCTGGGGTGACCCTGCAAAGAAGCTTCTGACTGAAACACTGTTTACCTGTCTGTCTGTCTGCCTGTCTGCCTGACTATAAAAACACAGACTGTTCCTTTAACTTCCTGCGTGCGCGTGTCTCCAGCTCCAATACAACGTCAGCAGGTGGGGGGGTTAAGGGGGGGGGGCATGGCTACAAAGATGGTTTGTGTTTGAGGAGATGATCAACTCCGTCAGTTCTCCTGCAGCAGAGTAACAGATTACTGATGAGAGTACTGAGCTGTGTGTGTGTATGTGCGTGCATGTGTGTGTGTGTGTGTGTGTGTGTGTGTGTGTGTGCTGATCGTTTCTAAAAAGAACAGATTTGTTTGAAAAGTTACAGAAAGCAAACGGTCTCATTTTCAGCTGGAATCATAAAAGATCTTCTTAAGAAACTCGTTACTCACGTGCAGAAGTACTGTGGACCTTCTGCTGTATCCGAGTATTTGTTGGGAGTACTGTCGGTACTTGTACTCAGTTACCGCGGAGTCTCGCGGGTTTCTCTCGGAGTGAGACGTCTGTCGGTGTGGCAGCTGCGCGCGCGGACCCGGCGCAGGAGGCGGAGGGTGGAGCGGGGCGCCGTGCGGGGCCGGCGGCTGACTGGCTGCTTGTCCGCGCGGCCCCTGCGCTCCTCCGTCACGGGGACGCGCCCGCACTCTCACGCACACACCCGCCGCGCGGCCAGGCCACCGGCCAGCCTCTCTGCCTCTCTCCCCTCTGTCTTCTCTTTCCTTTTCCTTCACAAACGCTCCATTTTCCGTCTAAACCCTCCGTTAGCCCCGCGCTCACCGTTAAGCGCCCCGCCCGCCGCCGACCAGGAGCAGGAGAAGCGGCCACCGGGCCGAACAAACCACCGGATTACCGAGTTTGAGGAGGCAGCTCGCGGCCGGACCTGCCGTGATTCGCCGCCCCGCAGCAGCCCGCAGCGGGCCTCAACTTTCCTCCCCTCCCTTTCTTTTTTTACTCCGTCGCTCACATTTCCCGCACGGTGACGTCAGCCCCGAGAAAAGTTGGGAGTCCGCCGCCGCCGCCGCCGCCGTTACACCGGAGGAGAGCAGATTAGTGAGTGTTTAAACTTTTCTCTGACGTGCGTGTGTGTGTGTGAGTGTGTGTGAGAGAGACACAGCAGCGCCCCCACCCAACTTTCTGACTCCCCGACTGTCTGTGTGTCCCGGCACCGACAGGCCCGGAACAGGCCCGGACCGGGACCGGGACCAGCACCGGCCGCTCTACCGGCTGAACCTCCGCCGTCGCTTCGCTGTTCTTCTCTGAACGGACAGATGGGGAGCGTGTAACCGGATCAGCGCGTGGCCTCCACGAGACACAGCGTTTCCTCCGGTCCGGTAGAGGTGAGTCAGCGGCCCGGTAACGTCTGTAACGTCTGTAACGTCAGTAACGTAACGCTGAGTGATAAATGTGATGCAGGTTCGTTAATGAAACGGAGCTGAATTCAGTTTGAAACCAGTTTCTCTGTTTTAATCCAGTTTAACACCTTTAATCCTTTTTTAAAATATTTTTAACCTTTTTGGAAAAATAAAAAGTTAAATGAACTTTGTTTCCATCAGAGAAAAATCAAAACTCACACAGATTTTCATAAAGAAAACACAAAAACAAAAACACTGAAGCTGGAATCAGATTCACATGACAGAGACAGAGAGGCGGATAACGTCACGTTAAAACTCTGAACATGATTCAAACAAACCTGGTAAACAGAGTTTGAAGCTGGATGAATCTGATCTGGGGTCAGTTTAAAGCGCTGACTCACACTTTAATCACACATTATCACATTAATGCGTCCAATAACACGAAGTTTCAGTTTCTCTTTGTTTCTCCTCTCACATTTTATTTTCCATGTTTAGAAACTTAAAAAGTTGATCAGTTGAATCTCAGAGCGCAAAACCTCAGATGTTTTTTTAAAAAACTCCAAACCATCAAACATGTCTCAGAAGAAAAGTGCTGTGGACTCACCTGAGCTCACCTGAGCTCACCTGAGCGACGCTGCATCATCACAGCTCATAGAAACAAACAGCAGCATGCAGGCTGTCCAGTCAGGAACAAGGAAGTGCTCCCGCCTCAGACTTCCTGTCTGCACAGGAAGTGGAAATCTGTGCGTGTGTAGTTTAACATCTGCGACTCGTGATCAGATTACCAGCATTCGATTGAACTTCTGATCAGTTTGATCAATACAGCACCTCTCTCTGAACCTCCATCCTGATGCAGCAGATCAGTAAAGCCAACATCTGATACTGATCACTCATCAATACTCAATAATCACTGATCAATCAATGATATGGCAACAGGAAGATATAAACCATCAGGACGTCTGAGTCAAATGACCAGCAGGAAGATTTAATTCCCACCTTCCTCTGTGACCTTAAACTCATCTGAATGAAGCTTTATGAGCTGCTAAAGGCCAAAAGTATGTGGACACTGGAACGTCTGATTCAGATCAATCAACGTGAATCTGATCAGTGATCAGTTTGTTTGCTTTGATGCTGAAGCAGACAAACACAGACTGCACGTTCAGCCGGAGTGAAAACACATCTGAACTTTCCTCATCAGCTGGAACTTTAGCTCGGACGCAGGAACCGAGCTAAACCGAGCTAAAGTATGTGGACGCAGGAACCGCAGGAACCGCAGGAACCGCGGCGTCCACATACTTTTGGCCACATCGTGTTTGACAGCTGAACAATGAGACTCGACTGAGAGGCAACGCTGCCGTAAACACACCGCCGACCCCTCGCTAAAGTTAGCCTGTGTGGCTAAAGCAGCTCTGAGCTGGCATCTCAGCTATCTGCGTGTGTGTGTGAGTGTGTGTGTTAGTGTGTGTGTGTGAGAGAGTGTGTGTGTATTTTTAGCTGCATGTTTTTGGATTATGCTCTGATGTAATTAGGCAACAGCACAGAACTGATAACACGAGGAGAACACC
>JAPZDV010000158.1:0-14935 GCA_029814665.1 Acanthurus lineatus
CATAATCATTCTACTCACCTGCTCCCTGCTGCTCACCTGAAATCCACCCACTAATCAACCCTGCAGTTTAAAACACCTGCTCTCCTCTCCAGTCTTCGCCAGATCGTTGTGTCAGTTAACTTGGTACAGACCAACCTGTTAGGCCACCGTAACTGTGTATTTAAGCGGAGATTCGCTTGTACTTTGTTGATTGAATCTAATCCTGTTTGTTTCAGTATCACAGGATCACTGCCTGCCTGCCCGTCCCTCTGCCACGCTCACAGCCAAGCCCATCCTACCCAGCTTGTCTCCTTGCCATCTACCCACTCCCCTCTGCCCTCCTCTCCCGGATTTTCCCCTCCGACCACATTCATCATCCTTACAATAAACCCCATTTTGCCACCCTTTTTGTGCATCTGTGTTCTGCGTTTGGGTCCTCCTAGATTGATTTGTGACAGCTTAAAATAGAACAGTGCGTACAATGTGTCCGAGGATCACGTCAGAAGTCAAGTGTTTAGGGCTGTTCTAATCAGCCTTCAATCACAGAGAGAGGCAGGACACAATGATCATTCAAAGACGGGGATGATGGCAGACCCTTTCAAACAATCTTTTATAGGAAGCCTTCAATTTTTTGCACAGAAAATTGATGGAAGGAAGGAATAAAACAAAAACTCCACAGTGCGGGTGCTTCACTGTCTCATGTGGTTAAATTTGCCAGATTGTCAGTTTCATATAAATATAAAAAGTGTCACACAAAATTTTGATTTTAATGTCTGAAAGATGTGGTAGAAGGTTGTTTTAGACCTTATTCAATGATTCAACAAGCACCTCTGTTATAGCATTCTGACGCCTTTATACTCTCTCAGACCCCTGGAATCCCTTGAGTGGTCCAAGAATTTTTGACCAAAAGCACCTTGAAGCAATCTGATCAAGGCCCTCTGGCCCATTTTCAGGCTCTAGAGGGCAACATTAACAAAGTGAATGAATGACTTGATACTCCTCTCAATTTTACTACCACACTTGTAGCAAAGCCATCTCCGCAACTTGCTACTATCACTGTTCTCTATTACAGTAAATGAATGAACGTAAACATGGCAACAGCAAGGCAGTTTTAATAAGGCCTCATTTAACTCGAGTTATGTAAGTGTGGAGAACAGGGTCAATAAATGTCACTGTAGCCGATACAGCCTGACTGTTTACAATACATTCTTAGAGCAACGCCTGGTGCCATTGTTCTGTATAATCTTAAGGGGAACTATAGATCAAAACCTCCGCTGTAGGTATCTTTAGTGTCACTTTTACTTACATAAATTTTGCTTAAATCTCATACAGAAACTGTCATCAGATTTGAGGCACACTTAAGAAGTAATTATTGATTTTCATGTAACCTGGGCAGCAATTAAAGAACACATTTGAAAGTGTGCTTTTTTAAAAGGAATAAAAGCAATAAATCAGAATCAGAGATACTGTCATTTTTATTCAATGCATTTTCACCTGTACACCTGGCACCTTTTGAAACCACAATTCAACTCCACCACCAACAGTCCAGTGTCAGATTTGTGTGTTTTATGCTAGTACCAGCTAATGTTACCTGGAGTGTACAACTTGTCTGACATATGCAGTGGTAAACAAACTTTGATGTGTAAAGTCAGTGGAGTTAGCTTAAAAGTAACTCTTGAACCCACCCAAAGACCCTTAAGATCCCAAACTTCCCAGAAAGTACAGAATACTCTACTCTTAAGACCTTTTCCGCCCTAAAACTCACACCCCTTTTTGAGACATGGAATCTCCCACCCCTCCCTCAAGGACTTTTAGAGGACTTACCACCCTCTCCTCCTCCTCTCTGCTCACTTGCTGTTCCTACTGGGCTCTGCATGCCCGACGGGAGGCTGCTCTTCACCTCCACTACTGCAGGACAGGTAAACAGAGAGAGACAAAGAGAGAGAAGGGGGAGATTAATATATAAGTCTAACAAATGTTGTCGAAATATGAAATAATTCATTGCATATTCCGCCCCACACACACACATATATAGAGAAAGTTTCCATTTCATTAAGATGTGCTATGATTTGTAGTGAGAAGTAAGGAACATCACATCCTGCCACCTAAAAAATAGCCACACCCCTAGCTTTGGTCTAGCACTGGATAGCACACTAAGAATTACCCCAGTGTTACCTTGACATTGGCCTAGCCTATATTCAGGCAAGTTAGGCCAGAAAATACTGCAGAATTTGTTAACATATGCTACACAAGCTATACATACTGACAGAAAAGCCTGCTGTTATTTATAGCAGCATGGCAGAAAGAAAGAAAGAAAGAAAGAAAGAAAGAAAGAAAGAAAGAAAGAAAGATCTGAATTTGTGGCTGAGGGGCTTGTATGGGCTAGTATGACACATAGAGACCGATTTACTGCTTTAGGCACCATAGCGGCTTCGGTGTCTTACAAATCTGATCTTACTAAAATCTTACTAAATCTGCATAGATTCTGTTTGATCCCGCATAGATTCTGTTTGAGATTCTGTTTCCAGAGAATTGGTTACACAAAATGTGAATAAATGCATATTTCCTTTCACTTCTGCAAAGCAATTTTCAAGAACTGGGAAAATATTAACAGATATTTAATGCTATTGTTACCATTTTTACAGTCATGTTCCCATAATACATTGCAAAAGAAGAGGTCTTTCGAATGTTGTTATTATGGTTTCCATGTATGAGATACAATACTTAGACTCAGCAGCAGTCAGATCGGAAGCACCTATCAGCTTAGCTGGTTCAATCAGCTTACACTTATCACTTGTGTGTGTGTGACAGAAAGGGAGGAAGAGTGGGAGAGTGAGTCTGTATGACGTCATTTGAACTATTTGTTGGGTTGGCTTTTAGTAGTACAGAAGGTCAACAGGTTAATACACTGGCAGATAGCACATGGGGGAGGGGGAATGGAGACGTGAGGGGTCTCAGCATCCCAACACCATCAGCACATATTGTTGCGCCCTTGATCAGGGCAGTGACCCTGACCCACCACAAGTCTGCGGTGAGTGTGCTCTTTTGGCCTAGGCTGACCCCTGCTATTGGATTATGTTACTTCTTAGAAGATGCCACACACTGCAACATGTTGGTAGCTCAGTGTATTCCCTGTCTGCTGGCCAAGGAGGAAATTCAATTAGCACTTGCCCACTGAGTAGTCTGACCTGTGATCTTGTATACAAAGATGTTCTGATTGGTCAACCCCCATACTTTGGCATGCTCTTTCTGCTTTTGCATCACGTGGGTGCTAAGATAATCAAACACCAACATCCACAATAAGGGCAAGCCTATTAGCCCTGTCCTGAAGGACTGTGACTAATTAGACAGAGTTCGTCATTAAGTGTTGTCTACTTTTCTTAGACCAGTTGATTTTTTTTTGTTTTTTCTTTTTGGAGTAGAAGCAAAATTTGCTTGCTCCACCAGGTGAGTCAAAGTCTTAAACTTTCAAGAATTACAATCAAAATATTGCAGAAGACCTAAATCATTGATCTCTAAATCTTAAAACTGTGTAAGCAAACAAACAAAGCACAACTGCCTAAAAAAGTTAATATCAAACCCTGTTAAAAGAGGAAAGATCTGAGCATTCCAAACACTCATTGTCTTTACAACTTTACAAACTGACCTCTGACCCTTGACTTCAGACCATAATGCAGTCAAGATAAACATGCACTGCTTGTTCAAATCCATAGGCATAGCAAGCTTAGATTTTATTTCTGACCAAACCTTGTTGAATTAATTATTTTTCTCTCTTTTCACACAAGAAAAAAAGGAGACTAGTTAGAAGTTTTTTTATTTTGCGACCGTTAGTAAGCTCAGTCACTGTGGCAAGAAAAAGTTGGTAAAAAGCCCAAAAACTGAGAGTTGGGAATATACAACGTTGTGTGTGTGTGTGTGTATATGCGTGTGTGTGCGTGTGCATGTCTGTGTGTGTGTGTGTGTTTTTGCATATGTGTGCAGCCACTCGCATCTAAATTACCTAAACAAATATTCTGGCGTTTCACTGTGACGCACGTGTCTCCCCTTCCACTACAATACACACACTGTCCCTGTGTGCGTGTGTATGTGAGAGACTGGTCTGTGAGTGTGTGTACAACAGTTCGTTTGGCAAGAGAGCAGCATTCCACAGCAGCCAGCGTCTGACGTCAAACTGAAGACATTTATAGTCTGGTAAACACACACACATACACTCACACTAACGTACAGGCTGACAAAGAGGCAACATTTCAGGTAGTCATATCAGTCTCTGACTACAGCTCACAGCACTCAAACACTGTAATTCATGCACCAGGACGGACACAGTGAAAAGAATGAAAGGCAGACTATGTAGCCAGTCTGTCCAGTCAGTGAATCATAACAGGAATAAAAAGACTAATTACTATACCTTTTTGCTAATGTGAATCTCTATGTGTTAAACTACTGAAATACAGAACTAAAATAGTTTATGTAGAGATTATAAATGAATGACAAAGTTAGCTTCCAGGTTAGTGCTGATCAGGTCCAACTGGAGTCCAAGTAGTGTGTCCCTACTTAAACTCATACCAAAACCATACTTTAAAAGGTTTATCTACAAACTTCTTTTTTCTGATTACCGAAACAATAATATTGTATCAAATGTAGGGTTTGGTATTTAAGTTTGTCTACATACAATAACATTTTTTATTGAGAAAAAAAAAATATTTTATGGCAAAAATATCTAAACAAAATATGCATAAACAATTATGGCATTTATTTGCATTTGATGACAACATTTGATGCTTGTTAGGCTTCAAACCCCTGCCAAAATGCTTCTTTTAGCTTTTACTCCATCATATTATACAGTACAACAGAATAAGATAAAAAAAAATTATATACATATATAACCTATTTGTGAACATATATTTTCAGACCTATACACCCTTTAAACAATTATGTGCTTTTTTCAAATGTGACTGGGAAAATGTAGACAGCACAGAAATTTCTTAATTAAAAAAACCAAAAACTCAATTTCAAAAACTAACAAGTGGATTACATTTGGATGAACATGGCTAGCTTTACTTGCTATATTCAAATCTGTCGTAGAACCAGAGAGATGTCCATATTGTTAGAAAAGGCTTTCCTTGTCTTGCAAAGAAGCACGATGCATAAAGCAGCTTAAATAAGCAGATATCCTTACTTAAACTGGGAAAAAACACTGTCTAAAGTCTTAGCCCCTTTTTTAAAATTATCAGCATAAATAAATCACAAACATTCAAAAGCATCTTAACACACAGATGAAGGAAGCTGATGAAGGTAGGGCTTTGATACATTATATATGCACATATATAATGCAAGTATGTATATATGTATGTATTCATGTGTGTGTGTACGTATGTATTTATGTATGTACTGTATATATGTATGTATGTATTTTTGAATCATTGGTCATTCTTGAAAACATGGAAACAGTCAAAATGCATCACGTAACATCAGGGCCAACATGACCTCAGAAAGTTGCACATATTGTTCAACAAATCACCAACCATATTTGAAAACCTGGTGTTATCATATTTTTGCTTGAAAAACCATTTGGTAATTAGAGTAGCTGCAAAAGAATGTAAAGACTTATCAATTGATTGACTACTTGTTGCAGCTCTATAAACAGTTTCAATTAATGTTCCACTATAAAGATCAGTAAAGACTTGTTTGATTAGAGAACTGGGATGCACCAAATCTGTACTACAATCAAAGACTGGGAATTTACAATTTCTCCCTTTGAAAGGAATGTGCCGGCTTTAAAGCAACCAGCCCGTATCCAGATATAAAAGCTGTTTGCTGTTCAACACACTCACTGTCTAAAGTCTCTTTCCTGCTACAAAGGAAGCATTTTATGTGTTCAGTTAGTTTGGAACAAACACAAGAAGAAGACGCAAATATGAACAAACAAAGGAACGCAGTCCACCTACACTCAAACTTGACAGATGATCTCTGGAAGATGTGGTGCAGAAAATCATGAATTAAGGGATGACTACTGTTGCTTTCACAAAATATTAACACAATGAGATGTTGATGAATAATCATTAGTAATGTGGGTAGAATGACTGGTGGGTAACAGCAAATGTTAGAATAGCTTCATCAATGTGGTAAGTCCAGCAAAATACATCACTTTTCTGTAATTTAACCTTTAAAACCAGAAAAACTTATGCCATATCACAACAAAACCCTATACATATAGTTTAGTCTCATTATACAATATATGTATGCATCCAGATTTTGCTAATTGTAAATAAAGGTTTATAAAGACACAATGAAAGAAGTCAGAGGTGAGTAGTTTAGAGTCTAGTCTCTGTTTCTGTTGCTACCATTTCACTTTGCTGCTATACTACTGCTGCTGCTGCTGCTGCTGGGAGGTATTTCTGGAAACCAAAATTCATCTTTTTTCTCTCTATCACTTTTTTTCTCTCCCTCTTTTCCTCTTTCTCTCTCTCTCCCTTTTTCTTTCCCTCTTTCTTTCTCTCCCTCTCTCTCAGACTTGTTCGTTCTGCGTTGCTAAAAGAAAATAGGCACTATGACATCAGCCCTGCAAAACACTCTAAAAAAAGCAAGGAGAGAGGGAGACAGAGAGAGAGAAAGAAAAGACAGAGCAAGAGAGAGAGTGAGGTAAAAATAGTATAATGGCTGTGTGTACTTTAGACAAATTAGAAGCTTAGAGAGAGAGAGAGGAGTCACATGTGTAGTGTTGCTATAGAGACTGAGGGTGGGTCATAAGTATTATGGGCTGGCAGACTGTAGGTCATCCACAGTGGATGCTGTCTGTTTGTGTTATAACAAGCTTTATGTTTTTGGCTAAATCTGGTTCAATCATTCATTCAGTGAGTAAACATATTTCAAGAGCTGCACAAACAAATATTTTTTTACAGTTTTTTCAAACCCGGTGATTATGTGTGCACATAAAGGAGGTCACGTGTAGTGATAAATCAAATTATTACCAACTTCCCAGTTCCCCTCAGCTCTACTGAACATTGTTTAGTTTGGTTTTGTTCAAAATTTGAAGTTTAAATGTTTTTGTTTCATCTCAATACTCACATCTGCTTTGTTTACAATGGCAGCAGGTAGCTGTTTTTAGCAAAAACACTTTGATTAAGCAGTTATAAGCTCTTGACCAAGCAGCAGGTAGACAAAATTAGAGAAACTAGAGACATAGCTTAAGAGTCAGCAGCCAAAGAGTCATATAACCATCAGGAGAAATTTAAGACTAAAACAGAGCTAAAAAGAGAAGAAATATTGCACTTTGGTTGTTTGGACAGAAACACAACTCCAACCTATCACTACGAGAAACAGTAAAATTATACACTGTGTGTTAAAGGGTATAAGAGATGATAAGTTAAAATGATCAATATATGTAAACGGTAAAAAGGAGGACACCGCTCCAACACACAAATATTCAATATCTTTCGGAGTGTATATTGTTTCAAAACAAACAGAAAACAGAAATACTGTCCACACATACTTGGGTTTCCCAGTGAACAAAAAACTGTACCTAAAAAAAAAAAATTGAGTTCCTGTGCCTCCTTGTTGCACCAATTACAGCATGCTGCTAACAATCCATACCCAGAAAAACCTCACTTTGGCAGCTACACTTGTTGACAAACTTTACAGTAAAAAACAATCAACAAGTTTAACTCCCACAAGGACATTCCTGATCTTTTAATGGCCATGTCTTGCACTCTCTATGTGCCTTCAACATTAAAAAAAATGTAATTCTAACAATAAAGATAAAGGTAAAGTCCTTAAAGTTCTCTGAGCACAGATCCCTGAGCTTTAGGGTCTTCAAAAAAAATGTGTTAAAGCCATTCAAGAAAAGGACTAACAGTATCAACAAAACATGATGTAACAGTCCTGATGTTATGCTCTTGTTTTGAGACATCTTCCAATGTTAGCATGCTAACCAGCTAGCCCTGGGCTATCCTGTCTTAAGCTTAAATGCCTTGTTTGCTCTTTAAACTTAAATAAACTTTTATAAAACAACATTTCAAACAACTGACCATCGTACTCCAACATAGCCCCTATCTCAACTTGCCTAGTCTTCATAGTCTCGAGACTCACAGAGTCCTGATAAGAGTTCTGGTCAGAATCCTTGTAAATCACTTTGGCACTGTAATTTCTATCCTCATCTGTCTGGTTGATCTACGAGGTCCAGTTCTGTCCTGGTCCAGCTGTGTTCACTGGGGCGCTGTTGGTTTGGATCTATTGCCCAAGTTGTAAACACCAACCTCCCAGTGCAGGCATACTGGTCGCCTATTAGGGCCACACAGTGAACTGAGTTAACAAGCAACCACAACTAGCTACAGCTAAAATTAGCTACATCAAAGACTTTAGTTAGCAGCAGTTTGCGGTGACTCTGAAGATATGCTGCCCCCTTCTTACACATTTACCCTTCAACCATATCCCAAACTGACAAGAAGCAATGTTCAGCAATCACGGCAATCAAGAGAGAGTATGATTTATGAAACAAGTTTATATTGTTGACTTTTCCACAGGTTTTTAACCCAGGGAAAATATCTGTATTTGATAGGATAGAGGAGTGAGTCAGTGTTCCATGGCTGATGTCATGAAGAAATTGATTTGCCACACGACTATCAACTGACTTTGTCTCTTTCTTTTTTTTTGCAGGATAGTTCTGCTCTTCAGGGACTTTGGGGAATCTAAACAGGAAGTATATTGTTTAAGTGGATTCAGTGATACAGCTGTGGAATACAACTTGGGTCCCTTTTGTTTCAGCCTAGACTTGTTAACATTTTGGTAAATCGACACCACTTAAAGTATGCTGGATTATGCATTAGCACATCCTGTTTGCAATATGCTTATGTATGCAACAACTTTTTACCGGATTACTTTGATTCCAGAGAAGTCATGAAAAGAATCATGATGATTCTCAAGCAAGTATTACAAATGTTATAAATGTCTTTTTTCTGTAATTTCTCAACAAATTTATTCACAATTGACACTGGAGATAATGATATCCTCAGAGAGTATCGGTTACATTGAATCTAAAAATATATGGATCAAGTTTGGGCTCACATTTCACAGAGTTTTGAGACTGGGAAGCAATGTGAATTTTGACACAAAATGTAGCTGCCAGGAACTGAGCTTTATAAAGTCACTTAATTTCCTCAATGGGCTGTGTGTCAAAGCCTTTGCTGCTCTAAACTGTTGATCATGATGATAAGCAGGTCAAACTACTAAGTAGCTTCCTGTTGTTTTTAGAACACTGGCATGCACCTGTCCCTTTCAACTCACACAATATTGCTGCCTCACTTCTCTCTCTACGTGCTCCCTGGGGAGGTGCGCCTCATAGTTTGAAAACCTCTGACCTAAGCCCACAGTACACCGCTATCCTATTCTATCAACAAAGCCTCTAACTCTCCTCCACACACACTCACACACATTCACACATATCCTTTTTGCAAACATTATCTCTAAAATTTTTTGTATGTCTTATCCAAACCTCTAGTCTGAAGAGCCATCAAACCTACAGCACACAGCAGCCCACCTCCCCGATTATTCTTTCCCAGAGATGACTCACCAGCAGTGGGCATGGCAGCGCTGGAGCCCCTGTTGCCACTCAAGAGCTCCAGAGGCTGGTGGTGGCTGTCTGTGCTGGCAGAGGAAAAACAGGACTCAGTCTCATAGATGGTCTGCAGCATGGTGCACAATCCTGACACCGTGGGATGCAACAGCATGCCAAGACAAGAGGCAGTGCTCTATTTTGTCACAAAAAAAAACACCAGTCAGGTCCTCTCCCAAGATAGCAGCATGGCTCAGTTTAGGATTCAAGTTGCCAACAATGGGGGGAAACAAACATTAAATATGATTTCAAAAATACCAAATAACACTTGAAAAGTGGTTAAAAATCAGTATGGCTTTCAACAAAAATTCCAGAAAAAAAATCCTCTGTGCTTTTACTGAGTAATCCAGCAAAGGAATCCTGTTTAGGCTGCAGTCTCAGTTTGTTTTTTGGAGGTAGCCTCTGCTTTTCAGTGTTTCCGGAGCTTCAGCTCTTTCTGCGCTAGGATGACCAGTCACTGACACTTTGAACAAAATTCTCTTTTGTGCTGTTGTAGCCTCAGCTGCAGATTCAAGAAATCAAGAAAATAGGAACAGCATTGAGTAAAATTTAGAAAATAAAGGCTATTTAATGACCTGATATATGACTTTCAGGGTCTGGTCTACATCACCTGGATTCCTGATCCATGTAGAACACGTTGCTGGTTCCTGTAACAGTGACAGATGCTGGTATGTTGCAAAGATTGTCCAGAAAGTTTGTTTCCCTTGGTGCACTGAGCCCTGTCTCAGTCCTCACCAAACAAATTGAACAGGCAAGACCAAGACGAGAAAGAAAGAAATCAAATCTTGTTGCTGTGTATAGCCTGTAAAACTGTGCATTTCCATAAGCTCAGAAGTGATGGAAGGGATCGGTTGGAGAGCGGTGCTGCTGCAGCCTCTTCACCACTTCCCGCAGCTAACAACACAACAGAAATACAAAGACGAGGAGAAGCCGAATTCCCCTGCTCGGATGCATCAAAGGATCCTCATGCTGTTCTCCTCTTTAACGAGAGAGAGGAGAGGAGAGGAGGAGGAGAAGGTGGTGGTGGTGGAGGAGGATGAGGAGGAGGAGGAAGAGGAGGAGAGGCGAGGACGTAAATAGCTTTGGGAGAGTGCTCCCCGAGGTTCCATGCTTCCAAAATTAGAACGGAGCTCTGTGAGAATGACAGAGAGAGGGAAATGGAAGGAAGGAGGGAGAGGGACAGAGCAGTATAATGAAAAAAAAAAAGAGGAAATGCGAGGGGAGGAAAGGCTGGGCTGGAAAAGACGAGCGGTGAGTTAGAATCCTCCCAGAAAAATGAACAGCCAGAGATCACAAACTGTCCTCTTATCCCTCTCTTCAAAAACACACAAAAAGGGGCAGGCTCCTGCAGAGCCAAGCTTTGTACAGCGACCAGAAACAGCTGCTGGTCAGACGGCTAATATTCACTGTCTGAGAGTCATTGGTGTGTGTGTCTGTGACGCTCTTTGAGCTGCTGAATGAACGCTGAGAGAGGGAGAGAGGAGACAGAGGGAGGAGGGTGAGCAGGAGAGAGGCTGAATGTAGATCACTGTGTGGAAGGGAAGTTAGACGGAAGAAGAGAAAGTCAACAACTGCTTCTTTCTTTTTAGTTTGCATCATAACATCCAAAGACATGACAGAGAAGGGAGCAAGGACACTGCTTCAACATCCATCTCACCTTCATTTCTCTTTTTGCTGCGTGTTTCTGCTGTGAGATTGGCTGACTTTTTTAAAAATTAAAGAACAGGAAGGGGAGACAAGAGAGGAGAAGAGAGGCATTTACTAACACAGGAGATGGGGGGTTGATGGAGGGACTATAGCTGAAAATAGCCTGCCAGGGAGGAGGAGGAGCAAGAGATAAAAATAGACAGAGTGAGAGCGGTAAGCCTACAGCTCTGGGGTGGGGTGGAGGGGGTTGTGGGGGAGAGGGGGAGGTGTTCAGCACTGTCATGTTCTTGCACTGAACTGCCCAGAGATCAGCTGTCAATCAAAACAGTGTGGGCGGGACTGTGACTTCTTCCTTCTCTGATTTGCATTGAGGCAGTTTGAGTTTCTGTACTTGTAGATGGTTTTTTTAATAACCATGGTGGCTACGATTGCTCATGCTGCTGCCTTGTCCTGATTTTGGTCAATGAGGTGCAAACTGTGCCCACCAGTTATATATTAGTATTAGTTCACCTTTTATTCATCATGCTAGCCTTGTAGGGCTAGTTATAGTTATATCAGCCTCTCAGTTGACGCACCACACTGGTCAGGACTAATATATCTTGCTACAAATCTTGGATGGATTTCGTGATACCTGAAATCTGGCACAGTGGTTGCCAAATGCATCCTACTGCACACTGGTGCGCTGTGTACCTGTGTAATTTTGTGACAGCCTAACATTTTTATTATTATTAAAGCCCATGGTGAAACAAAAGTCATGTTTCTGGAATGTTTGTCAGTAGAAGGAATAATCCAGTGGATGTGGGTATTTCCCAGTCAGAGTTTCTCCAGGAGTTGCTGCTGGTGCCACTACCCGATGTGAGTATCTGGCCAATCTGCCAGTACTGGTGTGGCTTTGTGGGATTTGCAGTAAAAATCCAGAGCAGACTTTCTAATTTGTCTTTCTCTTGTGGTGGTGAACTGGATTGAAACTGAACCCTTTTAGCATTGTGGGAAAAACAAAATAGAATCTCAAAACAAGCCTCTCTCTCTTTCTGTCTCTCTCTCTCTTTCTCAGTCTCTCACTCTCTGTCTGTCTCTCTACACTCACTCACACACATACACACTAGCTAACTTTTTGGCCTCTCTTTTCAGATCCTTAACCTTATTTTTCATTTTGTGACCTGTGTGGTTTGGTGAGCCTTTGGTACAAAAAAAAAGATTCAGTGTCAACAGCAGCTAAACATTTTTCCTTATCAATGAATAAGTTAACATCTACTTGATGTATTCACACCAGATTTTGTCAAGACATCAATGGTCTCCAGTTGTTGAATCCTGACTTTGGTTGTGATCTTTAATGTTGCTTTTTTATACTTGGAATACTTTTGGACTAAAAACATGTTAAAGGGACAACAGTTACATCCAGCTGTATTCTGTTTTTTTTAGTACTAAATAACAAATACAAGCATGCCAACAGCCTAAATCAATAAATTAATTAATGATCAGTCAATGATCATTTTTACACTGCAATATGTCCCGCTTGTATTCGGTCACCAAAAAAACAAAAAACAAAACCAAAACATTATGACCCATAAATATTTTCTGTTTATGTCATGTGTTTCTACTGTCATGTTAATAATTTTCTTAATTTTCAAATATCAATATTAGCATTGCCTCAGGTTTTGATGTTTTTGGTGTTGGTCAAGATATAGTCCAGTATCAGCTCTTGGTGGGTGAAATTTTCAATACCAAGTTTTTTAGAATGTTTGAATGTTGCAATATAACAAATGTAGAAGAAATTCAGCTAAAATTTTAACTTTTTAAAGGCAAAACAACTAAAAAGCAAAGTCTGTTTCTGATCAAGCCAGGTATGTCATGTGCAAGTGATGTCTTAAAAAACTAGATACAAAAAGTGATGCCCCTCTGTTCTGCTTAACAAAAACTCAAGCAGCTGATCAATATACACTGTCTCACAGTACATACTATTCAACTTGTAATGCCAACATGCATTTTTTAAAATACATTTATCAGGAATAAGTTATGCTCAGTAATCAAATGTTTCAGCAAACTTAAAGCCTTATACAGGCCTGGATTGTTTTTTTAACTGCCAGTCAAGTATTTTTCTCATAAGAATAGAGAAGATCTTTTTCTCTTTCTTAAGTGGGCAAAAACTACCACTGCAGCAGCACACTAACTAGATATTACACAGAAAGAATATTTACAATTTCGGTTTTCCCTTGGAACTGAGGTCATGCAAGGTGCCCATCTGCATCACTATCGTTAATAAAAACTGGCTTTAAGCTACAAGCTGACATTTTGTGAAACATGCTTATTTGCTTTCTCAGTAAGGACCTGGTCTCAGCTTTCCTCATGATACAACTCTGTGCAGTACATAGGTACGTAAATATGCAGGAACAGCCAAGCAGCCAGAGCGTACCATAAAGAATGGCAGCTGGTATCTTGACTATGTCGAAGAGTAACGAAATCCACCTGCTAGAACCTCAGAAGCTCACAAATTAACCTTTAGCGTGTTTTTAATCCATGTAAAAACTGACGACAAATCTCTAACCCCTTGCAAAGAAATAGTCAAACACATTAAGTCCCAATGAAATCACAATTTAAAGTTTTTATACTTTGGATAGTTGAACACTTAAGTTCAAATTTACAAAAAGTACATTTCATCCGACAGCAGCAGTTTAGAGGTGTATTTCACCCTGCCAAATGTCATAAAGTATGACAGAGATGCTGCTCTATAACCAAAAGCTGCCCCGCACACTTTTCTAACTTTGCTGTCTGTGTGGATATTATTAATTGAAACTGCTGGCTGCTATTTATAGTTCTTGTTTGTTCCATTCAGCAGCTCAGTCCTAACTGAAGCTGTGCTTTAAGGGATAGATTCCCGTGTTTTAATAGTATGCAATGGGATATCCCTGACCACTGGAATGCATGGGTTACAAAAAACAAAGGATAAATGAATCAGGCTTTATGAAAATGATCCTGATACAATAAAAATAAGTCTTAAATGGCTGTTGTGCAATGTAAGATGAATTGTTACAATATAATTTTAATAATGTTGATGATTTTGACTCCTCTGTATTCATCAGCTTCTCATCTCTTGGCTGACTGATACTGCTGTGATGACGGTTTCTTTTTTTCTCCTGGAGTGATAATATTTCATTGAATCATTTTATCATCACCTTCATCCCACCTCCTCCTCATCACCTTGATCACCCTCATCATCCTCACCTCCTATGTAAACAGCTCTGTTTGTCCTCAAGCAGATTTAGGGCTGCCTCAGTATGACTCACAAGCAGAGAGACTAAAAGACCAAAAGCAAAGAGATGATGTAAATACTGAAAATTAATTTCCAATGTCCTGTACTTTTTTTTTTTTTTTTTAACAAAGGTTTGAGCTGCTGCATTGCTTTTCTATTATCCAGGACTACAATTATTTATTCAAGACTTGTTCTGTCTTCTTTCATCCTCATTTCAAATTACTTTGTTAACAGGAGAGACAGAGAAAGATGCGACTGACCAGGCTTCATGTCTGACATCTTGATGGTCTCACATACTAAATACATCTTTTAAAGGTGTGTGTTTGTGTGTGTGTTTGTGTGTGTGTGTGTGTGTGTGTGTGTGTGTGTGTGTGTGTGTGTGTGTCTGCGCGAGCGCGTCTACTGAAGTATCTCAGTGGAACACTCATCTCTGCATATATATTTGAGGCACA
>JAPZDV010000159.1:0-14871 GCA_029814665.1 Acanthurus lineatus
ATAACATCTGTTTTTTTTTTGTTTTTTTAATTTGTCGCCTAAAAGCCTGACTTTCACAATGCGGTTCTGTTTGCCACGAGGTATGATCTGTGAAAATTACAACTTGATCTGCTTCTATCTGTTTTAATCGATTTCATTATAGATAATATAAACGAAGAAAGCTATTTTCACTGCCTCGAAAGGTAGTTGTCCACTCTAATTTGCGCTCTAAACAATTTAGGCTGATAAAAGAGCCTGGAAAAAATCATCTTGTAACATTACAGTTTGATGACATCAATCTAATTTGTTCTGTCTGGCTTTATTATTTTATTCTGATTTTAATGAAGAGTGAAAACAAATTTGACCTACTGCTGGAACTTTTGTGTAAAAAGTTGTAAGTGACAGCAAAGCCTTCTTTCAGCTTCCTCTCAGCAACTGCTGGTACAACACAGCAGCTGACGGCTGGTAACTGAAGGCAACAGCAAAACACAGAAATGAGCACACACACACACACATACACTCACGTACACACACACAGGGTTTCTCAGCCTGAGCAGCCCGGTCAGCAGATGCAGAGCGGTGACTCCCACACTGGCAGAGCCGGTGCAGGGAGATCCTCTGACCTTCTCTTCATTTCACTCTGAATAACAGAAGAGTGCAAAGGAGACGTGCAGCTCGCCTCATAAACGCATTTTCTAGTTTACAGCCTTTAATTAGCCTCCACCGACATCTGCTGGTGTGCTGCTACACTCCGCCAGCTTGTGTGCATTGTTCAGTTTGGATCAATTCATATGTTGACACTTTGTGTTCACTCACTCCATTTCTCCTGAATCAGTCCTGAGGTTCATTTGGTTCATTGACTTTTTTGCATTATGGATATTTTATTGTGACTTTAATGTGTTTTTTTTTGTATGTGTTGCTATGTAGATTCCAGCCAGAAGGCATGTGTACAGATCTGAGGAAGTTCATTGACGGCCCCAGTAGCTACCTCACTCTACCTGATGAGCTCAAGTCGGCAATAGAAGCCATCACATATATCGCTGAGGCTCTGCAGGCTGAGAAAGACTATGAAGCTGTAAGTCTAACTGTCTCAGTCAGCTGTAATCATCTTCCATCTTTTTTCTCCCAACTCCTGTTCCTTTTAAATGCATTTAAGGTTCTTTTTTGTTCTTCAAAGAGACATTATTTGGTTTCTGAACTCTTTTCTTTTTCATACCCTGTGTCTATCTGTCTTTTCCTGTCCTCCCTCTGTTACATCCTCCTTATTTTCCTTTATTTACTCCCCATTTCTCCTTCCTCCTTTCCCATTCTCTTTGTTTTGTCCTTTCTTTTATCCATCCATCTGTTCTCGTACAGCTGAAGGAAGACTGGCAGTACGTGGCCATGGTTGTGGACCGCATGTTTCTCTGGATCTTCGTCGTCTTCACCACTGTGGGCACGTTGGCCATTTTCGCAGACGCCAGCTTCAACCACACACCCACTGACCCCTTCAAATCCCCTTGAAGAAGTGGGACAATTCTTAAGTTATACCTTTCCCTGATTTAGAACCTTAGCAAATAGGGAAGAAGAAAACAACTATTTAGCTGCCAAATGATTCTCTGGGTTTAGTTCATGACAAACTCTTACATGTACTCAAGGCAGAAAAACATGTCTACTGCTTCTCATGTTTTCAGTTTTGTGTCCTGAAAAAGAATTGCCAAGTGACTGGTGCCCCCCAAATGACTACATGATGCTTTTCTGTGTCTTTGTTGACAAAACCCAAAATATATCATGACAATATTCTACTGTTGTTTTTAAAATATGACTTTTAATGAAAAAATTTAAATCTTGGTCATATGGAAGACAAAGGTAGTAATTTGAGAAAGCAACTTTGAACAATTTTGAGGTACCAGGTCAATTTTTTGGCATGAAGCTGAATACAAAGTCATGCATCTTCATTCTACCTACCTGTAGAAAATGGCATGTTGTTTGACTAGCTAGGGTTTTTCAGATTGTTTCCTATAAAGAACTCCCGCAAGGTTTTATCTGCATTCAACCTCTATTTGCAAGTAAATGCAAAGTAATGTAGCTGAATGAGTAAACAGCACTCAAGAGCTTCTCTGACTTGCAGGTCTTACAGCTTGTCTTGATGTGGATCATATAAATTAGCCAAAACTGTGCAAGGGCATTAATGACTTCATCAAATATACCAATTTAGCCAGTATTAACATATATGACATGTGTATGAATGCATAAATCTGAGCTAATGGCATATTTTTAGCCTATTAGCTACAAAATAACTCCAGGTTTAAGGAGCGGGGATCCAACGTTGGATATTTCTATATGGTGTTCGCACATAAACACCAAGACAAACTAGATGCTATTACGAGCAGGCTGTGTGCCTTTCATTTCCCTGTGTCAGAATGTGCTGTGAGTGTGGCACATGCTTCGTGGATATTTCTGCAACCGTAGTAATCCTCTTTATATTTTTGGCACTGGTTTTGCATGGAGGATATTCTTATGTCTGAGTGGAGCAGCGTGCCAATTCAGTTCAGTTCACCAGCTGCACCAAAAGCCTGTGGAATTCCCATTATGTAGGAGACCTGCGCCTCTTAATGTCTCTCTGTACACATGCAATGAAAGTCCTGTTTGATTCACATGACAGAAACACACACCTGTCCTTTTAATTTCTGAGCTCTCATTGTGTTTTTTTGTTTTTAAAATAAAGATCTAAGAGAAGATTTCAAAGGCTCCATCTGTTGTCAGAATGCACGAATGAGAGCGGCGACCCTCGCTTTGTCACCTGCCTGCTCTGGTATTAATAATCCTCAATAATCCCCCTCTCTTCCTGACTGATCACCGGACAACGCTGCATGGGCTTCCCTGCTATTTCTATGTGTGTAAAACACACTCATGCAGATGAAGTGTGAAGTGAAGCATTTGAAAGCTGAGAGTGTGCAGTCATTCTGAACAGCTGACTGTGGAAACGGCGCTGATAGTTCCTCAGTGTTATAGACCAGACTGCACCAGAGTTTTAACTGCACTCACTTTCCATCTTCTGCTTATCATCTAACCCAGTGACCTTGCATAAAACTGTAGCATTAAAGAAGCACTGGGGCCATTTTGACTGGAGAATTTTTGCTTGTAGTGTCGGCATGCAGGAGGGCAAGTCAGAAACATTATCCATCTCTCAACTCTCAACCTGTCTTCAATTTATGGCCTGTTAATGTTTTTGCGCCGGAAAGGGCAGCGATAGGCAGAGAGGATGGTCTGACCTTGGATATAACAGAAAGGAGATATAAGAATATTGACACTTAGAGTAGGTGATGGAAAGAAATTGAGTTGTTTCCCATCTTGTGTAACAGAGATGGGTTCAAGAGCCTTGAAATATTGACATCAGCTGCTAAAAAAGCAACATGAAGAGTTCAAGAAGCAGCAGGATCAGAAGTTCACTCCGGGGCCGTCACCTCATCGATCATAATACTTGTAGTGTTCACGTCTCAGAACTCCCTTCACTATTTCTATGGCAACAACATCCATCTCTGTTTTTATATCTTATTCTTCATGCCTGCCTTTCCTCAAACTCACCTCAGATTCAATACAAGCAAAACTGGTTGCTCTTTTCTCGCTCAAACTCACTCTGTAACTATTGTCAGCATCATTGCTCCTGCCAAAGAGTTTGGGAATTCTGGACTCTGCTTCAGGAACTAATTCTTGCAGGATTTCTTTCCAAAGCATGAGTAGAGGAGGTTTTTTTTTTTTTTTAGCATCTTTCATTTGAACTCCATCACTACATTAACTTCAACAAATCAGAGGCCAGAAAAGTTACATCATGGCAGCTTTGCTCTGCTGAATAATGTCTTCACTCCTCTCTTAACTGTAATTACATTATCTCTCTTTATTTTACTTGTCAAAACCTCTCTCAGTTTATTAAATTATAATGCAAACCTGCTCTCACTGTTGTCATTTTAAGGGTGCTTTGTCTATTTCACTGCTGCACTATATGAGGGTTATTAAAGGTTCCATCTCAATTTTAGTAATCCATTTATCTGACTTTGAATTACAGCTAAGCTGCTGTGTGCTCAATTTACACATTATCATAAGATTATAGAATCTTTTTGTTCTTAACAAAATGAAACAATCAACAACCAGAGTCAGGGCATCACATGTGCTGCTTTCAGGTCATATGAGTCAACAACATACAGCTGGAGTTTGTTTCCAGATACTGAGTTCATCCTGCTTTGTAAAGGAATTAAATTTAGAAAGCTGATTATAAGTTCTTCTAATAAACTGTAAGCTATTCGTCATACAGCCATTGAAATTTGATGACCAGTTCTACCCTGAGATATACAGCACAGCTTGACACCGTTATTTCCAAGAAGACAGCGCAGTGGAAATGACTGACCAAAGAGGGGAAGCGTGGAAATATTTGAAGGGATGGAAAAGGTAGAACAGGAAAGAGGAAAAGGAGAAAAGGTCATTTACCGGATGAGGAAGGCATTTAAAGTGACATGAAAAAGAGATCTCTCTCACTGACCCCTCTGTTTTACAAAACCTCAGCTATCATTCCTCACCCGCAGAGAGATGGAAAGTGAACCCTCACAATCAACTCCACTATCCGCTCCACCCACTTGTTCTCCACCCAAAAATATCCCCATTGTCATAACCTGCAGCCCATTGCCATTACTTTGCCCCATTACACCCCCTCCTCCACTTCCTCTTCCTCCCACCCTCCTTCCCCACAGTGCTAACCTCAGATTGGTGAGCACCAACAGGTGCCTGCCCTGCAGGCTTCCCAGTACAAACACATACCGCCCTCTTGTCACTCCCAGCATGCACACCCAATCAGGCTGTGGTTTCACCCATGGAGCCATGGCCACAAAGAGACCAAGGGACAGGGGAGAGGGAGCCGCTAGCTAGACAGTGTGTGCTGCTGAAGGCGCTAACTAATTTCAGCTGAACTGGAGGTGTGTGGGTAAATGTCTGAGCTGTAAAGGTGTGTCATTTCGTGGTCATCCGTTTAGGATCCAGGTGAAGGTGCGGAGGGGTTTAAAGTGCGTACATAGGAGAGAGTGGGGCCTTTAATTTGCACATAAAAGTGTAAGATGTCAAGACTTTTGTGACTGGACAAACGAGGATGAGGATGAACATTCCAGTGAGGATGAATGCATTTATCGTCATTTGCAGCTGCTTTTGTCTCACTTTTATTGGTAAGAACAATTTATAGGACTCTTGTTTTATTTGTTTGAAAGACTTAATAATTTCACTAATTTTCTTAGCTGCACAAAAGCTGATGTTATTATTTTCTGAATGGAATTTGATAAAACTTAAATAAATATTAATGCATATCCCTTATTCAGATTTTTTTTATGGAAAACATACATCATTAACTGGCACCAATGCCAAACAAACTGAAAGAGCTTCCGTGTCTTGACAGCGACAGGGAGAGATAAAAGGAGAATACGGGAAAGAAAGACGAACATGCATGCCTGCCTTTGACTTTGACCCTTGACCTCATATGGTGCTTGGAAAACGAGCTGTTGCCCTGGGCTTGTTGACTACCTGTGGTGCAGTGTCTTCATTCCTCTGTCCGTCCTAACACTGGTCCAGTCTCTCTGCTGTTTGGCTGCACAGATCCTTCCTACCTCTATTTGCAAGCATACACTCTAAAGTTGAAGCATTTTTCGCATTCAGGATAGCTCCGATCAGATAACAGACAAGCATCCCACATCCCATTGCACTTTGTCAGTTCAGTTAAATTGGTATTGATTCCACTTCCTCTGTTTTTTGGGGGACGAAATCGGAATTGGAATCGATTTGTAATGACTAGTTCTTATCTGAGCTCTGCTCAGCTGAAGGGCTTTGACTTTGACCTTCCAACCCAAGGATGGAAGTGGAAAGTTAAAAGCTGCCCTGCACTGGTTGCTCCAAAGGGGTTGTGGCGTATTGTTCCTATCCCAGCTGTAGGGCTATTTAACAACCTTATTTTCTTAAAGACAGGGGACAGCAGAAAGAAGAAAGAGAGAGGAAGCAGGAGACACAGAGAGGGAGATCCTAATTAAAGAAATCTTTAAATTTTGTCGTGTAAAATATGTCTCTATTGTTCTGCTTGAAAAGTAAAAAGAAAAGTCCATTACCGTCCCACTCTGGAACATAATGAGTCATATTAACACATCATTGTTTGTTAATCAGAGTCTATTTTTGTCTCTGATGGAACTGGTATCCCAGACATCCCTTTGATCCCATTTCCCTGCTGCATATCAATTACATTAGCTCAGTCACCTTTGCTACCCATCGTGCAGCACCTGCCCTGCTGACTGCTCTTTAACTTGCCCTGCCTGTCCTTCTCTGTCTTTTTCACGTGTTGTTTTGTCACATATTTGGACCGAGAAACAGTCCATCATCAGTAATTGAACGAGAGTTTTGGAGACGCCTGTCATCATACAGAGTGCCATATTCTCTCAAAAATTAATTACTTTATATGTGAAGTATTTCTCTCCCAGATGAGCACAGTAATTGTATTTAATAATGATTTCTTTCCGCTACATGCTTCTATAATTTATTCTCAGATCAGATTAATTATATAAACTTACATTTTTAATGAAAAATTAAACAACTTAAAGACTGAAGTAAAAAACTAAGTACCAGTCCATCAATGCAAAGTATACACAAATACTCACTGTATATTTTTAGCATGCGTCAGACCAGTGGGAATTGAACCCCTAACCATGGTGAGCCGGGCTCAGTGACCCACAGAGAGCAAACACGCTGCGCTCTTGGTGTCAGTGGGATGTCTCATATGCTTTGGTTTGTTGTACTTTAGCTCATTTTAACAGCTGTGGTCTTTTCCACTCTAACTATAGCACTGCTTTTGTTTACTATCATCTTCCTTCTTTGTATTTTTTAGCTTTAGTCTTTATTAATTAATGGCAGCGTCAATAATAAGAGAACTAAAAGATAGACAGTCAGAGATTGTCTGAGTTTTGCACATCTAAAAATAACACAAAAAGATTTTATTAAACAATATATGCATACAGCAAGCATTAGAAAAAGACAATTAGACAAAGATAGGATTAAAAAGTCTAGGATTATTTTATATGAGCAGACTAGTGCAAATCAATGTTGCTCTTTAAAAATTAATTTTGAACACTTAAACTAATGAGTGCAAATGGGTGTGATGTGCTGCTTTTCTGTTACTTGTCAGCATGTGGAACATTATACTGTATATAAATTCATATAAGAATATTTATAACATTTTGAACATGTGCAACATCATTTCACATCTGACAGACAGTTCTGTTTTTTTTTTTTTTTTTTTTTTTTTAGAAATTTCACGCATATAAAAAGCCCTACCATGTGGATTCAGATTTGTTTATTTTTTGTGTATTTTAAGTCTGAAAATAAAGTATTTTACATCTGCTTTTTGTAAGATCCAGTAAAATTTGAAAGCATGCTAGCAATAATTTTGTCAAAGCATTATCATTAGGGGAAAAATCAAAATGATTTTCCCCTTACATTTAGCATATTTTTTCTTATTGCTTATTGCTTATCATTACAGTATTCTCTGCTATTCTCTGGCTTTTGCTTAATTCGCTAATCATTTTTCCTTCCTCATCATTATCCATCTTTTCCTAATCATCCTCTCATCCAGGAGCCTCAGAAACAGAACGGAGGCTCCATCAGAAGCTGTTTGAGAACTACAACATGAAAGTGAGACCAGCTCGTTACTGGGAGGAAAAGGTGATGGTGCGCGTGGGGATGACCCTCTCTCAGCTCGTCAGCTTGGTAAACACAAAGACACACAGACAGACAGCACATTAGAGTCCTTCATTTATCAGGGTTTTTAATGAAATGAATGAAACTGAAACTGGCTGAAACACACACACACACTCGGGCTGATCTGAGCTCAGTGCTGCACTGTCATCAATTCTTTCATACCCAATTAGGTTCCAAAGAGCAGGATTGAAATTAACAGGACTGTCATGCACAAGAAGGTATGGTGGCATCACTAATTAATGCTCTCTCTCTCTCTCTCTCTCTCTTTCTCTTTACTTCCATCTCTGGTCCCGCTACAGAATGAGAAAAACGAAGAGATGACAACCAATGTGTTCATGAATCTGGTATGAGCATGGGAACATTCATCTTCATCACTGAGTCTCGCTGTGACTCTTTGTGCCGCTCTGACTCCTCTCTCCTCACTCTGCTGTCCTCAAATGGACTTGTCACTTTTTATAACCACAAATTATTTCTTGCTTTATCTCTCTTTATTCTCTGACTCACTCTTTTATTTCTGTCCATCACCCTGGCTAATTGGAATTCAGGATGAGTGTTTGTGACAGTGGTGTGTGAGTGTGTGTCTGGATCAGGGGTTTAAATGACTTATCAAAGACAAAAGTAACTAAGATGTGAATGACCTCTGACATTTGGGCAGTGTGGCAATAATTCCACTCTTGTCTGCTCTGCTACGCCTCTTATTCTCTTTTCCTTGCTCTTTTCTTTCCTTCTTTCCTTCCTTCCTTCCTTCCTTCCTTCCTTCCTTCCTTCCTTCCCAGGCCTGGACAGACTACAGGTTGTCGTGGGACCCAGAGGAATATGACAACATCAATGTGTTGAGGATTCCTCCCAACAAGGTGTGGCGTCCGGACATCTACCTCATAAACAAGTCAGTGTCCTACCTGCAGTTCAACAGTAATCCATATTATACATCATACTGTTATTAAAAGAGGACTGGAATAACCTGAAACAAAACCAATTCCTTAAAAAATAATAATGTTAATGTCTGACTTTAAAATGTTAGCAAATATAAAATGCATTCACACTTTCAGTGACAGCAGCAACATGGCTTTAGGTATACAGTACTTGTCAAAAGACATAAATCAAGTATGAAATAAGCTATTTTAAAAAATTTAATGATTGTCAGGATATTTTGCGGATACATTTATGAAGTATACTGACTTATAAGACAACCATTACTGAAATATCTCATTAGCTATGAGCAAACTGCTCCAACTGCTCCAATTTTTTTTTGCACAAATTCATGTGACCCTCAGGATGAACAGTTACTTTGATGATTCTTTGCTCTTTAAAATTCAAATTGTTGAGTACACAAACACCAATAAAACCTGAAGGAACTTTTTGCACAACGCTTCAATGTAAATGCTGTTAGTTGTGAAGGGGCAACATAACTTACACTTGAAAAGCAGTACTGCAAAAAAAAAAAAAAATCTTTGTGATTTATGAAACATGCTAAATTTTATCTCTCTGTCTTCTCCCAACAGTAATGATGGACAGTTTGACGTGGCTCTCTATGTCAATGTCTTGGTTTACAGTGATGGGACAGTCAACTGGCTTCCTCCAGCCATCTACCGCAGCTCCTGTTCTATAGAGGTACTGTCTCAAAGATCTCATACCACTGCTGCACTAAACAATTAAAAACATAAATTCCTCAGTACTTTTACATATATGGTGTTTTTCCCCTTGTGCTGGTCTTCTTTCTTTTACTTTGTTCTGATTTTAAACATATACTGTTTCACATTATATTTTCATTATTTTTAAATATGATTATTTTCTTTCCTTGCAAAATGTTACAGCAGTAATTTCCTCTCCTTCAGGTGTCATACTTCCCATTTGACTGGCAGAACTGCAGCATGGTTTTCCGCTCATACACCTATGACGCCTCTGAGGTGGACCTGCAGTACTTTCTGGATGATGATGGCAAAGAGATACATGAGATTGTTATAGATGAGAATGCTTTCACTGGTTGGTGCCCACCTCCTCCATAGTCTATAGGACTATTTATATGCACCTTATGATATTTACTGTCTATATCGATAGTTTTTCTACCCATATAGAAGCTGAAAAAACCTCTACATTTTCTATATTCTTTCTATATTCTATCTATTCTATTTTGCATTTTAACAGGTTTTCTTCACACATTATCAAAAACAGGTAAACTTATAATGTTAATGTCTTTGTCCTCATGCATGGATTTTCTTCACAGAAAACGGAGAATGGGCCATCTGTCACAAACCCACGAGGAAGAACATCAAGGAGGATTTGTATGAGGACATCACCTTCTACCTCATCATACAGAGGAAGCCTCTCTTCTACATCATCAACATCATTGTGCCCTGCATCCTCACCAGCGTGTTGGCTATATTTGTCTTCTACCTGCCTCCTGGAGCAGGTCAGCTCATTCTGACACGTTCTGACGCTGTGACTACACATCAATGCCATGACATGATACAGGAAGGGAGACCACTGCTTTGATAAAGTGTCTAAAGACATGACAAAAACATACATCTAATACACACCAGGGTGGCCTTTGAAGGAATTTACTGTAGAATGACGGAAAGTGACCTTGGGGAGGGATCTATTTTGTCAATCTTTGTCCTTGAGCGGTCAGATCTCTGAATAATGTTTCACTGACCTTGAGGAAAATATAGATTCAGCAGGATTGATGGTAAACAATGTGAGCATGCTGATTTTTTGAAGCATGAGCTCGATGTAGGTAGTCTTTGACACAGCGCTAAATCAGGCTGTCGTCTTAACCTGCAACAGATCAGTTAACTCCACACAGTCAACATGTACTTGTCTAGCATTTTTTAAGGTACACCCAGTTCAACATCTTTATCTGCAGCAAACACTCAGTGTAATCATGTTTTAAAGTTTGCCCTTGTCAACATGAAAGAGAGGCCAGCAGAGTATCATTTGCTGTCATAACTAATTGTCCAAACCCTGTTGTCTGCAGGAGAGAAGATGACTCTCTCCATTTCTGTCCTCATCGCTCTCACTGTCTTCATGCTCCTGCTGGCTGACAAGGTCCCCGAGACGTCCCTCGGCATCCCAATTATCGTCAACTACGTCATGTTCACCATGATCCTGGTCACATTCTCTGTCATCCTAAGTGTAGTCGTCCTCAATCTGCACCACCGAACGCCCAGCACACACATCATGCCAAACTGGGTCAGAGAGGTGAGGACAGGTTTGATGCAAATTCACAAAGCATCGATCTTTGCTGTTTAAGCACCATTACAAACCCTGACTTCACTCATTGCATTACCTAATTTTTGCAGGTATTTATTAATTTCTTGCCCAAGTACATCGGCATGACGAGGCCAAACCAGGAGGAAGAGTATTGTAATGACGTGCCCCTCCGAGGCTTTAATGGCAGACATCCTGGAGGAGAATACTTCTTTCGCAAGATCAACCCTGATATCGTCTTACCCTGGAGAGACAGGTAAGGCAGCATTTGCTTGGAAAAACTCAATCAGAAGGTTCAAAAAGGCTACGACACATAAATCACTTTACGCACTTTTGCTTCCCACATCATTCATCTGTCCAGTCCACTCTTGTAGACGGTTGCATTGAGGCTTTAGATTATTTTCCACAAAATAAAGCTTAACTCTTCCCAGTTTGCAGTGTAACAATGGTGCACCAGTTCAATGTGTATGGATACATACATACTATACTATTCAAATTCAAAAAAACTCTTTATATCTACTGTTTAAAAAACACTTTTTTGAAGAAATGTGTCAGTTTCTATATTGATTTCTATTATGACAATTCCTAAAACATTACTTAATCAGATAAATGAGGCCTGCAGTGTTAGAGATTCCATGTGTGAAAGGGCCTTGTGTTACTTCCCCTAAACAGTCAGTCCACTATTGTTTCTTCTGAGTTTTAAACTTTTTCGAACAGTTAAAAAAAATGAAAGAAAACTAAGATGTGCAGATCCTCACAGTTCACCTCCAGGAAGCTCCTTCTATTATTGTAAATAAAAGCCAGCACCGGCATGAATCTTCTTTGTAGGCTGTGCCAAAGTGTGAATGTTGGATCTTGTGCCAGACTAGCTATTAAAATAAAGTACACAGTGTTCTGGAGTTGGCAGAATTGCCACCATTACCACAGCAGCTCAAGCCAAGACAGTAACAGTATGTGCACTTCCTGCAGCCTCACATATTTTATACCGTATTGGATTCAGACACCTGAAAAGAACTTAAACAAAGAAGGATTCATTATTCAGTTAGAAAACTTCAAATGAAGTGAACTGTTGTTAACATTCTGATAACACTTCCATTGTCATTTCTGATTTTCTGTATTTTCTGATTTGAGTTTTCTTTAAGTGTGGCAAATGTTAGCATGTTGTCATTAGCATTTAGTCTTTAAAGTCCAGGGATCACTGGAGTCAGCAGGATCAAATTTCATTGCAATCTGACCAATAGTGTTGGAACGTTTCACTAAAAAACACAAATGTCAGGCTCGTTCTGGCACTTGATAAGAACTCAGAGGAATTATCAGTGTCAGAATATTACATCCTATGGGGACAATAGTCATTCATATCAGAATATCGGGGCTTTCTATCTAATAGTTAAATGTTTCTGTCTGGTAGACTGATAGATTGACCAGCATGACCAAATTGCAGCTGTATTAGATTCATGGCTTCGAATTTTGGAATTTTGGAATTTTGGAATGTCAGCTTGGTTCTTTTAACTAAAAAGTCCCAAAGTCAGAGTAATTTGATTTGAAGGAACATTTTTTTGTTGTTTTGAATGCTGGTTCAATGCAGTGAGTGCTACTTGTTTCTGCTTTTCTGTAATGCTAATCTTAGAAATCCCCTGTTGATCAAACGCAGAACAGTGACGTCTTTTTAATTTTTTTCTGTTGATGAAAATGGAGTTTCTATTGCTGGTGATTTTTATTTTTAACTGTTTGGCTCAGAGCTTTACTATTTCTTGACTTGTTGTACCAGACTCTGGGTATTTAGATAAAAAAAAATCATAAAAATTTAATGAGCGTAGAATAAGATGAGTCACTAAGCTGTATATCAATTTGTGAAAGAGGTTAACAAAATATATTTTACATCTTTTCAATCCAAAAAAGTTACTTCAAATGGCGCCATCCCTCTGACTTCACTCTGGCTCATCTACCAGTAGGTCTCAGCCTTGCCATCCGGTCATGGCATCATAAACAGCCCAACAGTCCCGTGAACCAGGCCTGCATGTTGCTGGGCATCTCTCATCCCGTTCCAAAGGCATCAGATTCAGCCCCAGCTAAGCCCTACACCACCGTTAACCGTTGCCAGTCACTAAGCCTCTGTTTAGGTTGGGCATTAGGGGGTAATCCCACCGAAAGGAGACAAGGGGGAGGGTGAAGAATAGATAGGGATAGATGGGGAGACCGGTGCTGAGTGATAGGGGCAGACGAGGGATTTGTCAGTTTTGATGTGGTGGAGGTGGTGTTCACGTGTGCCGGGCACCATCATGTTGTCTGCGTCACATAGATGTCTTTGCCCTCATCAATCTCTGTTGATCTTGTGATTCTGTCAGAGGGCTAATTAGAAGCCATGTTCCGTCCTTTACAACATGTTTATGAGAATTGTCTGCATGTTTGATGATGTGAGCCGCTTGAACAAGCACTTCCATTTAAGTGTATTTCACCAGTGTTGCAAAAGTCTTTACGTTTTTGCTTGTTGTTTATGCTGTACATCTGCCAAGGTTGTGTTTTGAATGGATACAGATGATTTAGAATCAATATATTGCTCAATATAGGTGTATATACGTGTAAATATGTGTGTGTATAGAGCAACAGTACATACATGTGCCTGTGTGAGGTTGTGTGTCTGTCATAGTGAGAAGGGCCCCATGCATCTGCAGTAATGAATACAAGCTGTGGAATGTGAATGGCATGCAGCATGTAGAGCACCACAAAGCTCTGCCCTGAGCTGTGGCTACACACACACATGCACACACTCCTCATTTTTATTGTCCAGCAATCCAACTGTTGTCACGCTGTCTCTCTGTGACTCTGAGAATTCGTCCTGCTCCTTCATTGACGCCTTCTCTCTGCACATTATTAACATTATACAGAATGTACACCCTTTATACACTACATACATGGACTGCATGTACTGTGGACATGAAATGAAGTGCTGGTCTGACAGGTGCACCGTGGCGTCAAGACGGATGACTTCAAGAGGGAACACATGTTGATGTTGACCTCTCTGCCTCACCTTCAGTAATACTTAAGTTTTCATCTGACAACAATGATAATAAGGAGTGCTGAACCAAAGAAGCAGTGCAAATAAGTATTTAAATTAGAGTCATGTATAATTCACAAATGGGCAAAAGGATGGATAACAGGGCAAAGTCAACAACTAACCCATTTCTGTTTACATAAATAAACACAAATCTATTAGAGAGCAAAGTTAATTGATGTGAAATCAAAGAAATCATGTTGAAATGAGATGAAAATCAAGTTAAAATACATGCAAGAAAATAAAACGACAAAGTAATAAATAATAAACACAACCAACAAACAATCAAGAAAATTAAAGACTCACTCAGATTGACAATTGAAAAAAGGTCTAAGTTATGACTATGTGTTGTAAACTCTCATGTGTTACATGCTCAGGTATGACCTGCAAACACTGAGATGTTTGTCTTTCATGTACACACACACACACACACTGAGCAGGTGCAGTACCCCTCCACCCACAAGCCAGTCATAAACTGAAAAATCCTCACCACTAACATGTAACTTTCCAGCCTTTATAGTTTCTTTTTAGAGTTTTTTAGTCAACTCTGAGTACTCAGCAAAACAGGCTGGAGGCTATTTCTTCTCCAGTGAAAAAAAATCATTTTTCAATACACAAAATTAAAAGAAATTCTTTTAAAGAAAATACTTTTGTAAAGAATAGAGTCAGTGTTTTCTACCTAATATTAAGGACATGAAAGTTTTATATGAGGTCAGGAGGCAGGAGATAATAAAATATGTAAAATTTTTCTCTCTTTTTTTTAAATTTTGATATTTTTTCACAACAAAAACTTATCAAACTTGAATCTATCTATCTATCTATATATCTATCTAACTATCAATCTATCTATCTATCTATCTATCTAACAATCTATCTAT
>JAPZDV010000160.1:0-14838 GCA_029814665.1 Acanthurus lineatus
GTTTTGTTTGGTATTTGTTAAATAAATGCTTTTGACACAAGTCAGTTGTTTGTCTGTTTAATCTGTACAAAAGTGAACGTTGCCAACCTCTATGCTGCAGAACTCCAAATCCTTCAATCTTTACCGACATTTGACTGGGACTTTGATTATAATTATTAAATTAATTAATTATCATTGTTCCAAATTAATAGTTGGTAACTTTACGAGACTGATTAAATGATTGGCTGTCATTTCCCTTTCTGAGGGTGGTGCCCAGAGATAGGTTTAATGTTTATTAAATCCTATTACTAACTTTACTTTTAGTTATTTTAGATAGCCAATCCCAAATTATACAGCCCAACATTGTTGGAGCCCCATGTGACCCAACATTCTTATATGACTTAATGAAGTCCAACTAAAATATATACTATGACAGTGTGTTACTCAAGCAGCATTACAAAAATACCGGTATGGTTCCAAGCCAGCCACTTCTCAGATCAGCTACTGTAATAAGAATAAGTTAAGTGTAATATGTGTTGCTTACTAAGCAGCTTATAGTCAACAATACCGTTGAACTGCACATACTGAAACATTCTCTTTTTCTCAACACACTGAACCATAGGGAAAATAGTTAGATAATAGCAACATAACAAAAAAAAGTAAATCAGCCAGCCACATAGCCAAGAGTAAAGTTACAGTGCACACACAGCAAATATAGTAGTAGCCTACTCATAAGACTGGCATTAGACTCACATATCCTTGTATCATGAAAGTTGAGCTTGATATGAAAAGCTACAAATCTTTGCCAATTAAATGGATAAATCCTTTTAGAAATAGGCACACACTATAGTTTTTGTCTTCAAACAAATAGGCAACTGGCCAACGTTAAAGAATCAGGAACAGTTTGTTTATCCTTATTCTTTGTTTATCTGGATGAGGGCAGGATAAGCAGGTTAGTGGGCAAGCAACAACACTGGTCACGTCATGCTGCATGTGTGCGCCTGTGTGTGTCTATCTGCAACGGTGCCACTGTGTTTGTGTCTGTGTGAGTGTGTGTTTGTGTGAAATCTTATTGTCTCTTTTACTGTCTCACCTTCTGTCTGTGTCTATGAACCGAGTAAAATTAAGCAAGCTGAAAAAAAATTTAAAAAATAAAGCCAGAGCCTACAGCCTGACCCCCTAATCTATACATTAAAACAATTGACCAGCCCAGCCTGAACCGACCGGACCCAAGCCTGCAAAGCTCTCTACCTTGCACTATTTTTGACTCTATTTTCTCCCTGTCCAGCTCTTAATATCTGACACAGAGATTCAAGGCCTATCCAAAGCAACCCTATGGCTTAAACATTCAATAACTTGTCTGTTTCAGTATCTCTGCTCTCCCAAAATCCTCCTCAGCTTCTCAAAACACCTACCTGTCTCTGCCTAAGCCAACTCACAACCCTCAACCACATAAAACCACAACTGTCCTGTTCTCTGGCCCTTAGCTCTACCAAACAACACATTCCCTCTTCATGTTAATCCATCCCCCTACTTTCTCTCCCTTTCTTGTAATTTCATTTGATGAGGTGAGAAGAGAACTGAGGAAGTACAGGATGAGGAAAGCTACTGGACCAGATGGCATGAGCTCTAGACTCATCAGAGCTTAATCAGACCAGCTGTGTGGGTGGTTAGCTATATTTTCAACCTCAGCTTGAGACTCTAGAGAGTCCCCACTTTATGGAAGACTTCCTGTCTGGTGCAAATGCATAAGTCAGCTTACCTGAGGGAACTCAATGATTACAGAACAGTTTGCATATCAGCCATGTAGAGGGGTGGATAATGCAGTCATTAATATTCTACACAGATCCATATAACACCTTAAAAAACAAGGAAGCACTGTGAGAATAATATTTGTTGATTTCTCAAGCACATTCATCACTATCCAACCATCACCGCTCAGGGAAAAAATGAGAAGGATTGGGTTGGATCAACACCTTGTATCTTGGAGCATGACCTACCTTACCAATAGACCACAGTATGTTAGGTTACTAGACTCTGTACCTAACGCAGTGCTGAGCAGTAATTGCTCCACACTAACAGTCCTGGTTTTATTTCTTTTCACCCCATACACCACTGACTACTCACATAAAACAAATAGCTGTCACATCCAAAAATCCTCAGATGACACAGAGATTGTGGACAACATCACGTGGCGATGAGCGTAAATACAGGCCACTCATTAAGGACTTAACGGAGTGGTGCCAGCGAAATTATCTCCAGCTCATTATGAAGACCAAGAAACAGATATTAGACTTTAGCAGAGCTAAAAAATTCAACTGCTATTCCAGTGTACATTCAGGGGGCTGAGGCTGAATATGTTCAGTCCTAAAAATACCTGGGTATACATCTTAACACTAAAGATGAACCGGTCAGACAACACCACCACCCTGTGCAAAAAGGACCGGAGTTGACTCTTCCAATGAGGAGATCAAGGTCCTTTGGTGTACAGGGACCACTTCTTAAATCCTCTAATGACTCCGTAGTGGCCTCAGCCATTTTTTACACAGTCTGCTGGGGAAAAAGGTTGAATAAACTGATCACGCAGGTCTTGATCCATGTTGGGGTGCTCCCTAGATACTGTGGAAGTGGTGAGTGAGAGGAGGATGATGGCCAAAGTCTGGGCTGTTTTGGACAACTCTTCTCACCCCCTGTATGAGTGCCTGTGTGCCCTGAGCAGCTCCTACAGCAACAGGCTGCTCCACCCATGCTGCTCTACAGAGTAGTGTCACAGACTCCACAACAGCAGTCAGCACTAATGGGATGATTACTATTGCACTCGTCACTTTAGGTTATTTTCCTGTATTGATTTATTTATTTTTTAGTACTGCTTATTTACTTATTTCAGCTGCCACCTCATGAATGTAAGGTGTTTTTATATAGAGTTGTGGGCATCTGTGTTTCTGGGCAATGACAGGCATATTTACTTTGTTTATTATGTCACATATGATTTACGTGAGGTGTCACTATATTACGCTTGTGGCTTATTGAACTTTGTATTTCATTTTAAGCTTTTCACTTGAAAATCTTGAAATGTACGAACACTTCATAAGACTTCAGCCTTATGCATGTGCGGTAGACACACTGACCTCACCCCTAACCTCCCAATCCCCCCAAAAATAGAGACACAGAGAAACAGCACACAGCTAGACACTGTTTCATTTAGCTGGACACTGTATGCACTAGTAGAAAACTGTGACTAGTTGACTACACACACTCAGGGTCTGGGCAGAGCTGATGGCCCAACACAAGACTGTCATTCCATTTGCTTGAGTTCATGACCCTTGTGACTGAGTGCAAAACTTAAAGGCCTTCATACACCAGATGTATGATGCATAAATGACGCGAAAGAGAGAAATGTTTGGATGCAAAAATGTTTGAGTCAAAACTCTTCAAACTGGTTCTTACACAAATTTGAGACAGAAACAGGGGAAAACAAATTTACAAAAAGTTTTGACAGCTCAAGTTACGAAGATCTTGTCCTCATCATGCTCAATAAAAAAAAAAAAAAAAACTTTACACATCAGATGTGTGGCGCATAAAAGACACGAAAGAGTGAAATGTTCAGATGCTTACTGCTTTGGTCAAAACTTTTCACACCGGCTCCTACACAAATTCGTGACAGAAAAAGGGAAAAATGGACTGATCCTCAAGCGATGAAGAACTTGTTCCCATCATGCCTAATAAAAAGAAAAGAGGAGGTTTTGGGTAAGTTACACCAATTTCCTGTTACCTTTTTGCACATTTTTGGCAATTTTCACATTATATATTTTAATGAAGTTCTACTAAATATTTTATCAGAGTGACTTGAAATTTGGTTTATACACTTTCAAGATCTTGTGATTAAAAATTATCAAAACTTTTTGTTTGCAATTAACAGTGTCGCTGTGGTGGGGCAGCCATTTTAAGCAATTTGCCATGGAACAAAAAATGCTTATAACTTTAATGATCATTGTTCAATATGCACCAAACTACACATATGTGTTAAGTGCCCAAGCCTAAACTCAATGTCAATAATAGGTCACAGTTAGAGCGTCACCTACTGGCAACAGAAAATGACATGTTTTACGCTTTCATGTACTTCTCCTAGCAGGTTGATTAAATCCACATCAAATATGAAGAGATAAACCTAAACACCATGATGATGATGACATGACATGCTGTGACTCCTGACCTTATACATCAAATGGCGTAACATCAACACTGCTTGCAGCTTTCATTTATTTAATTTTTTATCTTTGGTAATTGGTATTTTTGAGTGTTATTGTGCATGTTAATTACTTATTATATCTAAGTACATCTCTGAGTGTGTGTGTATGTGTGTGTGTGTATATATGTTTTCAAGAAGTAGAGTTTTCCTGCGCAGACCCTGACATAAGCCTTTGGCAGCATGTCATGGAGCTTTGTAAGGTTAAATCATACAAGGCCTAATCCAAACCCAGAGAACACGAGGTAAGTCTGTAAGAGTACACACATAATGTGTGTATGGTGTGTGTGTGTTGTGTGACAACCCCACCATGCCACTAGGTGTGTGCTTGCTTTCTTGTTCTCTTTTTCAGGCTCCAGTTGAGGCGGGTCATCATTGAGGTGATTAGCTGCACCTGGGTCCATGCGGTTAAATACCCTCTCCCTCCCTTTGATTTCTCTCTCACTCCGTCGACTCGCGACTGCTGTACGTGCGGGCCTCGTGGCGCGGCTATTTTGTTTGCATTGCGCACCTACACACTCACACATCCACACGGACATACTAGACTGATTACTGACCCTGATTTGGATTTCTTTCTAAAATAAAGATATGCTCTTTTTGGCACTCGACCTCGTCTGTTCTCCCTTTTATTGTTGCTGTCTAAGAGCCAGGCTGTAACAGTTGTGAATATCTAAGTGTTTGTATGTACATGTGTGTTTTAATGAGACTATATGAGAGAGAGTGAGACTGACATTCAAAAAGACTAGTTTACATTGTTAAGCAGACATCATCTTAGCTTTCTATCAGTAAAGGTTTTTGTGTCTGCATTTTGTGCATGTGTGTTAGTGCTTGTGATCATGAAGGGTGTGCTTTTTGAAAATTAAACATATAAACTGCGTTAAGATTAGAAAAGTTTTAACTTGAACATTTGCATGTGCAAAAAGTGAATATTGAACATCAGAATCCTTTTCTCTGTTTTACTTTCTTTCTTCTTTTTCCTCAGCATAGATACAGTACTCTAAAAAAACACTAAACCAGTGTGAAATATACTCCCTGGAAGCTAGAAAGTGCCAAGGGGGGAGGGGGAGCACGATCTTAAATTTTCTCTGATTGCACCATTAGCTCTTTTTAAGGTCTAATTACTGAAAACTCCTAATCTTTAATCACCTTTTAATTACCATATCTTGAAGTTATTGTAGGAGCTGCTTAAGGGTGAAAGTTAAAAATTTTACCTTGGTGTTTAAGTAAAATAATTAAGGCCCTGAATACTTGGCTGAGTGCAGATGTTTTCTTAGGTGTGATGATACACATCTCCTCCTCCTTCCTTCCATTAACCAGCTCTTTGATTTCACACTACCATTATCTGCTGATAAAATTGGTCTAATAATCTTCTTAACAGTAATTTATTCTTTAATATTAGCATTAATAGAGCATTAGCATTAAAATATTTTTTATATATTTTTAGAAACGTTAGTATTATTGGGATGGGACATATTGGGACATACTTCATATGTTTTTTTCTGTATTTGTTTGATGAAACCAGAGCACACTGCAACTGTTACGTGGTTGGAGTTGATCTTGTATTTGTCAAGATATTTTTTTCGCTGCCAGCTGTTCAATTCCACTAATGATTTAACAGTCTTTTACTGAGTTTATACACTGACATTTTGAGGACAGAGTCATTGCTTTGATCTCACCAAATTATTTATAAATAAATAAATAGATAGATAGATAACACAAAGAGTCCAGGTCAGAGGACCAACATGTGAGTTATTGTTTAACGTCATCACTCTATGAAAGAAAATTTCTTGATTTTTATTTTGTTTCAAAGACATCAAACATTATCAGACCTGAACCACTTCTAAAGTCATTGTATCTAAAGTATCAAAAGTCATAGGGGTTTGGAGATAAAAGATGCATACTGTGAGATGAGATACATTGATCATTTGCACATACTGAGTTAATAGACATTTTACCTCATACCTTACTGCTATGTCTTAAAAAGTTTTCCTACAGTGTCACTCTTTAAGCATTTGTACTCACATAATTATTAAAGAATCTGAAATTTTGAAAATATTTTCTGTCTCTGCAACTCTACATATTTAAAATTAGTTTAATTACATTATCATTTTAATCTAGACTAGTTCAACCCTGCAGTAATGTTGGCTACCATTTTAAAAATGGCCACCAGGAACACATCATGCTATTTACTGATAGTACTATTGCTAAAAACATTCATAATTAGTGTACTGCAATGCCACATTTCAGTCTAAATAATTAACATTAAGTCCCCTCTACAGTATATTATTGTGTGCTGATGATATGACAGGCAATGTAAAATCTTTTGAGAAGTTTTAAACCTAAAAAAAGACAACATTTCTTTCTTTTTCATAATCATGACACAGACACTTGTGTAAAAAAATGTATATGTATGGTTTTTATGGCATAATTATTTAGTTTATGACTTGAACAGGATCACACTCTTTTTTAGAGCTTTTAGAACCATAGAGGTATCTAAAAGCATTGATGATAAATTCAAGAAATGATTATTAGCTCATGGAAGCCCAAAAAGCTTTTCTTTATTTCAATATAGCAAAAACTGTCATGGATCACGTAGGGTACAATTACTTAACTTAAAAAAGGAAGCATAAATGAGTTAACCCAAACTGGCACATTTTTTAAGTATGACAGCATTAAATCTCCTAACTCCCTCAAGGCTTGCTCCTGCTGCCATATTAGCATCGCATTTGCATTAGATTAGTGTTGCAAAAAAGCCAACAAGCTGAATCCGCAGCTGTCTTGTCATCATTTAGAACAAATATTGATACATGAAGACTTTACAGAGAGGAACGCTGACAGTGGTGAAATGGAGACACAGACTGACAGACATATGAGAGGCCTGCACAGCTAAAAAGTTGTGCTACAGGTTCAGGAATGAAAATTTGATCTGACACTGACACTTGTTTAAAATTTGGTAAAGAAGAAATAGCATTAAGGAAGAAGAGAGAAGACTGATTGATTAGATGGACAAAAGTTGGCTTAAGATAAAAGAAATAGGAATATAATGCTTAGAACAACTAAGGTCAAAGGCCCCAGTGACACCATTACAAAAGGTGGCAAAAGGATTCTTTGTTCCTAGCTTAATTTCGGTCGTCCTGACAGGTCTGTTCTATATAACCTACAAAGCAGGAACTGAATCATACCATCAGTGACTCCAGCCTTAACTATAGAATACTTGCAAAAAAAATCATGCACAACTTTTCAAAACACACATTAGCTGGAATCAAACTCCTGCACAGGCCAAATTTTGCAAATCTATCCTCACCTACAAACCTAAGTAACTGAAGGGTACCATGCAATCTTCTCCAAATCAAATCTTCACCTATCTTGACCCTTTAATGAAAGTTCCCCCAAAATCTTTACTACGCAATCTCTTGAAAACTTTTTTTTCTTGCACAGTTGGAAAATGTAAAATGATTAAATGATGATTAAATCACAATGAACCATAGTCTACTTGACAGAACCAATCACTATCTTGCTACCCAATAAGCTGATATTTAGTTGGTTTTGAGATTGCTATGCAGAAAAGGAAAACTGACCACATCCCTGAATTAAGCTTAATTTTCTGTCAGTTAAATCGTGAATCCACCTGAGGCAAAGGAGCCTATCTTACACTCAGTGCAAAGCAGTGCACACTGCACAGCACAGCAACAACTGTCTTGACTAGTTTTCATCCAACACAGTTGTAATTTTCACAAGCAATGCTCACATTGCATCAGCAGCATCCATGGGTGTGTTGGTTTTGAAGAACAATATGACCAGGTTCATTGTTGTTACATTGCCATCTTGATCGACAAAAACCTGTTCCGAAATCAAACAACAGAATAAGTGTACATGAGCACAAAAAATTCAGATCCCGACAGTTAGCTCGACTTCTGAGAGAGAACTCAACTCTATGCACATGAATCGCACTGGTAAAATTTTGTGACTTTCATGAAACATAACATGAAAGTCAGAATGACTTCAAAGTTTATAATTGGAGTCTCTTTACATAAATCCTATAGATAAAAAAATATGGCTATTTCATAAATGCGAAATTTTGTTTACAGAATAACAATCTTCCTCCTAACCATAAAAAAAGGTTAGGGAAACTTCTATCTGTGTTTTGCTTGTTGCCTGAACCAAAACACAGATGGAAGTTGAACCCTGTACTCCTGTATAAATATAGTTTTCAAAACAACCTGCGACTGCTGTTGTAGCTGCTAGAAGGCTCTAATAACTGTGCACCTAGCTTACTGTGGAGAACCAGGGAGTGTTTGTTTTCACTCCATTTCAAAAGAGCTTTGGGAAACAATAAGGCTGGGGAATGCTGGTGGAATGTGGTGCAGACTGAGCAACAGAACCAATTCAAGCAAGCCCAGCAATGAAAATGATCTTGGCAGCCTAGATATAACTGGCCAAAGATAAAGAAAAAAAGACATTAATAGAGAAGAGGAAAAACAAAGAGTGAATCAAGAGGCTGAGATAGGAGTTATGTCAGAGTAACTTTTAGTGGCTGGCAAAGGCTAAAAAAGGGATAGCAAAATAGAAAGCAAAAGACGGGCAAGGATGTTGACAGAGAAGAGAAAAAAAAGAGTAATTAAGCAAGTGGCTGGGACAGCAGTAATGTCAGAGCAGACTGACTTTTAATTGTTTGTGACATCACTAAAGAGATGAAGACAGGTGAAAACAATGCAGAGGGAAGCTAAAAGGAGAAAAAGAGAGTCATCGAGCAATAGACAAGAGTAAATGTTGGTTTGGGTTTTAGTTGTTGGTGGGAGTTTTGCAAAATTAAAGGCAGCAAGACAGATGCTAAGGTGGACTAGTTACTATGACTAGCTAGGCAGGTCAGACCTATACAGGCCGGTTATCTAGCAGCTATAGGTTATTTGAACAGTGAGGAAATGATCTCATGAGGCAATGGAGTCCCTGTTCAGGGCCCTGGACGCCACTGACTGAAATGCCCTCTATGAGCCACATGGAGAGAATATAGAGAGCATTACAGACTGTATCTATGAGTAAAAGTAATTCTGTGTTCACACCTCTGTCTTCACTAAAGTGATTTAATGTTGCCCAAACAACAAACCCTGAGTCACTGGTAACTTGAAGGCCCTATTACATGACAAAAAGAGGCTTATAGGTCAGGGGTCCAGGCAGAATGAAAACCTGTACAGAGAGAAAAAAAAAACTCTTACAGGAAGAAACAGGAGGAGAAACTGCAGAGAAGTAGGGCCAGGGTTGTATGGAGTGTGATGAGACAGATAACTGGTTTCCAGAGAAACAGCAAGGCTGCAGGTGAGGGAAATGCACAGCGGGCTAATTAGTTGAATCAGTTTTTTAATAGGTTCAAGTCAGACTCATCCACCAGCAGTCCCCCCACTGCTCCACTGAGCTGTCACCCAGGGATGCTCCTTTCCCCCCTCTGCCCCCCACCAATCCCTGCAGCTCATCCTGCTCAGACCCAGTACCACCACAGACTCTGCCTCGTCCCCATCTAGACTGTATATCATAGCCAAACAGGTGATGAGAGAACTGTCTGGATTCAACCAGGCAAAAGCTGCTGGACCAGGTAGCAACAGCCCACATGTGTTGAAGGCATGTGCCAGTCAGCTGTGGGATGTATTACAACACATTTTTAACATGAGTTTGCATCTTCAGAGGATTCCTTTCATTTGGAAAACATCTTGTCCCAATGCACAAGAAGGTTCATCCTGCAGCGCCAAATGACTACAGACCAATTGCACTGACCTTTCAGATTATTTAAGTTATGAAAAGACTGTTCCTAGTGCACCTAACTCAGCCCTTTGCAGTTTACAAACCAGCCCCATGTAGGTGTTTATAACACAATAATATACATGCTGTAGAGGGATTACTCCTTCCTGGACAGACCCAACACCAAAGTGAGGATCATGTCTTTTGATTTCTTATGATTCAGCCCAGACTGCTGAAGGCCAAACTGGAGAACATGCACGTGGAGGCTTCTCTGGTCACATGGATTTGGGATTATCTGACATGCGGACTGGAGTTTGTGAAGCTGCAACACTGGAGCCCTGGGGAGCAGCGGCTCTACTCTGAGCCACCCTATGAAGGAAGCTCATTTCGGCCGCTTGTACCTACAATCTTGTTCTTTTGGTCACTACCCAAAACTCATGACCAAAGGTGAGGGTAGGAATGAAGACAGACCAGTAAACAGAGAGCTTTGCCTTTTGGCTCAGCTCCCTCTTCACCACGAGGGATCTATGCAGAGTCTGCATTACTGCAGACACTGCACCGATCCCCTGTCGATCTCCCCCTCCATCCTTCCCTCACACATGAACAAGACCCCGAGGTACTTGAACTCCTCCACTTGAGGCAGGATCTCATCGCCGACCCGGAGAGAGCACTCCACCCTTTTCCGGCTGAGAACCATGGACTCGGATTTTGAGGTGCTGATTCTCATCCCGGCCCCTTCACACTCGGCTGTGAACCGATCCAGTGAGTTAAAGGTCATGGCCTGATGAAGCCAACAGGACCGCATCACCTGCAAAAAGCAGTGACCCAATCCTGAGCTCACCAAACCGGACCCCCTCGATGCCCTGGCTGTGCCTAGAAATTCTGTCCATAAAAATTATGAACACAATCGGTGACAAAGGGCAGCCCTGGCAGAGTCCAACCCTCACAGGAAACGAGTCCGATTTACTGCCCTCAATGCGGACCAAGCTCTGGCACCAATCGTACAGGGAACGGATGGCCCGTATCGGGGGTCCGACACCCCATACTCCTGGAGAACCCCCACAGGACTCCCCAAGGAACACGGTCGAACACCTTCTCCAAGTACAAAAAAAACAAATGTGGACTGGTTGGGCCAACTCCCATGCATCCTCAAGGACCCTGCTGAGGGTGTTGAGCTGCTCCACAGTTCTACAACCAGGATGAAAACCGCATTTCTCCTCCTGAATCCGAGGTTCGACTATCTGGTGGACCCTCCTCTCCAATACCCCTGAATAGAACTCACCAGGGAGGCTGAGGAGTGTGATCCCCCTGTAGTTGGAACACACCCTCCAGTCCCCCTTTCTAAAAAAGGGGGCCCCCACCCCGGTCTGCCAATCAAGAGGCACTGCCCCCCGATGTCCACACGATGTTGCAGAGTCATGTTAACCCCAACGACCCCACAACATCCAGGGCCTTGAGGAACTCTGGGCTGATCTCATCCACCCCCGCGGCCCTGCCACCGAGGAGCCTTTTGACCACCTCGGCAACCAGTGAGAGTAACCCCAGAGATGGGAAAGCTCACTCCAGTGTCCCCAGGCCCTGCTTCCTCACAGGAAGGTGTGTCAGTGGAATTGAGGAGGTCTTCGAAGTATTCCACCAGTTCCACCGGTCCTTAACGTCCCGAGTCAGCGTCAGCAGTGCACCGACCCCCCATATGTTTATTATTAACATAATATTAAAATATCATTTATAAACACAACAACTATCCTAATTATTGGTTATCCTTAACATCCAAATGTTAGAATAATGCTTGGATCACTGTTAAATGTTGCCCAGGTGCCATCAACTGTATTTCAGTTTTTCAGAAAATCAGTACTCTTATTCTGATTGTCATTCACAGATGGCTATGTGTCAGATTCTTTTTTTTCTTATTTTATTAAATTAATATGCACATTACAGCAATATGCCCATTTATATCAAGGCACCGAAGCTTAGGATCTGTAGGTCATTGTGTTTCGTGTCCTGCTACATATCACAATCAGCTGTTAGTCATAGATTATACAGTAGAATTGTTTGTAATGAAAAAGCAGCGTTTGTGGATCTGCTATAGTTTCCATTATTGCAGGAGTTGATCAGTTTGCTCAGCAGAGAATTTTCTAGCTGTGGAAAGTTCCAATACCCTCTTGCTCAGTCATGCCACATGGCAATGCCTATGGGCAGTTATTTCAGACTTACGACTTCTTGTCCCTCTCTAAATGAAGCTCTGACAAAAGGTGAGTGAGGAAGACTATTTTTTTGCATGCTTGGTTAACCATCACCCTTTATTCCTCTCACTCACACCTTCTCATAAATTCCTCAGTGTCGTGGTCTTGGGCTATCAACTAATATATCAGCTGTTCTCATCAGCTGGTGACATCTGTTATAATGTTAAAATTAGAAAAAATCTTTCCTCACTGATTTACTTGGCTTCTCTGATTGAAATGAATGGGGATTGAGCTCAAACTTCACTGCGAAATAAAAAAGCATACACATATAAACAATATAAATCGGTGATTGTTTTATCCACATCTTAAGCGACCTGACTCCATCCCAACATCCCAGATCAAACTATTGAATTTGATAGGTGGACATGATTTCAGAGCTACAGAACATGCCCACTCCAGTAAGGAAAGAGGAGGCAGACTCAAACACAGTCAAAGTAGGTGATGTTTTTTTTTTTTTTTTTTACCAGAAGTCAAGTTTGCAGTGGTAAGATGTCTTCCATAATGCAGATAATCACAAGTGAATGTTTTTGAAAGAGAAATTGAATTTTGTAATTAAATAATCTTTGAGTTTATTTCGCTATTATTTATCGTACCTCTGTGTAGTGTTAGACAGATGCACCAGCTGTTCTACTTTTAACCTACAGTAGCCTCCTCAGACTGACAGCTCAAAGACAAGTTGACTAGAAGTTGATCAAATTACAGCAGTGGGTTCATTTAGCTTTGTCTGATCTAGTGATGAGAAAAATTATATTCATTCAAAAACTGGTTATTTCTATGGGGTCTATTCAATGTCTTATTAGTGTTTAACATCTGAAAGGTTTTTATGCTGACGTTGCACCTGTCTGGAAATAGAAATTATGAGTAGACACACCTGATGAGCTGTCAGGCTTATAAGATGTCTTACTTTTACGGGATGTTGACCTCTGAACTGTGTGATGATTGAATAGCTGATCTATGAGGTCAGCAGTGAATAAATGTCAGTATTCCAGTTGTGTAAGATGAGCATGATGACTTTACATTACATGGGAAAGTTAAGTGTGAAAGTTGATATAATTCCTACAAGTTCGAAGATGACTTGACTTACAGTGTGAAGTATATAAAAGTAAAGAGTTGAGTAGTCAAAGAGAAATCCTGTAAGAGCACGGAAGTCTGCATTCAGGCAATTCCCCACATAACATATTGCTGTTTACTTTCTTCCAAATGCAAATTTACACTAATGGGACTGACTTTCATCATTAAAGACAGGACAAAAAAACAAATGGCATTTTAATGGAACATGTCAATATGACATGGTGCAGCTACAGTTAAATATATGGTGTTATGTGTATGTATAGCCTCAATCAGAGAGGTGGATCAGTGAGCGCATCTGCATGCCTGCCAATCAGTTCATTTCAAATTACAGATTTGCTCCACAAACTAAAATTGTAGTTTGAGTGCCTTTATGAGCTCATTTCAATCACAATAGGACATAAGCAGAGTAATTAACCATGAACAATTACTGCTGCATGTAAACACTGAAAAAAAAAAAACCTATAACACATAGGGCCCTATCTTACACTTGAGCCCGGTGCAAGTGCAGGACGCATGGCACAGGGGTTTTGATTTATTCAGGGGAGTGTCAACCTTTGCCACCTTGTTCCATGAGCAGCAGAGGTATCCTGCTCTTCGCCGACCAATGCACCACTGGCGCACAGCCGATAGTCCTATCAGCTGCCTATGATCACCTCATCAATTCATGGATGTTTCATGGGTGTTTCTTTGGTGGAAAATGCAATAACCAATCAGAGAGTCTACTCTCATTACCTTTAAGGACTGATGACATTGTGTGCCAGTGGCATCTATCGTACACCAGGTGCAAATGTAAGCAGGCCTGATTTACAAGAATTTAATCATTTATTTATTTGGTTATTCAGCTGGAAAGAGACAAAGCTCAATAAATGTATTGTGTTAGACAGCACTCAGCAAATTTTCACCTTCGGTCAAGTCTTATTAAAAGCAAACATTTCCATATTTTGACATATCCATTTCTACAATACATTTTTGCCTGCACACAGGCACACATACGCATGCACGCACGCATGCACGCACACACACACACACACACACACACACACATATGGAAATTAAATCCATCTTTTGGATGGAATCCGTATGGTAATTTATGGTTGAAGGACTGTGTTTCTTCAGCAACTTTTTGATACTGAATTCAATTAACGAAAGGTGATTCACCAGTGAGGAGACAGTTCTCTTGGCTCGGGGTGCATGTTATAGATAATAAGTGTTTTATTCTTGTTTTTTTGATCAAATAAATCACCTGACAAAAACAATGAAGTTGCTTTAACCGTCGGTGACGATCTGACAACTGTGCTCATGTCCTGTCCGTTGAGATAAATTAGGCTTTATGATTACAATAATTCCTTTTTTGTTGGTAAGGCAAGGGCAGAAACCCTCATGTAAATAAAAGGAGTGTGTGTAGGTCTTGGCCAAACACTAGATACAGACACTCCTATATGCACGCTGTTTACTTCAAAATTTATACTTTATGATCGAAAATAATATATTATTATATTACATATTATTATATTTTATTTTTAATATTTTCAATTGACTCTTTACTATTTTTTTTTGTCATTAAAGTTT
>JAPZDV010000161.1:0-14821 GCA_029814665.1 Acanthurus lineatus
GTCCTCCTCTGAAACTGTAACACAACATGCACCTTTGCAGTGACATTCTAACCTATCTAGTCTATGCTGCATGGCTCTACCCAGGTGCAATAGTTTGATATCAAAGTTGTCACAAAAGCATACCACATTTGACCATCTTCTTCACCTTTCCAATTTCTATGTTAATTGCTGGATCACAAATCAACTTTAAAGGTGTATATAGCCACCTTCTGTAACCAAATGCGTAGATGTTGTGCTTGTTAAGTCAGAAAACGGCAATTTACCTCCATATTTTCAACCCTCTCTAACCAATGACATCACTTATCCGATAATACAAATTTTACATTATGGATTTAGAAGCACACATTAATATCATGCATCCATTAATGTAAGTGTACACTGGACAAGGTAAGAGTACAGCATATTACTATACTGGTTGTATGGCCACCTTCAAGCTTTCAGAGGATGCTTTTCTGGTACTCAGTTGCCACTGGTAGTATTTGTTACTGGGCACCGGGTGAAGAGGCTAGATGTGCACTGGTAGCCACTGGCGAGTCACTGCTGACTTGTAGCCATCCACCAACCATCCGTGCAGAGTTAAATAACGTTACTGTCCTCTGTTAGCTTTACGCTCGTGCTCAATCTGCTGGCTGTTTAACTTTAAGTCGTCAGCTGTTAATTGTGCTCTCGTTGGCTGCTAGCTATTAAGTTAACTCCTGTTTAATAACTAGTACAGGTAACTACTGTGTGAAAGCAGATAATAGCACATAGGTGATACCTGTTGGGTAGCTTGTTAGCTATTGTGTCTGTCAGGTGTCAGGGTGTCCTTTAGCTAGCTGTAGTAGTATGGTAACTCTTTTTAAGTTAGCCACGACGTTAACTGTGTAGTATGAGTACAAGCAATGGCTTAGCAAGCACATTATTTCCCCCCTCGTTCTGCAATCATTCTTGAAAAAACCTTGAACTGCCTGTCGGTGGGTATATCCTTCTTGTACCGTCACGCACACACGTACACACGCACGCACACGCTCCCTCATAAACCCCAAGGTACCGTGGATGTCGGCGGGTCCTCTTGGAACTCGTATTAGCGCAGAGGTCGCTTCCTCCCGGCTTTGGTTTCTGCCGAGGCTTGGTATGTCCCCCCTGTACAGCTCCTCTGCGCCTCAATTTCACATGAAAAGACGTAATTTACAAAAAGCAGAGCGCGTCTCACCTCCTATCGTTTCACCTCCTCCATATTTACAGTCTGCCTCGACCCCCCACCTCTCTCTCTCTCTCTCTCTTTCTCCCTCTCTCTCCCACCACCAACAACAACATTATTGACGTCCTCCTCCTGCCACGTGACCAGTCTGCTGGGGCTAAAAATAGACTCAATAGAAACCAATGGAGGCAGACAGACATGGCAGAGATAGACAAGCAGGCAGACAGATACACAGTAAAGTTTGTATTGCCTCACCTTACTTTCACGTTTCGTTCCCATATGGCGCCTCACTCAGGTCTCCCAATGGAGCTGCTGAGTTAGTCTAAATGGTTATTTACAGATAAACGAATTCAAGCCAGGGCTGAAAAACTTCCCAGACTATTCCCAATCAGATGAGTAAAAGCAGTAAATCTAAAATTAGAGGTTGATAAACTGGCCAATCAAAAGACAATAACACGTCAGCAATCACTGTTTTTCTATTGTTTTGTGTAAATTCTTCAGATTTTCCAGCTATCTTTTTTTTTTTTGAAAATCTTCAGCTTTTTTGGTTTGGTTACCAGAAGCACTGTTTGTGCATCCCACATTTTACCATAGAACTTGAGTCACAGACTTAATCATCAACAAAAAACAAAAAACAAAAACAACATAAATACTCTGTGACCTTTAAACAACACTTAATGCTGGTCTGAGGGTATTTTCAGACTCCTCTTACTATCTGGATGAACATATATACAATCTCCAGGCCCACAGCCCAAAAGCTTGTTTTACTGTGTGAGATTAGTTTTTTAGTGGTCCAATCAATTGTTGCTTTGTTTGGTAACACAGAAATATGAACCCTGAAAGCAAAATATCAACTGATAAATTCAACCACTGTCCTGAGGATGGTTCCTGTATCCACATTAAAGCATAAGATCTTCATTATCTTATTCTTTTTGCTCTTATCTTTCATATTCCAAAATGAATTTGTTTAATCAAAGTGCCACAAAGCAAACACAAAAGCCAAATTTAAGTGGGTGATTCCAGCTATTTCTTTTTTTGTCAGATATATTTGGGTTTGGGAAAGCTCAAAATTCAAAAATATTTGGTTTATAGTGTTTTTCTGCCCTAATTCTTTTTTTATTCTGTTCTACCATTAGACCATATCTTAGCATTTAACATAATCCAGCCTTAAAAATCATATTAAGTCATTACTTTCCATAAATAGCAAAGTAGTCTAGCACATTTTTGTTTGATTGTCAGTTTTAGTTTACACTTACTGAAGGTGTGAGAATGTGCATTTCCAGTTGGATTTAAACAAAAATATTTAACAACATTTCAGAAAATCTGTAATAGCTTTTAGAATATAATGTATAATAATAAAAAGAGGCTATTGGGTGGTAAATTTTTCATAATTTCATAATTTAAAATCCCAACATTTTTTTATCCATGCTAACACCAGTCATCTGACGAGTCTCAGTTATTATTTTGGGCTAGACTGGATCAAAAAGCTATGTAATTTTCTAGACATTTATGTTCTCCATGGCCATGGTTTTCAAACAAGAGACTGTAACCCCATTCAGGGTTCATCAGGGGGTTCTTCAGCAAATTGGTGAGAAATGTAAAATAAAATATTATAATTGAAAATAATTGAAAATACTAAAATTATTCTGTAAAAAATATTATTAATATTTGTGCTCTTGTAAGTGTTATTTACAATAAAAAATAAGAAGCATGTTGGTCTTGCCATCTTTCTAATTTCCCACCATTCAAAACTACACTCATCATGTCATAAGCTGTCAGTGTGACCTGGTGTGGCCTGCACCTGCCATAAAGCCGCTCTGTTCCAGAAGTTTAGCAATCTGGCAGGACTCTAAAATGGACTACAGTTGCCTTTTGTTTTGTTGCTACTGACCTCGTCAACTGTCTACTGGGTTTTAAAATTTATGGCATTTATTCTTTCTAGGTCAAATGGCCTATCTTGCATAGTAAATGAAAGTTAGAAAAAAAATGATTTGTGTCTCCCAACTGAGATGCTGATACACTTCAAAATTAAACATGTTCTTCACTGGCTCATACTAAATCTGTCCATCAAGTTTCAGGAAAATCAGGCTGAGAGTTTCCCCATAATCCTGATAAACAAATAAGCTAACAAACAAACAGACGAAACAAAACCAAAATTTTCACCACCTTGGCAGAGGAATTTATAGCATTTCCAACACTCAGATGGGCATGTATCTTAGCCCACTGAATCATCACGAGCAACTGTGTTAACAATAACTTACCGAGACAGTCAAAGGTGCAAAATGAGCACCAGTCTTTGCAGTGGTTGGACTTCAGCTCCATGTGAAAGTGGGAATGTGAGGTTTTTTAAAACAGATTAAAAAATAAGCTGTAATTATGTTGCATGTAGGTAAAAACAAACAAACAAAAAAAACTGACGCAGTTAAAAGTCACAATATTTGATGGAAAAAGTCATAAGCTCATCTTCATTCATCGTTGTTTACAATACAATGAGAGTAGAGGAAAAGAGAGGACAGAAGAGGAGGAATCATCATTGAAGCTATAAATATCTCCTCTCTCAGCACAATGTGACTGCAAAACAGACAGATTTAAAGGAGGTGGTGGGAACACAAGTGAAGGAGATTTGGAAAAATGAGGGAGGAAAGAAGGTGAGAGAATGTGACAAAACAGGGAGGCTGGAGAAAAGATGAAGGAAAGAAGGTGGGATGCTGGGGGAGAGATGGATGAAGGAGAGATGGGATATTGGAGAATGGAAGAAAGGGGCAATGAAGATATGAAGGAAAAAGAAGAGCAAAGAAACAAGGAAAGAGAGAAAAAAATTCTGCATTAACAAGGGAGAACACAAGATAGAAAGCGAAAGAGAGTGGGGGTGGAATGAAAGGACGGAGAGAGTGAGAGACAGAAATAGAGAGAGAAAGAGCTATTCTGGTAATGATGTTGTTGCCATGGAGACGCTGTCCTCAGACTACTCCACAGGTGCCTCGTGGGTATTTTTAAAGGACTTCACTGATTGGTGGAGGTCTTTAAAACAGAGGACTATTGATTGGTTGATATAGGTGAAGGTCAAAGGTCATTGCTTCTCTTCCAATACTCTCCAGATGCTTTCTCATCTCCTCCTCCTTTCCTATGTCCTCCTTCAATTGCTTCTTATTTTGGAAAAGCCACATAGTGAGTTTAAATAAAGCAGAAATAATATGTCATAATCTGCATAATGTGAAATGTATGTCTTACATTAAGCTGAGCTAAAAGTGAGTGAATATTTGACTTATCAGATAGACAGAAACATGCTAATGTTACCCTGTGTAATGCTCGCTGCTAACACATTTAGCATTGCAGATGATAGTGCACCAGTGTTTCTTTTGTAGCTTGTGTCTCTTGTCCCAACTAACTAACGAACTTGTCATTGCAGATTTTTTAAAAAATGCATTATGCTTGAACAGAATTTTTCTGGGATTGTCTTTTTTATTTAGCTGCTTTATACACATAAACTTGTTTAAAAGTGAATTGCTATTGCCTGTTCTTAAAAATAATAAGAAATCTTACACAGTGGACATCCATCTATGCACCATACTGCCATCTGCTGGACAGACCCATGCAACATCTCTTCCACCATGAGCACATAAAAGAACTTGCAAAGTGGAGATGTTACTGAATGTGAACAGTGTGACCACTAGCAGTCCCTGAAAGATTATCCCAGTCATTCGTTGTAATGCTGTCATAACAATGTGAAAGGCTTTGTAATTACTTAAAAAATAAATAGTAAAAAAAATATTTTTATATATAAATAAAGAAGCATTATAGATCATTATGCATGCAATCAGCTGCATTCAAAACACTTACACATAATGAACTTATTGAATAGAATTGCAACCCAGTAATCTGGTAAGACTTGCTATTTTACACCTACACTTACACCGTTATGTACTAAATAAAAAACAAATTATAAAGTGTTAATGAGTACATTTTAAAGGTGCTGCTTGGTGTTACCTCAGATGGGAGAAATGAAAATTCAGAAAATTACATGCCATTTCTCTTCAGTCCAGAAATCAGTGTTTCTTTAATTGTGACCTCATGCTGCACCAGTGGGTGGATATGAAATCTCAGACTAATAGAAGGTTCAAACCCACACAGGTAGAAATGTGTCCAGTCGTACTGAAGGAGGGCCAAAGACTTCATTAGTATACATGAAAGGAAGGTGAGAAAAATGGGCCCATTGATGTTGTCATGAAAAGTTAAAAGACCATAAAAGATGAAGAGAGAGAGAGAGAGAGAGAGAGGGAGAGAGACTGCTAAAAAAAAGATGATCAAATAACATGTCAATATGTAGCATGCACACATACACAAAACAGCAAAAGGAGCAGTGATGAGTCAGCCTCCTGTGAGTCAGAGGAGAAATCAGAAATGTCAGACAGAAAAAAAGAGCAAATACACACACACCCCAAACAGATGAGCACATTCACACACAGACACACATGCAGCTGTAGCCACCAGTTTTAGATATAATGAAGACAGCCTTAACAACTGTTCCTTTTTTACCTTCAGAGTTAAAGAAGGACATGAAGGCTTGACAAATACACATACACATAAGACAAACAGACACATGCACAAACACAAACACACACGCACACGTATAAACACAAACAGATCACAGTCCAACAGCATAGCTTCAGACCATTAGTAAAACTGAAAAAGCAATTTTACTTACACTGCAACATCTGATGGTTAAAGGAAGCTACTGGCTAATCCTTCCTCTTCCTGTATTACTCTCTGACACTCTAAGGTCCCCCACAAGGTCCCCTCATCCCGGGGTGAAAACCATTTATCCCACTGCTGCAATAAATGCAGTACTTTGATTATAAACTGAATTATCTAGGACTGCAGCGCCCTCAAGAGGACAGCAAGGGAGGATGCATGGCCGTTAACAGACAGTAATTTCTGTAGTATTCTGTAATACCTCAACTGCCCTTACAAAAGTGTGCTTATCTTGTAAATGCACTGAGGGATTGAACTGAGACTCAATAGTGAGGTACTGCTATTTTTTGTTACTTTATGCTTCCTTATATCTACTTAGTACATTTAAGGAACAAAAGTTATTTTATATAATTTAATTCTTTTGGACACTTTGGTTTAGAGGTATGTGTGTGCAAATTTGGATTTTACATGCACAAAACAGTATTCAAAAAATAAAATATTATGCTTATTTGGCATAAACAGCTAGTTTAAGGAGCTTTGAGTACAGTCCAAACTTTCTGGAGAGGATTCTTCCTCAGAGGCAAAAACATACAGTACCACAAAGGTTAATAGTAATAGTTGTACATCTATTTCTGTATCTGTATAATTCTATTAATACTGTTACCTTAAAAAGCATTTCATCAACTGGTTTTAATAGGCATATAATTATTATTACACATTAATTATTATATGCAGCCCACACCGCCGCTGAGCATAATTCTTCTCACCTAACAGGGCTGTTAGCACTGCCACATTGTGCTTGGAGTGTGTGCAAACTGTAGTGGGAGGGTCCCTTGCTATAAGCTGCCTATAAGCTTGAAGGATACACTCATAGATCCAACGGGTGAGGTGCTTGTTGACAGGGCCCTACCAGCCACATAAAAGCCCTATAAAAGTATACAAACAGCTGTTTCAGGGTGTCTGATGAGGACCAAATGTTCCACATGCAGTGCAAATTCAGCTACTGGGCATTGGAAATTCAATTTTGCCTCTCTGTTCTCTGTGTGGGGTAGAGGACAAAAAGCATCCTGCTGTATTACTCTTAATATCCTCATGTTCTCAGGAACAAATGAGGGGTCCAGCCTGAGAATGGCCCCACATGTGGTCACTGTGAAGCTACATGCAGCTGGGGTGGACCAGAGCTCATAGCTAACTCATCCTACAAAACAGTTTTGAATGACAACACGTTGAAAGAGGAGCATTCAGAGGCCCACAAGGATCCTTCACCAAAGCCTCAAGCCTTAACAGCAGTTTCTACTGAAGGGTGGAGATAAACACCACTAGGGATTGGTTTCTAAATCTCTGCAAGAAATGCAGTGAGGGGTGGGCAAAAATGTGTCTCTCACCAAAACTCATTTGGGCAAGAGGAGGTAGCTGCAACATGTGCTTTAATAGTTGGATACGCAGCCCCTTCTTCAGCAGACACCGCAGACAGGACAAAAGGCTGCTTAGGGAATCATCTTCCTCAACTACAACCTTCCCATAAGAAACTAAACCATTAAACAAAACCATCTGTACGCATTTGGAATTAACTCTTATGCTCTTAGTACTCTCTGTTGAACTGCATTATAATCATCAGTCAGACTCAGGTTTAGAGCAACATTAGCTTCCTGTTCTTTCCCTGTTAATAAAGGGCCATCCAGTGCTCTTTAGGCAAGTCTTGCTGCACAGAAGGCATCTCAAAAATCTCAAAAACAGCTCAGCCCTCTGGAAATCCAACCTTGGCACCAAAGGGAAGTCTTTATTTATATCAAAGATGTCTCACTGTACCTGATGCTCCAAATTGAGTTTAATATCTCATTCTTTCTCAGCTGATGCTCATGCTTGTTTTGTTTATCCCTTTCTTGTCTCTATTGCTCTTTTGCCGTAAGCGTACGCTCCCTCCCTTTTTGTTCTTCTGTTCTCAAGCTCTCCGTGTTTCCTCTTAACGCCAACCAATATACTCTGCATGAGTTTTGGCTTCTTAGCATCCTCAGGGGCATCTACCTGCAAACACTTAATCATAATTTAGGCTTGTCCAGCTTAGCTAACCCTCATATGAGCTATCAAAGTTCAGAAAAAACTCCTCTGGCTAAAACCATGCTATTTTTAGCTAAAACAATGCTTGGAACTCAACATGTGAAATAATTGAGTACAAGAGAGTTACCCACCGGAAACAACAATGCAGACAGACCAGGCTGAACACAATACGAAGTGTTGCTCTGTCATACCAGGATGTTTTACAGTATTTCAGTAAACAGAGCCAATCACGGAAAAGCCAAATCCAACTGCAAAATCAGCCAAATGCTGGCACACTGCCCTAAACACAGGGTAGGCTTTCCTTAACCCTTTAAAGCCCCATGGCAAAAACACAAGTAGCTAAAGAACACCATCCCACTGCAAGACTCAGACACAAATCCTAGACTTCATCTCATTGCTTTTTGCATTAGGTGCGTAAATGTGGCCTAATCAACCTCATAATACTGTAATGTAAACATTGAGAATGCCCCAATCAGGGTTTGCTGTCTTTAATACTGTGTAGGACACACTTCTTCGGTAGGCACATCCCGACTGGCTGGCCACCCACACGCAAATCTGGGTAGAAGAATATGTCAGAAGAGAATTACTTTCTATTTTTATTTCCCTTATTAGCCTCTTTTAAAAATGTACAGATGTGTAAGGGTATAAATGTGCATAACAATGGCTCTCCTCTAAATATTTTGAGATAAGTGACCAGCCACTTATATGATTTGACACTGCCTTATCATCATCCATCTGACATCATGGATGTGGTTTCACCTGTGTACATGGGATCTGAAGATTTACCTCAGGTAAAGAAAGCCATGACCTTAAAAATTTCAATATGTAACTATGTACAAATGACACAGGTGTGATTTTGTCACAAATTTTGTAAGTCCAATTACCCTGTTTCCCCTTCTTTCTTCATCATTTTGTGCCGATTAATTAGCCAGGCACCACAGCAGCCATTGTGCAAGCCTCTGTTGCCTACATCGACCCTGATTAGATTGCTTTTTCAAATAGAGAATTTTATACTTTATAATGAACTCCTTTGCTGTTTACTTTACTGAAGTAAAAGATTTTAAAGGTTTGTTACCAAAAACCATACAGCAGTGTCCATTGTCCTTCTCAGTTGAGTGAAAATAATTGGAAACAAGGGCATTTAATAATGGGTAGTTATAGGCTTACTATCAGTACGGTAACAGTAAGGGTAGCAGTGGGTATCAATATTCGAACGAAGGCAGGTATAGCAGTAGTGGTTGAAATGACAGTAGCAGTAGCATTGAGGCTATAATGGTCAATATGTTGTAAAAGTAGATGTTTGGTACATTAATCCAGTTGCTGATTGTTTTGATATAACTCCTCAGCCTCTCCCCTCCTCCCCCTCCTCCTCCTTGTCCTCTCCAACATCTCCTGGATCAACCCCCTCCAGTGTTGTCAAGGCAACAAACCTTTACACTGGAGCTGTTAGTCATCAATCCACGCAGCCCATCCCTCCCCAACCTTTTCTGATGCTACTGTGACGTTTGTGACGCGTCATATTCAGTGGTCATAATTAAATTGATCTAAGATAAGGTTTATTTACTGTATGTCAGTATGTTTGGAAAGAAGGGATTTTATGGAAAATAAAAATATAATAGATAACTAAAAATAATACTAATAACACTACTACTAGTAGCTCTACTTATTCAATAATACTGACAATACTAATACTAATACTAATACTAATACTAATACTAATACTGATACTACTGCCACTACTACTAAAATAATAATAATAGTAATAACGATAATAACAATAATAATAATAGGGTTGATAAGTACATTTTGCTATTTCCAAACAGTCCTGCTGTTGCATGGGTTTGACTTCAGAAAGTGATCCAAAAACACACACACACATACATGCGCATCTGCATAGTCAGGGGGAGGAGGAAGGCGGATCTGTAAGTAGACTCCAGGACTTCCTCACCAGAGCTGAGCGGACTTGCAACGCAGTAAGTATGTCAGCTGTTTTTTTTTTTTTTAATTTATCATTACTATTAATTTTTCCACATGGAAGCCGTCCTTTCCATAATAAGATCGTCATCGGTGCATAAGTTTAATAATTCCCTAGGAGTGGGATCTGTGGAGTCACGCAGATCCCTGACAGCGCCAGGTAACAGGTGACAGCTCCCTGTCGGAGCCAGAGCTTCATATTAGCCCTCAGTGAGTCCGAAATGCTCCATACGGTTCGTGTAGTTGTGGCAGCGTTTCTGTTAGGTAACAGCATAGCGTGAGCTCTAATGGACTTAAGTGATGTTGTTTTACTGACTTGAGGCAGGCTGCAGAAGCTGTGATAACGAGCCTAACAGGAAAAAATGTCATTAATTTTACGCATTGGGCAGATTTCTGATTATGTCCTCGAACAACTCCCGTCAGCTTGGTGCGACACTTCCTGCGTGTGATCTCAACGTCATGTTTGTTTTTAGTCACACGCTGATCGAAAACGTGATAAAATAGAGCAAATGCGACTTCCGTGTCTTTTTAGCTTTTTAAACTCATAATTCATGGACATAAATATTTAATTTTATTTTTTTTCCCTGCAATTTAAGTAGCCTTTACACATAAATTAACGTTTGAGCCTAATTTTACTTTTCTCAACCAGCCTGTCAAGCTCCTTTTTCGAGTTTTACGTTTTAAGTGCAAGTTCACAAGCCTTGTATTTACGCAAGTAATGTAAGTAGGAGACTAACGAGTTTTATTTACGCTCTAGTATTTATGCTGCTACTTGCTGTTTCATAGAGAAAATCGTGCTTTTTGCTTAACTGTAATCAGCTATCTGACATTTATAGCCACTTTTAAGACTTTTTTATATAAAACATATGATCAATGTATTAGATGCTACCTTTTGTTATTGAATTACACCACTGAACAATATGTCAATTAAATGCCTTGAAATAGCTCCTTCATCTCCAATTCTACATGAAATTAAATCATTGATAATAATCGTTTTCTGACTATTTAACAGTATTGGGGGTCATACTGTACAAGTTTTACTTCCGATATTACAGTGTACTTGATTACACTGCAAATGAGCAAACAGCTGGAAACCGAAGAGGGGACAGTCTCAGGAGAAGCATGATAACACAGGTTGTTAGTATTAGTGTTCAGGACTGAGAGTGGACTTGTACAGACTCAGGCTGATATGCACTGGCAGCAGGCGTTTTCTGGTTTGCTCATTGGTGCAGTAGAATCAGACCATAACATAACAGCTTATTTTGGCAAGTTAACTAATATGGGAAAAATTGATAACTGCTGCTGATACCAGGGATTATGGTACTTGATTTTGTCTGTGGATATCATCACGACAACTATTTTTGTCTGTGGATATGTAGGCTGTTCTACTCAAAAACTAAAATATCTAAAATGCAATAATAAGGAGGGATAATCATTTAATGCAACATTTTTTTTTTTGCTAAAAAGGGCTGATACTTTGCCATGTGACAGGCTGTGTTTGTCTTCCTTTATTTCATCTCCCTAATTTAACTCAGGAAAACTTACTTCAACAAATTATGAACAGCCAGAGGCATGAGTTGTGCTCAGTCTTCCTTTTTTTTCTCAGATCATGGAGGATTCTGCTCCACGTCATGGACGCCCAATGTTTGCATGGCTGGTGGGAGCATCACAGGTGCTGGGTCTGGCCTCAGTGGTGCTGACTGGTGTGTGGATGGGTCATTACCGTGGGGGATTCGCCTGGGATGGCTCTGCGCAGGAATTTAACCTGCACCCTCTGTGCATGGTGCTGGGACTTGTTTTTCTGCAGGGGGACGGTGAGTCCATACAAGTCAATCACTGATCAGTCCAAAACTAGGAAACTGTGTTACCAAAATAAAATTTTCTGAATGATTTTATGGAAATCTACTCCTTTAAGTAGACAAACATTGGACACAAAACTGACATGCTGTATACAGAATAAATAATGAACAAACATTATATACATGTATATTTGTATAAACCAAAATGCAAATTGGAACTTTGTGGCTTTCTCACTCTTGTTAGATGTCTCTTCCAAATGATACAGCAATTTATCAAACAGTTTTTGAGCTATTTTGGTCCTGACCAAAGTGATGGACTGTTAAGTAGAAAGTCAGACAAGCCATACCACTTGCATGATTAAAAACATTAAAAATTTCTTGCTGGAAGTAAGCCGTCTTATCTAAAACATGGCCGACATCTCTGATATCTTGGATTTACCCTACATACATTTGCCCAACATACGTTTGTAGTCGCAAAGTCATTTTCAGATAACATTCTGTAAATTGAGTAAAACTGCTAGCAAAAGTAAGCAGAACATGAATGCTGCATTTTAGTCAGCATGTTATAGTGTGTTTGTAGTAATAAATGTGTGCATGCACATCATAGCCTGAAGCACTGTGCTGCTGACCTGTCGCATCAAGCTAACACTAACCAGACGCCCATCAATCCCCTCAAACCCCACCCAGCAAGTCTAATTGATACAGATAGAAGGAGAAATGGTTTGAATTATTGAATAAGTCAGTTTGTGAGTGTGTGTATGTGTGTTTTTGGCCATTTCCAGTGAAGCTTTGACAGAGCATTCCCACAGGGAATGAAACCAGCAAGCTAAGAGCCAGTCAGCAAACTGATCAGTCCTTTTCCCGCCACAGAGCAAAAATGGGCCTCTCTGCCTTGTTTAGGATTAAATCCACTTTGATCCTTTCTCTGGGTTTAGAAAATTGTAGATGACAGGCACACCTGTCTATTACAATAGTCAGTTGGCACAGTTGTGAGGATGTGTGAGCAAAGGCAGAATATAAACTTTCACAGTCTGGTACCAGCATTTAAGGCCCCAAAATTCTGTTATGAAATCAATTTATTCCAATTTAGTTGATAGATTAGGGAGTTTGCTTATGACCCTTGAACCACTACCAAGCTGCCTTGACATTGCTGACCTCTGAAGGAACAGAGCCAGAAGGACCAATCGATTACACTGTGTTGTATCATACAGTTTAGTTAAAATATTTCACAGACAGTTGTGAGACAGCAGTTGATGCTAAATATACGTCTTTTTAGCGACCAAGCTAGCTGATGAACACTGAACAGTGGTCAACAGAGACTGTTGACTGATTTGTGACAGTTAGCAAGCTTGTTAGTTTGGAAAGCTTTTATCTCTCTGCAGTAGTTATAAAATGAAATTTTCATTCTGAATATTGTGCAAAGGGATGTTTTAGCTACAGATTATGTACCTAAAACAGTTTAGTTAAGACAGTATTTTTTGGAAGAGTTAGGGCATTTTGGGCAAGCAAAATTAAAGCAGAGTGTTTTGGGCAACTGCTGCTGTCCAAGTTTTCAAGGATGAATCCACAATGCAGATCCTGTTGATGTCTGTCTGTCCCAGAAATAAAGATGAAGAGAGACATTACGGTGTTTCCTCCTTTATGTTTGCCGCCTGCAGCCCCTGGGTGCTTTGGCTAATGAGAGTAACCAGATTAGTTCAACTGGTTCACAGCTGTCTGTTACAGAGCTAGATTTCATTAGAGCAATAAAAGCAAAGGTCAGCTGGACATTAGATGACACAAAGGGGCTGACAAGGGCAGTTAGTTAGAGATGAAAACACACACACACACACACACACACACACACACACACACACACCTTACAACTGATTTATTGTGATAAACTTTGCTTTTGTTGCCTCAGGTAATGTCATTCCTAATGATGATAGGTAGTCTTTTTTTCTACAGTCTGTATTCGCAGTCAGTAAGTATCTCTGGCCATCTTTGCTCTTTGAAATCAGGTACGCTGAGGTCTTCATGCTCGCTCTGTAAAATGGCAAATAGCACATCACACTGAAGAAAGTGTCAAGCTTAATAGTGGGAATGGTACAGAACTGCTGACATGTGTGGTTTAAAAAAAGATTTAAGTTGCATTGAGCTCAAACTTTAGCTTGAATTATATGATTCACAGCTGGAGGCTTAGCTTTTGCTTCTTCCTGCCTGTTTGCTGCATTTATGGTTTAGAGTGACACCGTAACGTCTTAATATGATGTTACCCATTTTCATGTTTTTGCTATTTTGGTCTTTAAACATGATCCCAATATAAATGATTAGATCATCTGTATGGTGTTAATCCTTTTAATTATTTTTGCTTTCTTTCATATTTAAATAAAACATTTATTTGTTTCTGTTTGCTTTGCCTCATAAATTGCTATGCTGTGCTATTTACTTGTCTTGAAATGATAGTTTTTTAATATTATTATAACTGTCCTCAGTATTAGCACAGTATGATATTGGCCATATATTGATGAACATTACTTACTTGATGACGTTTACTTTGAAATATTGACATACTATTTGTGTGATATCAATGGTTTTGCTTTTACTCTTTTTGTAGGAATCGATTCTCGTCATTTTCTATATGTAAAGATACATTTTTCTTTAGGGTTGCACAGTTATTATTATTATGGTTTTAAAAACTTGGGCCATTATCCAATTGTTTTGAACTTACGTTTTTTATTTTTTTATAAAAAAATCACTTCCTCTGATTTTCCCATATAAAATTTCCTAAAGCATTCCTTTTTTTCTCTTTTTTTTATTCTAAAGTTTATATCATGTATTAGTTATCTCATTTTAAGGATACTTGTATCAATTATTAAAATGAGAAATTGGGTTCCCCTATTTGAATGGTGGTAATTGTGTGAATTTGATGTTGGCGAAGGACCATAATTGAGAAACTGTATCTTTAATATGCGCAGTGCTATAATGTTTTTTTCTTAAAAGAGGTAAATTTTAATACTTGTATGTTGGGGGGGGGGGGGGGGGGGGGGGGGGGGGCGGGGGGGCGGGGGGGGCGGGGGGGGGGGGGGCGGGGGGGGGGGGGGGGGGGGGGGGGGGGGGGGGGGGGGGGGGGGGGGGG
>JAPZDV010000162.1:0-14801 GCA_029814665.1 Acanthurus lineatus
TATTCAGACTGAATCCGGTCCCACTTCACCTGTTCTGGTAAAGGTAACGGGTGGTTTGATCCAAGGCTGGCCTCTTCATGAGTCTTTAAATTGCTCTCACCGCCACACACACCTTGCCTCAGGTCGTTCCACGAAAAAGCTGCATAACACGGATTGAAGAAGGAAGTCTGGCTTTATTTTTCTTAGTTTACTACCTCTGAGAATCTGGAGCCAGATAAGTAGAGAACAGTAGGACGCTATCACATTGACCTAAAATTACTACAAAAGCACTCTAATTAAATTGTAGATATTGGCAATGTCTTTCTCTCTGAGTCCTGAAGAGGCATTTACTCTTATTTCTTTTGCTATGATGAGAGTGCTACTCGAGTCGGCTTCCAAAAATGTGCACTTACTTTCCTTTGGCATTCGTTTGTTCCTCTGACTCCATATTACCAGATGCAGCTCACACAAACATGACATCCACTCATCTTAATACTAAAGATGCACAGCAGTTTAATTGCAAAATATCAGTAATATAATAATTGCTGTTTATGTTTATAATTATTGAGGTGTGTTGAGCTGAGAAGTTTGATGTGAAGCGATAAAAAGGGTCATTTGTGGCTCTGACATGTATTCATTATCATTATAAATGTTTGAATGACAGTGGGTTCAGACAGCTATTTCATATGTAAAATGGTGGTGTGTGTGTGTGTGAGTGAGTGTGTAGACACGGACAAAAATTCAAGACTTAATTTTCCCACCAATCAAAAGGCTGAAAATTAATGTCACATGTTATAATAGAGAGAAATATTATCACAGCGTCTAAAACCTGAAAGACGTACAATTGATGATTTAATTTCCTTTCTGTCTCTCTCTCCCTTTCTGACACACTGTGTACTCTCTCTCACCTACACACACACACAGACACACACACACACACAGACAGACACACACACACACAAGGTCAGAGCATGTGGTAAGTCATTAGCCGTCAACCGTCTTGCACTTTAAACGTGTCTAACCACACTGCTGGCGGTGGGTGTTAAACGCATATCAATATACACTCTGTAAGTGCCGTAGAGGATGATTGAAGAGCTGGGGAGGCCTTAATGGGGTGTGTGGGGGGGTGAAGCATCATGTTAAATACTGAAACCTTCAGTGCAGACTGCAGCAGCTCAGTGTTATTCACTGTTAGGCTGAGAGTCTGTAAGAGTCTTGACTTTATGAAGCATCTGTGAAGGCCGCAGAGAGGAACTCCACTGGTACGACACCGAGTCAGCATTAATGGGCCCTGAGAGCGCTAGATGCACCCGTGATATGAAACATTTCACTATGACGAAGGTGGCAGCAGATTTAGAAGGTGTCTGAATTCAAAGAGCTGCGTAAAAATAGATGGTCATGTGATCAGATGGTGAAATTAAATGATATTAAGTCTTAAATCGATGCTCATAAAAGACTCAGAGCAGAAATATGTGACTTTCTGACATCAAATCAAGTTTGAAACTTAATAAAACTTTTATCTAGGCTATTTTTTTCTACTATTAAATATTTTTTAGCATATTAATGCGTGTTTTTTGTAATGGCAACTCTACAAATTAGACATAGATAATGGCCTATCAACTATTGCAACCGTGAGTTAAAAAATGTTAATTTCAGTAACTATTATAACTACTGATGACTCAGTTCTATTCTAGGTTTTGGTAATATGAGTATTGTTATTTATTCTTTCAATGCTGACAAAGTTTTCCATTTACTTCTGACATGACTGAGTAAGACAAAGAGTTGCAGTAATCAACATTTTTGCAGAAACAATAAGACAAATTACTTCCTGTAATGCAAAAGCTTTCACTTTTAGAGACAAATCAAGAGACAAATGTCCACCAGCTCTGCAGTTCTCAGCTCCATGGAGCCTTTCAGCATTTTTCAGCTCATTCTTCTGGTTTCAGTGCCTCAATTTTACTGTTGTGGTTCTGTCTAATTGCTCATTGTGTTGTTGGCTGTGACAAATAAACTCTACCTGGTTGGCACGCAAAAACAGACAGACAAAGCTAACGATCAGCTTTCAAAAACTGCCCGGTATTTAGCTGCTGAAAAGCCAAAATTGGTGAAAAATCAAAACGGGGCCAAATGGAGAGTTAATTACTACAGATTTAAATTTTAAAAAAGCAAAACTCTGCTGTCTAACACTTGACTAGTGCTTCACAAATAAACTCCCTCATTTGTTCCAATAACAGAACACTAATTATTAGCACTTGATCAGAAAATCAAAAGAGTGGCCACTTAATTAACCAGTAATTAATCAATTCCTAATCAAGGCCAATGATTAAATGAATGCAATTAAACCATTTACTTCAAAGACATTTTCTGAGTTAACTGTTTCAAACATTTTTATATATTTTTTTAATACCTTTATGTCATCTGCTCCTAAGAATGTAATCTTTGCTTCAGTTTCACAGACTTCACAAAAAAGTTTATTGGAGCCCCTTTGTCTCATTTTTTTTTTGCCCCATACAGCTTATTTTCTGTCAGCAACACCAGTGCAATATTTGGACAGCCCCCGGCCTTTGCTGATTGGTTGATTCATGGCTTTGGGAGCTGGTAATTGGATGATGACAGTGGGGTGTAACACTAGCAATCGATGATTGATGGCTGATGCTGCCTCAACTTGTTGTTGCTGAGATGTATGTTGTGATATTGTTTTTTTTTTTGTGTATATGAATGTGTGTGTGCAGGCATGTGTGTGTGTGCGTGTTTGTGTGTGTGTGTGTGTGTTTATCTGCAGTATGGAAGTATCTCAGGGCATGGCAGTCAGACTAGATGGTTTTGGGAATATACTTTAGGGAGTGAGGGATGTGTGTGTGTGTGTGTGTGTGTCTTTTTCACGCCTGACTGCATGTCTGTCTACAGTCTTCTGTGAATCCATATGTATCCATATCTACACTTAAGTGAAAGTGTGTGTATGCGTGTGTGTATATGTGTGTATTCTCTGCAGGAAACCAACATGAAAAGCATCTCATCCCCCGGTTTATGCAGTTACAGCTTTGATTGACAGGCTATGTCAAGCTCACGCCTCCCCGAACAGATCGTCTGCTCCCAGTGGGATGAAGGTAAGTGAGTTGCAAGCGAGCAGACGAAAATGCTTTCAAGTCAATGTCAAATAAACTTAGGAAATTCAATATTACACTTGAATAGTGGGGGGAAAAGGAAGTCTTCTTTTCTTCTGTACGAGAAGAGGGCGTATTTGGGAGACCGAGTACCACCGTGGAGCAACAGAGATGAAAAATGACAGCCATGAAAGGAGAACACTGTTGTCTGCACTTTAAAAATGGGCCTAAATCTGCCTCTATTGACATCTGACCACATAGGATTATACATCCACGGTGAAGGTGTTGAATATTTGATCGTCTGTGTGTGTGTGAGTGTGTTTGTGTAGGGGGTGTGTGCAGCCATGTGTAGCAGCTGAGAATAGAATGATAAGCAAAGCCTGAGGTCATCCATCACACACGATGTCTATAACAGACAAGTAGCCCGAGGAGCAGCAGAAAGCCGTGATGAAGCCGAGGCAGAGACTCAGCAGCCTGAAGACCGAACAGATGTGTACAGTGGGTGAAGTGTAACATCTGTCCCCTGGAGGAGGGAAAAATAAAAGATTTGTTTACCCTCCAATAAAACACCCTATAAACTCTGAAGAAGTTGATGATCCTGAAGTATTTTGGATCAGCCACATTTTCATATTGCTGTAAAAATATTTTAAATTTATACATTTAAAATTACCTTTTAAGACAAGAATTTGACTGATAGACTCTTTTAAATTGTCCTTGTTTATCCAATTTAATCTTTACCCTTTGAAGAAATTACTGTGCCACCAGATGGCGCCAAAGTAAGAAATTTCAATTTCTATAGACAATGATTTCAATACTTGATGGACAAAGTTAATGCTTATCTTCTCAAAAATGACTCTTTTTTTGTCTTCAGATGCGAACCCCCCAGCTTTGTCATGGTTCTCTAAAGACAGCTGGTGTTTTTTTGGTGGGAAGCCATCGTGGGATCAAATCATTTAAGCTACAACAGTGACCCTGCCTGGTTGTGTGGAAAAGCGTGAGAGGTGAAATCTCTGGCGGATACATCTTTGATGTTCATGTTTGTAATGTTCAAACTCAAACTCTGGCACTGCACCCATGATGTTCCTGCATGCTTATAGATTTGCTCTTTTTCTTCTCAAACAGTCATGCTTGCCCTAAGATTAAACGCTTGTTTGGACGGATCTCCTTCGCTGCAGCTTCAGCCTCTTTCCTCTCACTTGGCCTCGCCTGTGCGCTTTTGCTTTCGGATTTTTCTTCTTTACTTACAGATTTTTGTGCATCAAGTCTGTTAATATTAACAAAACAGTGCAATGTGCAGGTTTTTCTGACTCCAGATGCTTCAGCCTCCGAACAAGCATCATATCTGAGAGCTAGCACGACAGTTTGAGCAGAAGCAGAGTAAATCTAAGCACTAACCGATGCTTTTTGGGAGGGCAGGGTTTGAGGGAAAGCAGAACAAAAGACCACACTCACTATGATATAATAGAAAAAAAACATTCTGAAATTATTGGAGACACTGACAAAGTGTGGGTGCATCTTTTTAAAAATCCTATTGTTTATCCTAACCTTTTTTAGCTACAGGCACTTGATGAACAATGATGCTGCATGCTGCACAGACAAGTTGACTGGACCAGTTCATATCCCTCTCATTCTGTCATTATGTTCAGTCCTTATCTTCTTTGTTGTTTGTGTTGCTGAAAATAAGCCCTGATTACCATGGCTCACCATCTGGTGGGCTGGTGTGACGGCAGATGAGAACCTCTGGCAGTAAATGTTGAGTTAATGATCATCAACTCTAACTACTCTAACCCACGAATACATTGTGGTCAGTTTGTGCAAATTAAAATGCATTTAAACTTAAGACAGTGATTTCTAATTCATTTCCATAAATATACAAAGTTAAGAGCTCAAACAAAACGCCATCACTTCAAAAAAAACATTTTAGAAGTAATAATGGACACGAGCTATTTTCACTCTCAAAATCTAAAAATGGATAATGAGCTGTTTTCAAAAACTAACACTTCCAGAGTTTGAACACCTGCTCAATTTCACCTCGATCAGTGTTTCTCTAATGGGCTCAGAAGACAAATTGAGTCCCCCCCCCCCTGCCCTCCACCCCCCCTGCACGCTGCACATCGAGCCACAATGGTGGCACACCTGTGCGGTTTCAATTTCCCCAGCCTTTCGCTGCTCCAATAGCTCAGAGACGAATAACACTGGAAAGCTGCCACAGACGTGACACCGGCAAAATGATTATGGTGCTGACCACAGCGCGGTAATTGGGTCCCGCTATCTGCGACTGGGTGGCTATTGATTACATTAGCAGATGGATTAGTGATAGGACTGACGATTACGGAACCAAACAAATAAATGCCAACATGCATATTTATACAAAACTCATTCATATAATCCTTGTGTTTTATCATCAGGCTCACTGTGCACATGCTGTCCACATTTACATATTTTGTTCACTGTACTTGTTTTAAAAAGTTTCACCCAGTGTTTTTAAAATGCTACGTTCACCATCACAGTGATTTGAAGGCAACTGGAAAAGTAAGATGTTCATGGGTGAAACCCCCCCGTGGGCAGACTGAGGAAAAACCAGAAGAATTAAAGCTCAAAGCCAGTGTGAAAGTCCTCAGGGATGCTCTTGGAGGAGCAGCAGGAAATTGCTCCAAAAAAGTTCATCTGAGCTGTAAGACGGCCTCGGCACGGCTACCCTGATGTGGCCGAAAGGGGCCAGGAAATGAACGGATGGGGTTGAGGGGGAATAAAACTTTTCAAGTAAACAAGCACTCATGTTACTTCCCTTTCAAGCGTGCCTTTGGAGCGGCTCAAGGGAGGGCAGCATGAATCACTGTCGGATCGATAGCAATCAAATTTCATGCTCATACATTCATTGTCCTCACAGGAAGGAGCCCTCTGACTTTCATAAACAGCCCCTTTAGTGGTGTGAAGAAAACATCTCAATGTGGGAAAAAAATTCTTTAATTTCTCAAAAAATGACACACAGATTCAGAGTGCCAGTGTTGGTGTAGCTTGTGTGTGTGTGAGCTTTTCTTACTTTGTGCTGTCTTTTTTTAATTAATGTGAATAACCGTGTTGAGTATTTGTATCAGGCTAACTAAGGCAGTATGTGCTCAATAGCTAAGTTGACCAGGTTAAGGATAAAGGCGAGGTAAATCCACTTAAACTCACTCAAGTGGCTATTAGCTACTTCAAAATGGAAAAAAAAACTATAAGGCTGTTTCTGTAAAGCAATTCCATGTGCTTACCCATAATTTGGACACATTGTAATTGAATAACAGTTCTGATTTATTATACAGTCCTTTACAGCACAGCGATTGCCATTAAGTAGTCCATTTGTTTCCTTCTCACATAATGGAGCTGGAGATCCGGCTGCATCCATTATCATTTTGCTAAAAGGGGAAAAAAAAAATGGCCGACTTTCTTGTATGTCTTTTAAAATGATCACCATAGTTTTGGTTAAGGCAAAGAAGCTGCTCTGCAAATCTGTCACTTTGAATTTATCACCGTTTGATTGTTTAGATGCATTTTCCCCCCTCTCTGAATACATTTTAAATATACAGAGTCAATCATGAAAGACTATACATGTGCATATTTACACTTAAAATAATACATTTTAGGTTTTTAGAATGGTTGACAGAAACCTGCTGGATGATGCGTTCAACATCAAGGTATTTTATTGGCCATTTCTAACTAGATTAATAAATTAATTAAAAAAAAAAAATTAAGTTGATGAATAAAAAAAATTCTAATATTGCAAAAAGAAAGTCACCTCAGGTGGTTACCATTTTCAGAAAAGTCACTAAAAATAGAAAAAGTAGAGTGAAAACACTTTTCTGAATATGACATTTTACTTAAGCTGTTTCTTTTCCTGGAGGAAAAGAACAAACTGTTTCTCCTGTCATCATCTTTGAAGATCTACCAAATCTCAAAAACTGCAAAAAAAAAATCAAAATTTTTGTCTTGTATAAGTCAAAGATGACTAGTTTTGTTTTTTCTTCTTCTTTGACATTTATTGTTTGCTGGCAAACAACTGGTTTTGTTTCAAGTTCACAACCTCTGCTTATTCTTCTCTGTTTAGTAAAACCACTTTTTTTGCTCTGAACCAGTTGATCGACACAAGCTTGATTCACACTTTATTTTCTTTTTTATATCCTGAGATTTCAAAATTTTGCCTCAAATTTATGACAGTTAGATGAAAACATCTTATCCAATCCTCGGTCCTTACCTGAACATACCTTTGTCATCCTTTCTGAAGCTCTGGGCACAAACACAAGAACACATGCATTCATTTTACTTCATTAAAACACAGCCTCCCCTGCCAAAACACCAAATCCTCGCCTGACCAGCAGCTGCTCGCGCTGGCACTGCCAGCCTGCTCTCTGCTCATTTGTCCCTCTTACTGTTCACTGTCATTTTGACAGGAGAATAAAACAAGACATTGCGTCCTGGAAATTAGAAAACAGGTTGTGCGTGATTAACACGTCTCAACAGGGGACGGTTTGTTTGCTCAAAAAATGATCATGCTTTTCATAAATGGGTGTCACATGGGTTCATCAGGAGGGAGATGACAGCTCAGGGGAGACGGGCAGCCGTTAAGTAACCAGGCAAGCCAATTATTGTCAATCAAAAAGGCTGTTTGCAGCTTTTAGTCCACGACAGAGGAGGCTAAACAAGTTGCAAAACTGATCACGTGCAGATCTGAAATGAGTGTTTAACGTGTACTCTTTTATGGCACCAAGAAGAGTTTTAAAGTTGGTAATCAGTGCTGTTTACTGTCTGGTTTTTACTACATCCATGCTTTATTGACAATGTAATTACACAAAGAAATCAACAGACCAACCAAATTAGCTTTAAAGTCTATTGAACTAAGCACTCACATGTATCTACCAAACTTCATAAAACCGTGACTTCCTTCATTCTTGGATTTCTACAAACATTTAGAAGTTTTTACAGAAGCACAAGGACAAAATAAAGATACAATCACAAACACAAAAAAAAAACATCACAGGATACACATTTTGTTTTTGTGTACAGTCGCAAACGCTGCATCTGTATGCAGCCACTAGATGGTGGCTTTAGAAGATATCCTCAGTCTGACTGACATCGCAGACCAAACAGCATCCCTAAACATAGTTTCACAAAAAAGACAACGGAGCTGTTAACTCGGTGTGGCAGCCGCGGCTACGATTGCTGAATACTCAAGAAAAGAGAAAAAAAACAACAAATAAAAGTAGAACCTTAAGATATTCGCACATTGTTTGATTGACAGGTGATATCCAGGTAACGCCACATTAAAAGCATCACAACACTAATCCCCAAAATAAACTAAAACAAAACTCAAGTAAACGTCAGCCGCTTTAAACTGCCGTTTGTTATTTTCAAACATCACAACCTCAATCAGCACCGTTTTCTTCAAAAGCTCTCAAACTCACAAGTGAGTGACTGACTTTTATTAATGAAACCATCTCAATAATTAATCCGAAACATATGTTAATGCGGCAATGCAAATTAGAATAAATGATGACGGTTACAGATTCTAAGGTACTGAAATAGTAAAATCATTTCCAATTTTCAGACAGTTTTTTTGGAAAGTTACATCACCACATTAACCAAATGTGATGTAGAAAATGAGTTTAACTTGTTTTTTGAACAAAAACATACTTGGAAAGAGGCAAATTAAGGGATGCCACATTAATTTTCTGTACTCTTGTCTTGGACTGATTTGTGCTGATGCCAAAACTATAATTTTTCATGCAAATCTTCACACACTCATTTTTTATGCTGCCTTAACAAGTTAATTTCTATCTTTCCTTCAACAACCTGCATCATTTCACCAAACATCTTCAACAAACAAGAAAAAAACCCAACACACCAAGTTTCAGACTGTACAGTTGTAACATTATCATATGTAATATTTACAAAACTATGAATTACCCTTTCAAGCAAAGTCAGATTTGATTTGGTGGCTTTTGTTGGACTGTCATTTCACATTAAATCAATACATCCAACATGGATTTGATTATGTGGATTTAATTGATCTACATTTCTTCTATCATTAAGTTAATTCAGTAAAAACTTAATGTTTTCAGTGGATTTTTTTCCCACATCAATTATATGACTTGCACTATACTTTACCTTTCATCTACAACATTATTTGGCTCAAAAAGTTATTTTTATGTATTATAAATGTTATTTTAGAGTTTTTCATTTCCTGGAAACCAATAATTTTTATTACATTTTGAATCCAGATACTATTTTATGAAAAATGATGTCTTTGTTCCCCCCTCTGATGTCTGGTGGTTAATGATTTACCCTGGAGTTTAAAAATGAAAACATTAATAAAAATAATTCATTGGTTCCTAAATTTGGAGCAGTTTATTGTTATGATTGCTGTCCATTGTTTGGATATTTTGGTAGTCAGAGAAAAGCTTTTTATGGTTTGTGTGTATCTCAGTGCCAAACTGGACTCCACACTGCACTTAGGTTCAGCTCTGAGTGGTAATATCGACTTTTTTTTAAGCCACAGCACATCTACCTAATGCATTTTGGTTAAGACTCCACTTCCTCCTCCATCCTTACCTCCATTGGCACTGAATGGGAAAAATCTATTACAAGAAAGTTTGTACATTTTTCTTACAAATGCAGCCTGCGTGCTGCCAGAATAAACCATATGTGAACCTCCTGCTTTCTCTGTGGCTTTGAGCAAAGCCGCGGTTCTGTCGAAGCCGCCTCTCTGACTGCCAAATTTACTTCACAGTCAGTGTGAGAAATGCCACTGATATCACTAAATAATGCACTCCGCTCTTTGAGTACAAATTAAAATTGTGGTTCTATGTTTCGTTCGTGCTGCAGTTGGTTGGTGATAACTCTGTCAGGATGGAGGCAGGAAACATTACACTTTATTGCCCGCTGAAACAAAAATGTCTTTTGGTAATGGCTTTTGTAACTGGCCAGGAAATTAAACTTTTTTTATTTGTGCAATCTGAAGTTCAGCACCAAAAGCACCAACAGTAAGTTATGGGAGAGATGTTTATTGTTTGTTGCTGCTTGTTGAATGGTCGCTGTTTAAAGAATTTTACATCCTTTTTTGAGTAGAGAAAGACCGATATGGTTTTTTCAGGGCAGATACTGATTATTAGCAGTCAAGGAGGCCGATAACTGATATTTGGAGCTGATATTCATTTGCACTCAGGTTATTAAAGTTACTGGGCTCACAGTAAAGTTACTAGTAGTTGAGTAGAGTTGCAGAAGACTGGGATGTTTATTACAATTTTGGGAGAGTCTTCTGCCTTAACTTACCTTCATAACGCATATCTTAACCACAGGGTATGTGCAATATGTGCAATGTGCAATATGTGTTATGTGTTATGTATTTCTATGTGCAATATCTTCTAATGTGCAATGTTGACTATGTGCAATTCATTATGTTGTTTGTCCAATCACTCTGCGGAGGCATGTTGTAAGCAGCATACAAGTCCGAAACAAATTTCCCTATGGGGACAATAAAGTATATCGTATCGTATCGTATCGTATCGTATCGTATCGTATCGTAATGATGGGTGAAAAAAAGTGAGTTGCAATTATGGCTATGTCTACGGCAAAGAACTGATTTAATATCTTTATATGTGAGGCCAATACCAAAATAAAAATCAATAAACCTCTCCCACGGGTGATGTGGTGCGCTCACATCGTTGTGTCTGTTTTACTTCTGGTTCACTGACACTGCTTTAAAAGGAAAAAACCATAGGAAAAAACTTTGCGACATCTCGCAAAAAACTTTGCGACATCTCGCAAAAGTTTGTCCTTATTTTTTTTTTCCCCATCAATTTTTTTTTCTCCCCCATGTCCCTTAAGGGGCTCCATAGATTTGGGCTTTTTTATCCCCATCCTTATTATGTAATATAAATAAAGCCAATGAAAAATTAAAAGTCAGATGTCAGATGATACAACCCACTCCGCTTCCACTCAGTCAGCCTCTTCAAGGCTCTACCAACTCTACCTGCATGTCTTGCATTTTACCTAGCTAGCTAACTTTTTTTTACATATGTGTATATGTATATAAGTATGTGTATATTTGTGTCTATACATATACATAAAATTCCTCCTCTTGCCCGACCTGGGCGGTCTTTGTCTCCTTCAAGCTCAGGTCCTCTACCAGAGGCCTGGAAGCTTGAGTGTTCTGCACAGTACCTTAGCTGTGCCTAGGACTGCACTTTTCTGAACAGAGATCTCAGATGTTGTTTTGTGATCTGCTGGAGCCACTCTCCCAGTTTGGGGGTTACAGCCCCACGGGCTCTGATCACCACAAGGACCACAGTTGCCTTTACTTCCCACATCTTCTCCAGCTCTTCTTTCAGCCCTTGATGTTTCCCAAGCTTCTCATGTTATTCCTTCCTGATGTTGCTGTCACTCCGGATTGCCACATCTATCAGAATTGCTTCTGCTGTTTGTCCACTACCACTATGTCTAGTTGGTTAGAGACCCCTATCTTGTCTGTCTGGATCTGGAAGTCCCATAGGATCTTTGCTCGGTCATTCTCCACCACCTTTGGGGGTGTCTTCCAATCTTGACCTCAGAACCTCCAGTCCATATTTGGCACAGATGTTACAGTACACTATGCCAGCCACCTGGTTATGGCATTCCATGTATGCCTTGCCTGCCAATATTTTCCATTCTGTTGTGTCGTACTTTATTGTCTCAGGGGCATCTTTGCACAGAGTGCACCCGAGGTCCTGTCTGGTGTGATAGACCCTGGCCCCTATGGATCTTGTGCTTAGGACCTGTATTTCAGTTCCACGCTTTCCATTCATTGGTAGCTTTTACCAAATGTGGTGCACTGAGATGCATCAAAATGCATCAAGATGCACCTAGAATTCTTTTTAGGGTGCCAACAAAGCCCTCTGAATTAGAAGCACATGAATCATGAGGTGCCTGGAAATTTTCACCTAAGCTGTGCCACAGCCTCCAAAGCAGGACATTCCGGAAAAAACACATACATGAAATCTCTTTCAATGTCTCACATTCTCGCTTTCTCTTACTCTCTCTCTTGGCTGAAAGAGATTCTGCAAAAACGTTTACAATGCCCAAAACTATTAAAACAAAAGATCTATCATACTATAACAATAATGGCACCAGGCTTTTACCAGCTTATTCTCTATGTGTTGTTTGAGAACTCCACTGCAGCAGCAGTTAGCCCTGCAGGGGCCTGTACCGCTGTTCTCTCTGAGCAATATTATATACAGGACATTTAACATAAAGTCAGACTTTACAGTTTTCTGGTGTCTTTGAGAGGCTGCAGCTGGCCCTAGGGACTAGAAAAAATTACGGCACTGCAGTAGCAACTTGTCAGTGTGTATTGGTTCTATGCCACAGGTAGGTCTCCTAGAAATAGACTGCTAATGTAGCCAGTCATCCATCTACACTACACATCTGCCATGATATGTGAGACTCTGCACAGGGCACATTGGTACACACACACACACACACATGCGCGCGCGCGCACACACACACACATGCACATATACACACACACAAACGCTCACCTGCTTCAGTATGTAGGTTGATGCGACAACTACTTAGGGCCACATCACAGAAGAAAAAAAAAACTTTATCCTAATTTTCCCTGTTTTAAGAATCAGGACAATAAGGAGCCCATCCATTATAGTGTGCAGCCTAGGTTTCTATTTAGGACTGAGATACATGCTGCATGACCATAATACGGTAATCTTGTGATGTTTTCTACCAAGTTCATTGCCGCTCTTGCAACATTTTTTAAAATTATTATTGTTTGCTGGTGACTGTTACAGAAATGCATATGGCATGCGTTATGAAATAATGATTATAATTATCATTCATTTGTCATCACTGCGTCATTGTCCTCCATTTTACAGTTGCTTGATACTTCAGCATACCATGCAAGGGCAGTCAATTGAGCATATCAGGGATTTTTGTGAGTAATAAAAGTTATTGTACAGCTTGAGTGCATGTGATAAAACCACTGTACAGTTGTTTTACTAGGTGTTTATGAAGTCTTTATCCAAGCTCAAATATTATCCTCTATCTAGCCCTATCTTGTTGACCAAAGTGGTGAACCTCACCTCATCTTCTCTTGTGAATGACTGAGCCTCTCTCTTGTTGTGTGGTCTCAATAATTGTAAGTCAAAAAACATTTGACCAACATATGGGATATGGTAAAATAAATAATGCTGAGGATGAGCAATATTGTACAGATATTGGAGGAAAGCTAGACTGCCAACTGTAAATGTTATGCCCCAGACTAATTGAAACATAATAATAATAATATTAATAATAATAATAATAATAATAATAATAATAATAATAATAATAACAACTATTATTACATTTAAATACTAGAAGTCTATTTAAACATCACATGAATCTAGTTTCCTTTCTGACTACCACAAGCTGTAGATTTGATGTGATTGAATGCAGTGAAACACAGCCTAATGATAAATCTTATAAAGATATCTCAATTTTAATGGCTGCAAGTTGTAAAACAAAAATAGACTCGATAGAACTTGATGTGCTGTTTGTACCTTAGTAAATTCTGCTCAAAGGGTAAGTGTTTGTGAGGACCTCGTTATTAATGATGATCACTTCTCACATCTTTTTAATAATGGTAAATGCTTTATTGTTGGAGTGATTTATCACCCCGAGACTCTGATCTTGAGATCTTCGGGATCAAATTGGATGAATTATTGTTTTCCTGCAATAGAAATAACAATCATTTTTTATTCTTTGGGATTTAAACACTGATATAAAGACAGATGATGCTACAAAGATAGATTTTATTAACACTTTACATATCTCTTCTTTTTTCCCACCATAAATACTTAAACCAGAGTTATATAATCTAGCAAATCCATTATTGGTAACCTCACGAGCACTCAAAACACTTTTGTTGAAACAGGACTGGTGCCTTCAGACATTTCTAATTATTTTCCAGTTGTATTATTTATTGATATTGCTACTAAACAAAAAAGGTCACATCAAAAAACAAAAGTTAAAGTCTTAAATGAACAAACTTCACAGAAACTGCATGAAAGCCTCAAAGACATAACATGGGACACAATTTATTTTTGCACTGATACAGATGCTGCATAAAGCACTCCAATTAATAAAGTAGCCCACTCTATTCAGCTCACCACTTCTCAAAGTCTGAAGTTGGCAGTACCATTGATCAAAATTCCTGGATTACAAAGGAATTCTCAAATCCACTGAACTTAAAAATAAACTTTATGAAGGATGTATCAATAACCCCAACATAGCAAATAAACAGAAATATATTATGTATAAATTAACACTCACCACATATAAGAGCAAAAGCAGACTTAGCACAGAACTAATTTAAAAAGCACGTTGTCTCTAAAAAATCTTTAAAGGTGCTCAGCCAAGTTTTTTGCAGAGGCCACCATAGCACTGTACTTCTTGTCTCCATGACCTCATTGAAAATCTCAAAATGGATAGTTATGATATTTATCTCTCTAATACAGTGGTCCCAAAACTTTTCTATGGAGGGCCAGATCACTCTGGTTGGCTCAATGGGAGGGCCGGAGGTTAGATGTAGGCTTACATCAGTAATAGCAAACATACGTAGTAGGCTACTGTGAACAATATCTAGGCTAGGTCTATCAACAGTTGAGCTTTAGCCCATTAAATGGATTAATATTGCAGTGTATTACCATTGCA